>CM057386.1:83477719-83827719 GCA_030015415.1 Cynopterus sphinx | reverse complement strand
CTTTGAGAACTGCTGTTCTATATTATGGTAGCACTCAGATAAAGGCAAAAAGAGAAAAGAGGAAGCAGGCTCACCTCATCACTACTTCAGAGACATGTGCTTGGTCATTAAAAACCCATTTCCCAGAGCCACACTGCCTTATCATGAATCCTGGCTTCACTACTTATAATGTGCATGTCCTTCTTACCCTACTATTCTCCTCTGTAAAATGGAGATTAGAATACTGGTTTCAATCTCATAGGGTTGTTGTGAGACTTAAAGGATTAACATGCATAAGATACATACTTACAACTGGTCCTGGTGTATACTATACACTCAATAAGTGATAACTATTATTACCACAGCTTGTCAATCTGTTTAAGATTCCTAAGTGCTAAAATATTTTTGAAAGACATATTGATTTATATAGTAATTATTCTCTGACAAAAAAATATACAAAATAAATCAAAATAAATACAAAAAAAATAAATTGATAGAGTTGAAAATTTCTAAAACTAAATTAAGAAAAAAATCCAATGTATGATTTCTCATATAACAGTGGCTAAAATTTTCAAGCTAAGTTTTATAAAGACACAGGACATATTTCAAGTAGGTGATCCTTGTATTGATCTTCCATAAATCCTGGTAGCATAACATAACAGTAAATCATAAATCAGTGAAGGGGCTTCTAAAGTGAGGTGGGATAATAGGTCCTAGGCACTTTGCTTTAAGATGATTTAGCTTCTGTAAGGTACAAAGTCAAAAAGTTTAGATTAATAGAAAGCATGGCTATTAGACTGTTTGAAATATTAGATATTATCTGTCATACAGACTTGTTAAAAAGTGCTGGGTCATAGTTGATTCATCATCGAGTTGTCTAACAATGAACATGTTGGCTGAAATATGAGTAATATGAGAAATCAAGGGTTCAAAAATACAATTCTGTTTAGCAAATTTGAGAACCAAACTCCTTTTCGCAGACAAAAAGCCAAGTCACCTCATGTGTATGGGTAGCATGGACCATTTAATATAAAAGTTAGATAAATAGAAAAGGTAAAGAGAATATGAGAGAAAGAGGCACAGGGAGGGAAGGGAAAGGAAGAGAGAGAAAGGGAGAAATTACCATTCAGATAAGTACTGTGAGGCTTTTCAACTAGATGAAAGCCCAGACATAATGATAAAGAATATCAGCAAGAGAAGGTAAAAACAGATTAATTTGGTAAAAAAAAAAATAACAATTTTCCATTGTTACTATTAAAACACAAACAGGACTCTATTTATTTATTTTTTTGAGGAAGCCAATATTGATGAAATAGCTTTTACTAAAGAGAAATGTCATTTTTGGCAAAACTTCAGAAGAACATACTCCTCTAATGACAGACCAAATTCTCATAGTTGAACTATCTAGAAGAACAAGCCTAATTTCACTATTTTTTTGAAAGTCTTTAATCTCTATGGGGGATCCTCCCAATATTATTTCTATAGTAACTCAGAATCTTAGTGCATTTTATTACTCAAATGAAATTAAAATATTCATCTAACAAATCTTGCAAAGCCTATAAATAAGAACTTCATACTCAATGAATATTTGTAAATCCATGAAATTTAATGTAACTTCTATTTTATAGAATATAAGGTCTAGAAATATTGTTCTGGCTTTAGTTTAGACCACCACTAACCCATTCTCAGGAAGAGAGTGAATTATGAATTACTAACTTAGTCCTGTAAGAAAAAATTAGGCCAGTTTTATATTATAATAGTTTAATGTTTGTGCTGTCTCTTATAGATATCATATCCACAAGTATTTACAATATCTGAAACTCTGAAATGTCCCAGGAGTAGAAAAGAAGTTCTGAGGGTTTTTATATGCTTCCTGTTGCTAAGGTAACCACATCCTTGATATCCATGTGTTCAACGTGTCACTCTCATTTCCTTACTGGCTCTCAGACAGCCAGTACTGGTGCATGGCATCAAAGAAACACAAGAAACAAAAACAAACACACAAAAAAAGACAAAGGGAACTGTTTCTTCTTGAAGGTTTTTGTGTGTTTTTTTTAAATAATAAACTCTCTTAAATTAATGATGAAATTCTTAAATTCCTAAACTGAAGTCATAAGAAAATTTAATAAGACGTTAAGAACTAGTATATGACTCTTCTATAGGTAAGAGTATTAAATACTGTCTGAAAATAAAAATAAAATTCATATATGATAAACTGTAAAATAATATTTACACATGTTCCAAAAGCAAAGGAATATAATTTAGACCAATATAGTTCAGTATATGAACATTTTAATAAACTCAATGAACTGTTATAAAAGGTTATTTTAACTTTAAGTATATCTATCATAAATGCCTAAATATCAAAGTTAGTACAACCATAAAAACTTTGATCAACAGAAAACATATTTAAGAAAAAAGCAATTTATTTTTATGTGTCAGATATGAACTAATCTATTAATACTTCGACCACTATTTAGTTAAAGCAAAGTTTTTCTGTATTCTGGCTTCTCTTAGTAGTGAAATATATTTAGGTTTAGGTCAATTTCAGCAATTTTTAAATCATTTATTTATACCCTGAAAATTTTAGAGATATTTACAAGTCTCCAAGTAAAATTAAAAAAAATGATCTTTGTATTACCTTACTTTTATATAAATTTAATGGCATAACATATAAGGTAAGAGATATCTAAAGATAATTCATCAAGAAACACCATCTTTTTTTAACGCTAATCTAGGCCTGCTTTTATCTTCTTGATTTTGTCTTTTGGGTTTCAATAAGAAAATAAAATTCTAAGGCTTATTTCTGTATTTATGTAGAGGTCAGAAATACAGCAACTTCTTTTGATTTGCACAATCTTCAATACACAGCATGAACAGTGACCCAGCTTCTATCTTCTTCTTCTTTTTTAAGTTCCTGTCACCCCAACAAGCCATCAGCACCTGATAACTCCTTCCAGTCACTGCTTACGCAAATTGAGCCAAAGCTTAAATTGCTGAATATGAAGAATAGAAAGGGCTTCAGTGTCACCCAGCAATGTTAATATATGGAGAAATAGTAAATGGTCAAAAAGTAAATTGCATTACAGAGGACATTTCTCAATAAAATATAAATATTGTTATCATCATTTTAGCATCTTGCTGGTTACAACTGAGTTTAACATTACATTTTTTCTTTTAAAAAAGGTTATTGAGAAACTCATGACATCAAACTTCTAATCAAAATACTAGAACAAAGTTATTAAAAAAGGTGTAATTGTAATTGTTAGCTGCTGGGCCTAATAAACAGCACAGAGATGAGTGAACATTATCTCAGACTGATAGAAAATACTTATATGATTTGATTTTCATCATTCATAGACATCATCTGTTTTTGTAGTGAGAGAACATTGACAGCTACTATTAGGGAAAATGAAAAATGAAATTTGTGAGTTGATAGGCTTTGATGAAAATTAAAGAAATGTGAAACTGTTATTAGTCATGGTTTTTCAGACTGTGAGTCAGATTGGCTGAGTCAGATTGATTCAAAGTACGATTCTTTTTTAAATAAAAAAAAAGTTTTCTTTATGAACTTTAAAAAATACTTCTATACTGGTACAGATAAATGGTAAAAAAAAATACAGCGAAAAAGTGGAGGTCCATTAATTGTTATTATGCTTCTCACCAGGTAGTCCAATTTCACATTAGTTAAGTAAAAGCCCCAGTAAAAATCAATGAAGAGGATCCTTCTGTCTCTGGTCAAAACTGAAGAAAGGAACTGGATTTACCTTCCTAGTTGAAACAACAACAACAAAAAAACTGAGCAAGATATAAAATTTTAAAGATACTGGCAATCAGGCAATCAGACATTGATCCTGATAGAAAACAAATGAGATGGGGGCTATAATTATCCCCATTTTAAAGCCTCCAGAAGGCTTCTAGGCAGCAAGATAAGAAAGAGAAACATATGGAAACTTGCAAAATGCCTAACATGAATCTCAGAGTTGGTAGTTTGGAGAGAACAAGACAGCTAGAGTTTGCAGGAAAGCATGCCAAAGATGAGAAAGATGCATATAGAAAATATCAGAGATCTGTAAAGGGTCCTTGTGGAGTATTTAGCTGAGTACTGATGAGGGTGTTAGTATAAGGAAAATACCCAAAGGTTGGGAAAGAATAACACTAAAAGATTAGAAGAAACAGTACTTGTACTCATTCAGGAGGACCAAAAGTGTGTCTGTTCCCACCAGTCAGGCTATAAAATAAAATAGGGAGACTGGGTAGAGTGCATTCAGAGGTTTTATCTAAGCTAGTCTAGCTCTATATTGATATCTTCTCTGATCCCACCTAATGAAACTTAAAAAGAAGACCCAAAAGGATCAAATTCATTCTACTATTTAACTAAATTCCAGAACAAAGCATAAAAAATCATAGAAAAGTAAAAATATTCAGCATCCAACAAGATAAATTTTATAATTTATAATCAGGAAGACAACATATAATGATAAGAAAAAAATCAAACAATTGAAACTGATGCAGAACTTATGTTAAAAATAGCAGGCAAGGGTATTAAAATAATCATTATACTTTTCCCATATGTTTAAAAAGTTAAAGAGAGGAATAGAAAATTTATAAAAGACCCAGATCAAACTTCTAGATGTGTAAACTACAATGTCTGAGATAAAAAATACACTAGATGAGACTACTTGCAGATTATATATTATAAAAGAAAAGAAAAAATGTTTACTTAAGAAATATAGCATCTACAGCCATGCTATCCTGAACAAGTGCAATCCCATCTGATCTCGAAAGCTAAGCAGTGTCGGGCCTGGTTAGCATTTGGATGAGAAACCACCTATGAAGATCAGGTGCTATAGGCGTAAAAAATTTTAAAAAATAAGGAACTGTAAGCTGACAAGTTCCTTGCAATCCATGAGGTCAACTAAGGGTTGCCTCCCTTAAAAAAATAAATAAATAAATAGATGATGATGATAGATAGAAGATAGATAGATAGATAGATAGATAGATAGATAGATAGATAGATAGATAGATAGATAGATGATAGATAGATGATAGATATAGCAAAAAAATCTATCCAAAATAAAGCATACATAAAAAAATAAAAATAAACACGACTGTTTTTTTACGAGGACACAGCTTAACGGTTTTTAGTATATTCATAGAAATGCATACTAAAAACCACTGGATTATAAACTTTGAATTCTTTGACATGTGAACTAGATCTCAATAAAGCTGTTTAAAAAATAGGGTCTGTGGGCAACTTCAAGGGACTTATATGTATGGAGTCACCAAAAGGAATGGGGAGGACAGAAAGACTTTTAGAAATAATAAACCAAATTTTCTAAATATTAGGAGTATAAACCCAGAGATACAATAAGCTCCATAAATAGCAAAGATAAGAAGAAAATTAAAATGAAGATATATCATAATCAAATTACTCAAAATGGGAAATAAGAGAAAATTTTAGAAGCTGCCAGAGTTAAAAGTACATGTTATGTAGAGACACAGAAGAATGACAGCAGATTTCTTATTTAAAAAAATGTAAGCAAGAAGGCAGTGCAGTAACAGTATTGCAAGAAAATATTTGTCTTAGAATCAAATAGAATTAGCCCTCAAGTTTTACTTCTCTGATTCAAGTTGTGTTGGTTACTCTAGAGTATTTGTATTTTCATATAAATTTTTAAATTAGCTTATGAATTTCTACAAAGAAACCTGCTGGGATTTTGATTGGAATTGTACTGAATCTATTGTTCAATTAGGAGAAAACCGACAATATCAAATCTCTTGACTCCAGAATATGCTATATCTCTCCTCTATTTACGTAGCTCTTCCATGAACTTTTGTTAATAAAGATGTGTCAATGTTGGTTCATCAAATGGAACCAACATACTACACTTTGTTGGGGACTAAGGCTGAGGGCAAGGTGAGATAAGAGGAGGGATTATGTAGCAAACTCTGTACTTTCCACTCAATTTTACTGTGAACCTGAAACTTCTCAAAAAATTAAAATGTATCAATAATTCAAAAAAAAGCAATGATCTCATATCAATAACCTAATCTTTCATCTGTTTTTCAGCAAAACAATAAGCTGAACCCAATGTAAACAGAAGAAAAGAAATGATAAAAACTAGAGCAGAAATAAATTAATTAAAGAAGAGTATAATTAGTTAAAGCAAAAGTTGGTTCTTTGAAAAGACCAATAAAATTGGCAAATTTTTAGCTAGATGAAGCAAGAAAAAAACAGAAGACTCAAATGACTAAAATCAGGAATTTAAAATAGGACATCATCACCAATCTTAAGAAATAAAAAAAGAATTATAACAACTATGAACAACTGTATGCCAACAAATTGTAGAATTTATGAAAAGACAAAAACCCTACTGCTAACCACCATATTTAATAGTAAAAGACTGAATGCTAGGCCCTAAGATCAGGAAAAAGTCAAGGATGTTTTATTTATAATTGTAATATCTACAAATTTGAAATATTTTATATAACTCTTTTGGTGCTTTAATACATAAAAACATAATATTAAATATTCATTAAAACATAATTCTATGAGGTGCATAATATTTTATTAAATTGATATACTGAAATATACTCAAATAATCCCCATTATTAAAAAATGTGGTTACTTTTAAATTTTCTTTTATAATAATAAGGAGGTGGTCATACTGGATCAATCATAGTTTTCAAAGACTTGATCTATTTGCTAAAATCTTTCCTCAGTAAATTTGCACTAATTTGTAAACCCACCAAAACTTTCAGTTATATTTTGAAACTAATGTCTCTACAGAACAAAGATAGAAGCTCATTGTTGTCTTAATTTTCATTTTAATTAATTGATATTGAACATAGTTTTATATGTTTATCGGCTCTTAATACTTTTGTTTTTTGACTATCTGTTTATAGTTTCAACAATATTTTATTGAAATAATATAATACTTTATGAATAATATCAACACACTATCACATTTATTAATACCATTTTCTTACTCTTTAAATATGGTTATGGCATTTTTTTGTAGTAAACTTAAATTTTTAGGTAATCAAAATTTTTATTTCTTTCCTTTTTGAGTTATGAGAGATTTTCATCGATACTTTCTAAATTTTGTTTTATTTACAACTTTTTTAATCCATAAAATTTTGATAAATAATTAAATGTAAGGTTATAATTTGAGTTTATGAAACTGGATGGCCCAATTTTCTCACACATCTTTGTAAATTAAATGTTTTTTGTGGTAAGACTCATAGAACAAGATATATATACATAAACAATAAATGGTAGTTTGCAGAATAATAGTAGTAGTAATCACTGCTAAAAAACATCATCTAAAATTTGGGAATAAAGCAAAAGAAGGAATGTACTTTTAACATCATACTGATGCATTGAATAACAGGCCCACCCGTGGAACAATTAATTCACAAAGGGAATATAATTTATTTTGATATATTATTTATAATTAATCAGGGTTTAGGTTTTTAAATTACATGTTTATTATTTTTGGAGTGTAGAGATATAATTGACTTTTGTCTTAAAAGATTCATATTTTTGTAATAAAAAGCTATCATTTTATTGTCATGTAAGAAAAAATAATTTTATATAACCTAATAATTTTATTTCAATACTTTTTCTTCAATAATTATAGTAAATACTTAAATTATCTTTGAACCAGTTTTGTAGCTCACTGATTCCTACATTACTGATGTAAACAGGCAGATACAACTTTGATTTTCCTACAGTTGTACAACAACCATGTTTATATAACATTTATAACTTCTAAAAATTAACTGCACCTCCCTTTGTAAAAACATTTAAATCCAAGTATTTTAACAATATTTCGTCTTTATTAATCTTTGTCCTTTTTTGTGCTACTTAGTTCATGATTCCTATTGTTTGTGATTCTATCCTTTTGTAAATTCTTCTTTGCTATTTGTATTGTTTTGTTTATTTATGTTTTCATATCTGATTTGATGATCATATCTGATTGTTAGTTCAATTATTTTTCCAAGTTATTTCTAACTTAAATCTATCTAATTTTAAACATCAAAAAGTAAACATAAGTTTAGTACTTTATCATAAATTTAAAACCATCTTCCCTGACAATCACTCTACCCCCACCTTCACTCCTACCTGATCTTTTATAATGCATTCTGGGATTTTAGACCCAAACTGTTGAAAGTGCACTATTATTTTCATACTATATATGGTTTCATTCAAGAATAAAATCTTCATTACACTTGCTCACACAATTAAAACAATGCTAATTAGTAATAATATCTAGGAACTATGTAAGGGCACTTAAATATATATTATTTGATCATTAAATTACTTTCTGAAATTGGTTCCGTTATTATCTCCATTTAAGATAAAAAATATATATATAATGTCTAGAGAAAGAAAATGCCCAATGCCATGAATGTCTTAAGTGGTCCACCCAGAAAATGAATCTAATTTTATATTTCCAGAACATGTGCTCCTGTTTTTAGTTAAGGTTTAAACTACATGTTTACTTGGTTTTCAATGTTCATCATCAGAACATGTTCCTCTATTTTAATTTTTAATTTTGTTTTATCATTTAGTTATCTATATTAGCATAATATGCATTATACCTATAATATATAATAATATAATGTATTTTTAAGATGAAACATTGGAAAATATTTTCTATGACCTTTTATATAATAGTCTATATATCTATTGCTTTCAAAATTTAATGACATCTCAATGGTGAATATAGACTGCAAGTCATAATCTCTTATTCTTTAAATTCAGTTGATTTTGTCCCATGACACCTACAATGTCATGTTCTAGACAGAAAATAAAAAAGTAGCCTAAATTTTTAGTATTACCTGTTTTATTTTTCTACCCAAACATTAATAAATCAAAAAATATATAGTAATTACATCATTTTTTTAAGGTGTATCTCAAATATGCTCTTTTCACCTATTTCGTATATTATAATATCATGAATCTTTTTTCCGTGACTAATTCTCTCTCTTTTTTTTTATCTGTGAAAGGTTTTCTTGTATGCTTTAGACTACTAGTTCCGTTCTGTTTGTTTTATGTTTCCTATGCTTCCTATTCACTCAAATATATCTTTTATCTTTAATTCTTTGCCATTTTTGTTTTGACTACCAGAGAGCTACTCAAATGCATCTTAAATTCCCTGGATAAATTACTTTTCCACTGAACCTGTGTTGTTTGTTTGCTTTTCTGTATATATGCATGTAATTTCACTTCATTATTTTCCCATAAAGATTAACCCAGAACTAGGTTTCTAAAATGATAGGCTTTGTAGATTGTTCTTGGTCCCATTTTTTAATTGAAATCCAAATCAATATATAGTTTGATGAAAGGGGATACTGGTCTGAAAATAAGCAAGCAAGTAAAAGCAAATAAGAGAATACAGCTTTATAGACAAAAGTGTATATAGAATCATAATAACAGGTAACAATGTGGATTTAATTTGACTACAGGTTATAACATAAAAAAATTTTAAATCAGAATAGTGGGAAATAGTATATGGAATGTTTTTATGAATCATAGAATCAACAAGTAAACTTTGTATTTCACCTATCATGCCCATTTTTAGGTAACTATACTCAAATATTGATAAAGATGATAATAGAAATAAAAACTGGAGGAAGAAAAAATATATAAATGTATACCAAATATTATTTGCAAAGCTCTATAATAGGCATTTTACTTTTTGGGTATGTTTTTGGTGTGAAGGACAGGAATGGAAAAGCTAAAAATAGAAATCTATAAGGTTTTATGAGTTACATTTTTGGTTGATACTTAAGCACTGATTACATTTTTATCCCTTAGAGGTCTAATATTTTTCATCTTTCTGAATTACATATCAATTTTGATTTCCAGTCAGGGAGGAATTTTGCCAGAATTCTAACATGTACATAAATATCTAACATGTATATGAATATATAATTGTAACAGTCTATATACTGAAGACAGTATACATTTTTATTACATGAATTACAATCAGATTATTTAAAGATTTTTAAGTTAAAATAGGCTTAAACCATTTTAAAAATTTCCTAAACAGTTTCACCATCTTTCATTTCTATCTAAATCATAGTAAAAAATAATTAAGAGTTCTAGGCCCTTTCCAAAAGAACAAAAGAAAAAACTTCTCAGAAGTAACTTTCAGAAACAAAGACCTCAAGGTCAAAGTACTGTCATTTAACTTGAATTTTCAGCACATCTTAAGGAATTATTTTTCTTCAGTTGCCACCCACATGCCATTGATCAGAAACCTCCTTAATTTTGTGCCCCCAGATTTTCTAAGGTTTTGCTTTTACAGCTAAACATGCTCTAAGTAGTCTAATATACATTTAACATTTAACTATTCAACTTCCAGAAGAAGAGGGTTCAATATAAATGATACAAATATTAATGAAACAGTAAATTAATGGATTTGTAGATGAGGAAAATGCCTCCAAATAATACATTTTTAAGAAAGACTGGGAACTATAATGATACATTCTACAGAAATGAGTTAAGTGCAATGCTTTGTAAATTTGAACTCCTTTATAAATGTTGGAGAGAACGTTTTGAGACCCAATTTACATTTTTCTTTTCACCAGGAATCAATTAAAAGAAAATTTCTCTGATATATTTTGTCTTCTACGTATTCTAATTTCTTGATAGTTTTTTTCTAGTACAGATCATTCACTAGAAGCCTGAAGTACTCATAAAAAATAATAAATATTGCTTGTAGACATGCAGATGACTTCAAATATTTCTGCACTTCACGGTGAATTGCTCGTTCACCTGAGTGTTTAACGGTGTCAGTGTGCTCGACATTATCATATTTAATTGAATAGTTCAACAAGATAATATGCCAGGGCACACACCATTCTGTGAAATCATTCAATACATTAGGCTTGCAATAAATAAAGCAACACTTAAATACAATACAGGGGACTCAGAGAAAATTATACAAAAAAGAAGAGAAGAAAGGATGATAAAGTGAGGGAATTTTGAGAGATAAGGAGAAGAGATTTCTGAAGTCTGATTAACACCTATTCTTAAGCCTCATTTTCTTGAATAAAACTAAGAGCAAAAATAATTCATGAGAAGAAAAGAGAACATGTTTGAATATTCTGAGCATGGCAAAGGAGCATTGTTTCTGGTTCTTTATCCTAGATCATAAATGGTAGAGAGACTTTTCCTGTAAAGGGCCAAATCATATGGCTTTTTGGGTCATATGAAAGCAGGGACTGATAATATATAAATAAATGAATATTACTGTGTTCTAATAAAACTTTATATACAGAAAGGTGGTTGATCTGATTTGGCCCATGGCCTTATATCACTGAACTTTCACCTATATAGTAAAGTCAACTCATCATGGTTGAGCTTGAATAGTCTAAAATATCATAGAAAATAGAGTCAGGCTTGTCATTTTTTTAGGGATCCACCAACTTATCTATAGAGGTCACCCCTTTTCTTTCATGGAGTGACCTGAAATACAAGTTGCATCAGCTGTATGCAATTGCTTTATGTTTTATGATTATTTCTGAATAATTTCAAGACCTACCTTTTTTTTAGGCATTTAGCATATTTTAATTTTTTATTTCTAGATATTTTCTCAACATTCATTATAGAAAAGAAACTTAAAGGTGTTTCCCTCAACAATACAGATTTATAGTCTCACTATACTGAATACCTCTTTATCAAGTAGGGGAAAGTTCAAATACAAATAAAAGTTTTGACAAACACAAAAATAACATAATGTGTCAGTCTTTTCTTTTAGAATATTTTTTAAAATTTCAAATTATGAAAATTAGTCATATTCTATTATCAGAATTACTAAGATAATATATTATAGAATTGCATCAGAATGCTCTTTATTCATTCTATTGATATCAATTAAGAACAATATTTTTAGTATTGTCAGAATTGTTAACTTCTACTGGACTATGAATCACAATAATAGCATCTCTATGTTTCTCACTCCTGGGACCAAGATAGGTGCTCCTACAGATTCTTCCTAAAACTAATGAAGGCGTAGAAATCTGAGAGACCAGGGCTTGCAAGCTTTTTTGCTGGCTAATGTGTAACTTTGGATAGATTATTTATTATCTCCAAGCTTCATTTTTCCAGGAACATAAGATGATTACAACAATGTAGATGACTGTTGTTGAGGATTAAGAAAAGTAAACATCTTGGCCCACAGTTGGAGTTCACTATATGTTAATTCCCTTTCCTTCTTTTTCTATCCTAAATGAATGCTTCTTAGAGTGCAAAAATATCAGAAATCCTTTTTATCAGAGAACAGCTGGTACAGAAAAAAAAGCCAGTGGGAATAAAACCGTTTAAAAGAGAGATGAAATTTTTATTGTAATTAATCAGGGGTCAATGGACTAATTGGATTTTTACTTTGAAAAATGTGATTAAAATTATAGATAAAATTTTATCTTATATTTAACAAAATAAATTTAATCATATAAGTAAATCATGTGCTAATTCTGATAACAAAAGAAAGGATTATGTTTATGGAGAGAGAGCTATAACATTTTGGATAAAATATATGATAAATGTGATATAATGTAAATGGTCATTCTCTTTACATTTCAAATTTTTAGCCCAAAAAGCATTATTTTAAAAGATATTACTAAACATTCACAACAAAAAGTTCTTCAAAATAAATAATAGATAAAGTTTAAGAAAATAGGAACTAGTTGTCCCCCAATTATAGGGTGTATCCCTATTTCAGATACTCCACATACTCTATTTTGGCCTAACATCAAATTTTCTTAATTGAAACAATACAATGTTAGATTTAAAAAAAAAAACTCTGTAATTTTAGGTTGAAATAGTTTGTTATAATTACATGCAAATTGTGGGAAAAGCCACTTGAAAAAATTTTATTACTGAATTGTCTTTTGAAGATATTAAAAAGTATTGGGAAAATGTAGGCAATGTTGTTTCTATAACTGCACTTATAAACTCATACTTGGCTTTAATGATCCATAATTAACCCTATTAATATAATAAGCAAGGAACTTAAATAAAATTCACAGCTTTCTCAGAAGAATTAATTTTATTGTTAAAAAATGACCTTTTTAGACCATATAGCTTACAACTAATATTTCTTAATGGATTTTCAAAATTGGCACAATTGTTATAAAATAGCAGGGTAATTATAAAGTTGAAAAGATGAAGTTAAAAGGTATTGTATAGACACAAAACACAGAGTGTCTTTGACTTATAACACATATGATTAGAATACTTTAAGATCACATAATAAAATGTATGCTCCATTCTCCATGGATATTTCTTTTTGATTTTTTTGTTCTTAGTGCATGCCATTTCACATAAATTTTGACACATTATGAACAGACCAAGAAACTACTTGCTGTCATAATGAGTAGTCTGCTACCCAACGTTAGAGTATTTATTTAGACATTAAATTAGTCTTCCCTCAGTGAATTGGAAATTCAATTATAGTAAAAGGAACAGGTTTGGTGACTCTTTCTGTGATTATATCTTGCATATAAATGTATCTAAATCACAAATAACTATCATTTTAGTAAATAAGTGACTATATTAGGAAACTTATTGTCCACTTACTTGAGTTAAACTAGTACCATGTAAGCATTTTCATAAAATACGTAAATGAAATGAAACCTCTAATTTAAAATATAAATTAAATCAGTGGAACGCTATGCTTTTTAATATGTATGAACCACATGATCATGAATCAAGTATGAACTAGATCTTACAAATACAAAAGTATAACTTGCAGGATGTATCTAAAATTACACAAGGATTCTTATAGAAGCATTAAAATAATATACCACTTTATACTACTTAAAAAGTCTGAAAATTTCAATAAACATGGACTACAAAAAGGAGAAAATTTTCTTAATCATTTTCATTGTCAAGAAGTTAAAAGTATTGACTGATGAAAATTCATATAGACATACTACCAATGTAAGATTAAAGAAATAGCATTATTTTTGCTAGCTGAAAGGACTCGAGATAATCTTAAATTAGGATATTCATGAGTAAAATTTGAGAAGAATGGATCAGGAAATATCTTTATATACTGAATATGGCCTCAGTTGAGAATAAGCAAAATTTATTGTTATCTGAGAATAGTTTTAACTCATGTAAAGGTGATGATAAAATCTGATAGTTGATATAAAGCTTTCAGGAAAAAATAAAAATAAAGTTGTTTGGCAGTCTATAAATGATTCAGGCCACACAGTAGAGTCATGTCCACCCAGCATAAACCAATTAGTTATTGGCCAACATCTAGAAGACTGATCATCTGGCATTCCTCTGTATGCTTCTGTCCTGTGGATATAGCCCTTATCCTCTAACACACAACTCTCTATGCAAAAACAAACTTGTCACTACAAGTTCAGCATTCTATTGCAAGAATCCTTTAGATTTAGTTTCCTTCTGTTGTTGTGGAAAACAAAATTGCATTATTGAGCAGTTTTTATATAAAAATATTTTCTCTGTTGTAATAAATGATTATTTTAAATGTCAGAACTTTATGCACCATTGATTATAGAGGTCCATAATCCTCAATATTGCAGCCTCCATTATTCTATTTCTTATTCATTTTCTTAGCCCCTGCACCTGAGTCTCAAAAAATAGCAAAGAATAAAAAGTGGCTAAAAGTCCATGAGATAGTCTGAAAAGAAAAAGTGAAAAAAAAATAGGATAATTTAATAGTAAACTATAGTTTGAAATCATTTACAATGTAACCTGTTTTGAAATATAAGCTTTTTGAGGGTAAGACTGTGTTCTTAAATAACAGTATATATTTGTATTTATATAAAACCAAAAAAAAATTTAATAAGTTGTTCTGCTTATTTATATATAAAATAGAAGTATATAGTTTCATGACTGTATCTTCTTATTTATTATGAATGTTGGCTTTAAAGTCAATACATTTCTTTGTCAAATAAGCACAGATGACACTTCGGTCTGTTTCATGTCCCCATGGGCCTTATGATGGCTTTCTGCATGCCACATAACAGTCTCTGTGACATTCAGACTTGGATGTCATCCAACTTTTTAAAGCTAAATGTAGACAAGAGTAAATTATTACTCATAGGGTTCCCTCAACATCAATCTTTATATTTCTTTTTAGCTCTTCCCTCTGACATCTAGTATATCCTCCTCAGTATCTCAGGGCTCATAACACTGAACTTATTTTAGATTCTGAGCTTTGTTTTTGATGTCCATATTAATCAGGTTGCAAAGTCATCTTATTATCATCTAGAAGCCTTTCTTGGATATATCTCACTGAGTCTCCAGGGGACAGAAAAATCCTCAGATGTGCTTCCGTTATTTCTTGCTAGGATTACCGTAATTCATTATATTCTGGTCTACTTGTCACCTCTACTCTTAGCTGCTTACATCAAGTGCAGACTCTGGTAATGTGTGAAGGCATACAAAAACTATAATATCTGATCATATTACTTCAGCAGAAAGGAAATTCTGCTTGCCTTTAGGACAGCTGTAAATTGTGTTTAAACCTTTATTCCATAGAAACATGACAGGTTTCTGCACTAAAGTCAAGCGACTTGTTATCACTAATTGCTATTTTTCTTTAGAAAAAGTGCCATGCTTTGAAAGCATTCATTCTAAAAGTAAGTTTACCTCGCAGAAAACATAATAGCTATGAACTTAAAAGGTTGAATAATTAACATTTTATAAATTGATTCCATTTTTTATGAACTTGGGAAGAGGGCTTATTACATCAAAGAATCATTAAAAATCACATATTTTGTAATGCAGGTAATTACACTTATGTTTATTTGTATGGCAAATTTGAATGTTAGTAGTAGGGTGGTAGGTTTAAAAAGTCAAGGAACACCCACACTGATGTAACAAGAAACAACCACCTATGTTTCAGTCTTGCAATGAATAAGTCCCCCAGAAAAGCTAGCAATGCAGGGGCAGATTTACAATATTGTCTTTCATCAAGTGACGCATAGAAATTGACCAAAGTGAACAATAAAATATACCTTAATTATATTTCAGATGGTTAATTTGCATATTTACATTTCTTTGTTCTGGGGCTTGTTTCACCATTCTACTTTCTTTTATACATGTTATGCAGTTTCAGTTTCAAAGGATAATCATCAGAAATCTCCTCCTTATGAGACTAAAACCCTTTGCTTGCTTTATTTTCTATGTTAAAGATGACATGTAAGGTTCACGAATGTGGCAAAATGAATCAATCTCTACATCAAATCCATAAAAGGTATAAATAATTAGAAGGCAAAAGACAAGCTAAGCTCTCTCCACGTCCCTACCACTTAATTATTTCCAATATTTACCAGACCTATTGAGGGCACCTTCTATGTTAGACTTCTAATATTATATTAATATAAACATATTGTTATGCAACATTTGTCTATCAAAAACACTTGCTGGGTAATAAACCTAAAAATGCCAATATCTCTCAAGGTCATTACTTACTTTAGGAATTGGAAGATTAAAAGGAGGCAAAAAGCAAAGTGCTTATTCTTGCTAATATTCAGGACAGATGGTCGGTGGCCACAGACAATATTGAGGACAAGAAGAATCTTGAAACTAAAATCATCCTTGAGTAAAAAAACTATTAAAACAAAACACTGAACTCTTGAAAATCAATGATGATATTTAGATAATGATGATATTATCTAAAAACTCTATCTGTTATCCAATTTTTCAGTTAACTACATTGTAGGTAGACAGCAAACTTTGGAAGACTGACCCCTTAATATTTTTTCAAAATAAATGTAAAAGTCTTCTACAGTAGTAATAATCAGCACAGTGTCCTATAGTAATGAAAATCTTATCTTCTGTAATTTCATATCCAATAGTATTTTCTCCTATTATGAATAGTGTCCTTCAATTACTTCCCGTACAATCTCCAAAACAGTTAACAGTTGCAACAGTAAAAGAGGAGGCAGCCCCTTATTTCACTATAGACGCTTTTCCTTGTGTTCCTCCATCTTCAACACCATCCTTGATTGGCAGCAAGGTTGTCATGTTTCCAATTTTCAGTTAATCATAAAGTCTTCTTCCCCCATTATGTGAATTCAAAACATACCCACTAAAATATTTTAAAAATTCCACATACTTAAAAGGGATTTCCTGAATATAAGAATTAAGCAGTTTCCTTTCCTCAAGACATCAGAAAACACTAGAAATTCTTACATCACAAACAAATTTGCAATGTTCATTCATTCATTTCTTCATTTGTTAATAAACACTATGTATTAATATTAGACTATCTACAAGACAGCCTAAGTATATATTTAATGGACTATTAGAGAAATCACTAAAAATGTGAAAAAAATGTAATGTTTACCATGATATTTCCTCAAAACAGTTATCATGATAAAGATTTTTGTAATACTTCATATATTTCTTATAATTTATATATATTAAACAATATTTGATGGAGGAGGGCTCTATCCTCCTACAAATTCTTATAGCTTTTAGAGTTTTCATCTAGACCTGTAGATATCATCTCAAGAGCTGGATATAACACTGTGAATTAAACATGTCAAGTCCCTAACCTCAAGAATATTAAAAATTAAATAAAAATTATTACAATTGTGAAAAATGCCATAAAATAATGTAAGATGATAAACTATCATTAGATGCAATAGTTACAAAGGCCTCATTGCAGATATGACATTTAATCTGATAACTAAAGTATGACGATAAACTTGCCTCTCAAAGAGATGGGGCAATAGCATCCTGGAAGTTGTAGGAGCCAGAGTAAAAGTCCAAAGAAGAGAAGGGGCTTGAAATTATTAAGGAAAAGAAAACAGAATAGTGTGATCATAGTATTGTGACTGAGTAATACAAGGGTCAAAACGAGTTGGGGGGGGCGGCGGGCAAAAGAACAGATGAAGACCCATGAACTAAATAAAGTTGTGATAAGTAGTTTCAATATCATTGGAATAGAAATAAAAAGTATTGAAAAATTTAGCAGGAAAGACAAAGTGACATGATCTATGTTCTTAACAAATCATTATGGCTGCAGGGTACAGATTTGAGAAATAATACAGATGAGAATCTTCAATTTCTAGTTTGATAAATTGAGTGGATGATTGTTTCTTAAGTAACAGTGAAATTCCTGAGATTAAGAGTGTGAAAAAGGAAGATAAATGAAATAGGTAAACATACACAAAACTTTCCTTTGGACATATTAAATTTGAGATGTTTATGAGACATTCAAGAAGAGATATCTAGTAGAAAGTCTGGATATAGAAGTCTGGAAATTAAAAATATCAGAGCTTAATATATAGCTTTAGGAGTTAAGAGCATGTACAGTATATTTAATTCTAAAGTTCTGGAGATCAGGGAGCAGGTTGAGATAGAGAAAAGATAAGAGATCTAGACCAATCTCAGGATAACCTATTATTTAGGAAAAAATATTGATTACTAAGATAGGAAAAGAAGCAAGAAAAAAGAAGTTGAGTGAGGAGAGTGTTTCAAGAAAGGAGTGGTCGAATGTTGCTATAAACCTAAAGAAAATAAGAGGTGAGAATTGTCCATTACTGGTATCAGAGACAAGAGCAGTTAACAGTGGCATTGTGGAGAAGGAAATCAGAAGGGGTATTGGTGTTAGATAAATTGTGGGTAAGAAAGAGGAAATATTACATGTTAGGTTTTTTCTCTACATTAGAGCTAATTATTTCAAAGCGAGATAAATGTAAATGAAACTAAGAACTAAATAGAAAGGTCATGTTACTGCAAAATATTAAATATAAGCATTAAGTGAAGGGTGCCTATTTTACACATTTATGCTACCCAGTTCTGTACAGTACTCTAAGTTCACTTTTAGGAATTAAAATACATAAGAGTACAAAAAGAACTTAAATTCATTTGACTTATTTTTCAGATAATAGCATTTAAGCATGAGTAAACAACAACAACAAAAAGCCTTTAAACTATTTTTACAAAAAACATCTGCAACAAAAAGGAAATAAATATAGTGTGACATATATAGATAAAGAATATATTGCCTAATAATACAAAATTTCAGATGATAAGTACTGGGCACTCTCAGGAAAATGAAAACTTAGACTCTATATTTATAAAAAGATAAAAGTAGGAATAGACTTAATGAAAAGTAAGTTGGAGAAGCTTAAAAAATATTTCAAGGAAATTATGTCTTCATAAAAATTTAAATTAAATATCATTAGAAACAGTCCACTGAAGAATCAGCAATGCTTAAAACTGAACCTATGGATGTGGAAAACAAGCTTAAGAAAAGCACAAGCAAAAATAAATTGGCAAAATCAATAAGAAAAAAGAGTATACAACTAGATCTAAAAAATACAGTTGGCCCCCTGCATACCTATGGGTTCCACATCTGCAGATTCACCCAACTGTGGATCAAAAATATTTTTTTAAATGTTATGTTGTTGCTGACATGTATGGTAATACTGCGGTTCGGCCTACAATCGTTGTGTCTGTACAGACTTTTTTATTATTGTCCTTGTTCCCTAAACAATAGAGTATAACAACTATTTACAAGCATTTATATAGTATTAGGTATTATAAGTAATCTACAGATGATTTAAAGTATTTAGGAGGATGTGCATTGTTAGATTAAATACTAAGCAATTTTACATAAAGGATTTGAGCTTCTGTAGATACTCGTATTCGGAGGACATCTTGGAATCAATCCCCCACAGATACCGAAGGACAGCTGTACAAAATTTGTGTTTCCGAAGAAGAGAATGAAATAGAAAATATGCTCAACTACATAAAAAATGCAAGGCCATTTCATAAGTATGGGGTCTTCTAATTATGCAACAATATTTTCACTTAAGATTCTTTCCACAAATCTGTTTGTAGCTTCAGGTGAAAAGAAATTTTTAAAATGTGTCTGGATAAACATAGGTATTAAAAACTGGCTACAGTTAGTTCTATAGTTTATGAAAGGGGTATTCAAAAAGCAGGTAATTTCTCCCTCTTTTAGAATTCTCTTAATGAAAAGTTAGTATTAACCAAAATTTAAAATTCCAAATTATAAACATAATTGAGCCAGTAACTACTCTGCCTTAACCTTTCTTTATTGCTAGGTTAATATTTACTGTTGTGAATATCTAAATCTAAGATGAATGGTTTAATACTGGAAGTGCTAATAGCCTTAATTTATTATTGTTATTTTTTTTTTGCTAATAGCTTTTAGTTATTGAGAATATTATGGAGGACATAAATATTTGGTTAGATAGTAACTGAAGATGACAACTACATCCAAACCTTCAAAGTATCTTGCAACTCTGTTACCAGCTCAAATGGCTGAGAGAGAAAAACAAAACAAAACAAAACAAAAATTTAAATTTAACATCACAAACAAACGTTTACTATTTAGACGAGCAAACTAAGCTAATAAATTTACAAGTCTGTTTGATATGGATAATTTTTAAAGAAACTATGGATCATCAAAATTGTCTCAAGAAAAACTAAATAAACTAATAACAGTGGAAGAAATTAAGAAAGTTGTCAACCATATCTCAGAGTATTTTGGCAAATATTGTTATAATTTTTTTAAGTCTATAAAAGAAAATTTTAATTACTTATAAAGTTTTTATACCAAAGCCTTATAAAAATAACTAAACAAGTGATTCAGAAAATTTACTCTTTTAATTAGAGTGTCGAAGTTCTTAAACAAAATAATAGCATACATAATCTAACAATATATTGAAATATAATCCAAAATGAATTAAAAAAAATAATTTCAGTAATTCAAAGATCATTCATTCCTCAATAGGTCAGAGAATGAGACTATACGATAATCTTGAAAGAGGTCTAAAATGTAATGGCTAAAATTCAAGATCCATTCTGAAATTTAAAAAAAATTTTTTTGATGTTACTTAAAAAGCAATAAGATTTAGTTTTATGCTGAATCCATCATAACTAGGAATAAGAAAAAAATTATACTTTCATATTATTTTATACAAAGCTATCAAAACAGTTCAACATGAACATAAAAGTAACAACATGACATAAATATTAGGAATGAGAAGGCCAAATTATCATTACAAAATAATTATTTATCTAAAAAAACTAAGAGGCAAAAAACGTTAAAAGCATTAGAGATTTTATGTTCATCGAACTAATAATTGACAGACAATGACTTTCTTACATAACAGTGAATGCCAATTATAAAATATAAAATGAAAATAATAATTCTCATTGGACACAAATATGTAAAAATATTAAATTTCTCAAAATAAATTATATATATAATTTATATACATATATATGTGTGTGTGTGTGTGTGTGTGTGTGTGTGTGTGTGTGTGTATACATATACATATACATACACACACATATCTCAAATACCTTGCAACCTTCCAGGGTTATTTTAAATATCATTTTAGACTTTGGTAGTAAAAGCTGCAAAGCACTTAGTAAGTGTAAAGTATTAACTACAAGTTAAAAACCTGAGAACTACAATTACAAATAAAATATATTTCATGAATATTTAAGATGAATAGAACAGTCAGCAATACATTCTTCAAATTTCAAATGGTATTTAACTCAGATTTGAAGTAGAAAACTGAAAATAATGTTTGTGATTTTTTTCTCCAAAATTGTAATTTAATTTTTATGTTTAGAAATATGTAAAGAAATAATGTAAAATTAACTTAGGGACATAAAATAGTATAAATTGAGATATGAATTTTTGTTTTTAAACAGTCAATATAAACATCTCAAATTGGTAATTCTAATCAAAATTCTAATAGATTTTTAAAATATGTTTTCTTGAGCCAAAAGAAAACCACACAAGACTGTTAATACTGCTTATTTCTGGGAGGGGGGCAGATACAATTGGATAGATAAGTCCCCACTACTAAGTGGGTAATGACTAATATGTCATATATACTTAATATAAAAACAATGTATTAAATATGTTAAAACCTTTTTTAAAATTTTACTGACTCTCATCTGACAAGACATTTCAAGAGCCTTAAAAATGCTCTTTTCTCTTGATGCAGTAATTTCTCTACTAAGAATATTTCTTAAGAAGTAATTACAGATACTTTCTACTACTTATGTATAAGAATGTTAATTGTAGGATTATTTATAGGAGCAAAAAATTTGAGGCAACATTCTACCAATAGGGAGTTAGCTAAATATATTATATAAAATTTTATTTATACATATGTGAGTATAGTACAAATATCTAATACATTTATATGTATATGTATAATAGATAATATATAAAGATATTTCTATGAGGACATTAAAAGCCATGGAGACATGTTTGAGAGAGAATATGAAATCTTTCATTTGTTCTACATGATGCAAATATTTTCTTAGTTTATTATTGCTTTCCATTCTATTTGTGACACATTTATTCTACTTTAAACTATATGAAGAAATACTAGAATTAACAATACTAAATAATTAATAGTGATCCAGTAAATATAATTTACATGACTTTACTTTCAGATTGGAATGTTTATACATTCTATATATCTTCTCTGAGAAAAAAGTTAAATTATAGTAAAATAAATTATTAAAAAATAAAATTTTCAGTTTTGTTTAATATTGTTTTATCTATGCAGTTTGCACAGGAAATTCTAATTTGACTAGAATAGCATATGTGTACACATAAAGTATATATTCTTCAAGATGGCATGCTTCTCCGAGTATTGTGACACGGGAATACATGATTACATTTATTATTTTTTCAAGTAGGAAATAGAAATAAGAATTTTAGTGATTTCTGCCCTGAACATATTTCTGAAAGTTACTAATTGATATTTTCTTTTCTAATGTGTCACTATAACATATAACAAATTAGACTATATATGTTTTTATAATATTTTCAGAAATTCTAAGTGCTAAAGAGATTATTATTAATCACTTTTCAATATAGGTTCTCTCCAACATAATTAAACTTCAATGGATAGATATTTTATAAAATAATTTAATTTCTTTTATTTATTTTCACATTTAGCTGTCTCAAATACAATTTCATTATAACAAACTGGAATGAGAGGGTTTTTGTTTTCTTTTGTTGTGTTTAGCTGCTTTTTTACATGAGTTGCTTGAAAATAATTCTAAAATAAAACTTTCATTGTGGTCAAGGTATTCCTATTATCTTTCCATAGTTCCAGAGATGAAAAAAAAAATCCATTGCTATTTTAACATTCATATTAAAGAGTAAAAAGACCTTTCCAAAAGGTGAGAGCTTGCCTTTGGTACTGTTAGTTAAATGTCATATTTTCCTCAAGAAATAGGAGTCACCTTTATTAATACAGTTGATGATAGTGGCATCTGCTACCCATTCCA
Organism: Cynopterus sphinx; assembly: GCA_030015415.1. Taxonomy (NCBI): domain Eukaryota; kingdom Metazoa; phylum Chordata; class Mammalia; order Chiroptera; family Pteropodidae; genus Cynopterus; species Cynopterus sphinx. The sequence continues at coordinate 83,804,432 of CM057386.1, read as the reverse complement.
AATTTAGAAAACCACAAAGTTTTTTCTATCTCTCATATAATTTGGCTTGCATATCAAATATAAAAGCTGACTCACTTTTTTCTCTCCATTCAATTAATTTTAAACTTAGTTTAAGATTAGTTATATTAGTTAGAAAACTTTTAGTTGGAAGTGACAGAAACCCAACTCTTAACAATTTAAGGTAACAACATAATTTAATAAAGACATGAGTTATCTCACTGACCCCAAAGGTAACAGTGGTGCAGGACCTCAGGAAAAACTAAAACAAGCAATGTTCTCTCTTTCTCTCTTTCTCTCTGAAGTTCTGCTTAATCTTTCTATCTTTCTGTCATTGCTTCTTCATCTTCTCTGGTCTACATGCCAGGACCCATGGTCATACAACAGATACTAACAGTCCAGACCTCTAATGAGAGCATGACACTGTCAACCCCTAGTTCGAAACTCCTGGATAGGGAGGGACTCAGTATTCCATATCTGGCCAGTTTCTCATCACAAACAAGTAAACTGGAGTCATATGGTTCATCCTGCTGCTACAGTATGGATGGCAGGGCTAGAGAAGGCATACACTTAGAATCTAAGTGGAGTTTAATAGCCCAACAAAATAAAGATATTCATTGTGTTAGTGCCCTACCTAGACTTTGGTAGAAAGACATTTACTTTGAATAAGATGGAAGAAGAATGCTTTGGTTCATTAATCTCAGAAGAAGTCAGTTTCTATTCCTAAACGAAGTATTGATCCTAGCCAGTTTCTTTCTTCTTTTTCCAGTGCCAATTATGCTGGCCCATGCCTGGTTTAATCCTTCTCCTTTGCTAGTGACTCCTGACATGTGGTTAAGCAAAAGATAAATCTTTGACAATTATCACAAGTGATATTATCATTTGAAAGTCTCTCTCAAGCCCTACAATATCCTGGTTTTTTTCTCATCATCAAAACCTTTGGCCAGGTCACCTACATAGTAAAGCTAAGTAAACAGAGTCTACCCAGGTGTCCTCACACTCTCCTTGGTCTCACTAACTACATAACTAAAATTATAGGATTACTTATTCATATAAATGAAGGTAATTTTGAGTTTGTATGTTCCCACAGTTCTAATTTAGAAAATTACAACTTTAGTATTTTATAGACTAGAAGGAAATCATCAAGAATAATTAGATTTTAGAACCTACTACAATCTATCACCACATCCAAATACCCCATGACATCAGTATGCTATTCACAAGTTTATTTCACAGGTCCACAGTTAAAGATTTCAATTCCAGTTCTGCTATGTAAGGTAATCTTGGCCAAGGTACTTAACCTTTCTGAACCTATAATCTTATCTACAAAAAGAGGCTTACTATATCTAACTCCAAGTGTTTAAGGATTAAAGAGGATAATGTGTACAATGTTATAAGCACAGTTTTCTTTTTAATAAACACTAGTTTTCATCACACTCAACCCAACAACTCTCAAGGACTAGAGGCCCAGGTTGGCCCTGGGATGATAGATGCCCCCAGGCTAACTGATGGGATTCAGAAAGTCAGCCTCCATGAGATCATTTTCATACCAGGAAGAGTAGCTCCATCTTTCCTGGCCTAAAGAAGCTGCTGATTATCACAGCCTCCCTTCACTTCCCCCTACACTCTGCCCTGATGCAAGTTGGCACTTCTAACACAAGATGCAACTACAGAGGTGAGTGACGGATGCGTTTGAGCTTAGTAGCATATAAATTGCCTATCAGATAATTAAAAGTGATTAAAAATTAGGACAAGATCCCAAAGAAGTAAGTTAAAATACTGATACATTAATACAGTGAAAGTATAAATGCTTTAATTTTTCTGCTTTCCAAACTTTTTTCATGTAGTTATATGAAAAATAAATTTTATTTACATTTGAAATAACCAGAAACAAAACAGTAGTTTTAAAGTATTTATTAAAAAACAAAACAAAACAAAACATAAGAAGCCTAAATGCCTCGCCACAAAAGATGGATAAATTATGTTTTAGTATATTCACCAAATGAATTACTGTGCACACATTAAAAATTATAATATAAATTTATATTCATTAAAACATGATAAAATTCTTAAAAACAGGTTCTATATCAGTATGACCCAATTAAAAAAAAAAGGTATGTGCTATATATGGGAAGGCAAAGAAAATTTATCAGGGAGTATATTTATCAAATATGTGGAATTCAGGATTTTACTTTGTATGCCTGTCTTTATAGTTTTTATATCATCTATATATTTCAAAATATGCTTGTAATATTTATAACTAAAATCAAATAAAGCCATTACCAATTTAAAAAGAAAAAAAGGTAAACTTTGGCCTCACCTCTGTCTTAATTCGCCAAGAGCCCTTCTTTTCAGTACCATTATATGTAGCCTGGCTGCTGCCTTACCTTCCTGCTGCCTTTCTCTTCAGTCCTAACCCAGGCTTAAAGAGCATGCTCTCAACTTACCTGCGACCCCCCACTCCCCGCTCCTTTCCAGGTTGCTTCAGTCTCTGGTCTCTGAACCCAAGTGCTCTAGCAGAACACCTCTTGCCTGAATTTCTGCTTCTATCTCCTGGAAGGCGTCCTAGACTTTTCTGCCTTCTTGATCCAGCACCTCCACCGGACCCCATCCCACCTGGCACATCCTCTTGGAGGAGTGCTGGCCAGAGCCTTTTACAACATGAAACAAAATGTTTTTCTAAAGTATCCTTTATGTCTTAATTTCTCAAGAAATAACATTATTGTCAGATTACTCCCTTCCTTCCTTCCTACAAGCCTTTCTCTTGCAGTGTTTGCAGAACATACATTTATGGCATTAGAATCACAGTTTATTTTTTTATTTCAAATTGAATGATATTCCTAAGAATAAATAAATCTTCACTAAAATAAGCACCACTAGTAAAGTACACATCATATGGGTATACAATAAATATATATTTTATAAAACTGACAATGACTTGTTTTTCTTATTCTTTAGAGCATTTAGTTTTGTTATCAGCAACCTTAGTTGAGTTTGCAATGACAGAGCACATCCCTGGTTCCTCGCTGCTGTTCTTGAATCTGCTGGGACAAGCCAGCTAAAGTTGCTCCAGGACTTCCTACGAATCTTTGGTTTTGGGGGTACAGTCCACCCCTCTTTGATATAGCTATCTATAGGGGGAACAGGCTTTAACTCTGTACCCCTCATCTGGCAAGGGAGCCACTCTTGAAGCCTTAGTCAATGCAAGACTGCATTAAAATTTGCTTGTACTTTATTAACATTCTTTTCTCTTGATAGTTTCATTTGTCTGGAGGGGGAAATATGTGTCCATCTCTAATTATGGAACTTGAAATTGCCTTTCATTTGCTATATAAGGGCTGAATTCTAAATTTCCAAAATTAGGAAATTTGATGCTAGTCTATTTTACTTTAAGGAAATGAGAAAAATATAACAGGTACAGTCCTGAATGTTTTATATAATTTATTTTACTAAAGTTCTACAATAAACCTGTGGGGAAAGCATTATTATACCTATTTTACAGATGAGATCATGTAGTAGGTGAGAAGCAAAAACAGAATTTGAATACCAGCCTGTTTGCTCAGGAATTTATACCCTTTTAAAACACCATTCTCCCTATAGTTACATAAACAATTTGTTCCTATACTTAATACTTTGACCACATTTTTTTTAATTGTCTGAACTCCTTTCCTTTATTTGAATTTGACTTGTAAAATCAGTCAGCAAACTTTAAGGTACTCAAGTGGGTGTTCTCATAGGCTAATTGAGGACCAGACTGCAATGGTAAACACGTCACCTGATCACCTCTACCATCCCATCATGAGAATGACCACTCTTAGCATACTTGCCATGTATTACAAAATTACCACACATTGTTTTATTTAATCCTCTCAATAATCCCCAAATCTAGTAATGTAAACCAGAGATTACTACTTGTATCTTTCAGGAGTCTCCAGAGAAACAGAAGAATAGAGTCAATAGGAAAGGAGAGAGAGAGAGAGAGAGAGAGAGAGAGAGAGAGAGATTTTAAGGAATTGGCTCATGGCAATGTGGAAGCTAGCAAATCCATAGAGTAAACAGGCAGTCTAGAAATTCAGGCATGATTTCTATGTTATAGTCCTGAGAAAGAATCTTTTCTCCAGGAAATTTCAGTTTATTGGTCTTAAGGCTTCTAAGTGGTTGGATGAGGCCTAGCACCCACATTATCAGGGGTAAATTTCTTCACTTAAAGTCAACTAATTGTAAATGTTAATCACATCTAAAAAAAAAAAAAAGAAACAAACAAACAAAAAAAACAAAAAAACCACAGCACCTAGACTAATGTTTGGCCAAACACCTTAATATCATAGCTTAACCAAGTTGACACATATAATTAATTATCATACTATCCTTTCTAAAATAATGCCCCACTTTTCTTAATAACATACTATAATGAGGCCAGACTTACCAGTTTATTTCTCAGGTAGGCCAATTAGCTCTAGCACCCTACCATCTTCACCCTACATAAGTTTCCATCCTTCAAATTCAATCTCACTTCTAAATGTCACCTCTAAATCTGTTTCTATAAATCACTGCCTGCTTTTGATCATAAGATTAACTGATTGTTGTATTACTAGTATTACTAAAACTCACAATAACAAAAGGTCTGTAGGTTTAACTTGTCTACCAAGACAAACACCTTAACCCAAGACTAGGTCTCATTAAACCAGATAATCCAAGGCAAAAACTATTACCTCCACAGAGTTTTCTGAAAGCCATTTGATGTTTTAACAGCAATCATCTGCATTTGTGTTTAGAAAACACTTTCCACCATAGTGTTTCATTTAATCAGCAAAATGCAAGAGGCATCATTATTTTTCATGTTTTGTAGATAAGTAGAATCCAGTAGGCTAAGTGATTTTACTAAGCTCACCAAGAGCTAATGTGTGAGATGTAAGAGGTCTAGAAGCCCAATTCATTCATTTGGTCTATAGCACTGAATGCCTGTGATATTTTAGGCTCTGGGATGCAGCATTGAACAAACATACAGACCACCGAATCTAATTTCTAATTCACAGAATCTAATTCCTAGAAAGTAGATTTAGACAGCACACAAATAAATAGGTAGCACTTAGGGTATATGAGTTATGGGGTACAAATTGCAACACTAAATAAGGTGGTCAGGAAGTCCTCACTGAGAAGGTGGCATCTGGTAAAGGACTGAAAGACATGAGTAAGCCACCTCTGTGGAAATATTGAAAAGGAGAGTATCATGTAGAAGGTGGTCCTGGTATAGCAGCTACCTAGTATATTTGCAAACCACAGTGGAAGCATTACTGCACGGTGCTAACTTAATTTATGTTAATCTCTTATTCCCATCTTCAGATGCCTTTGCTGTAAGATTGTTTTTGGCAAATCTACATGAAAAGTCAAATATAGTTTGCAATATGAAAGTATAAAATCTACAATTATTATTTTATCTTCAGAAATATATATCATATTGACACTTCTTATATGTCATATCAGTTTATTCTCACTCATTAATGGTGCTACAAATTAACTGAAGTGACTGGTAACTAAGTACATAAATCATTAATTTGGCTTTTTTGCAAATGAAGAGAGTGATTGTGGTCTCTTTAAATTCTTTTCATTTTAGGAAATAACTTAAGGCTTGGCAGTGCTTTGCTTAAGATGTATTAAGAAAACCACTTTTAGAAAACCATTGTCTTAAAAGCCCTTAAGAGAAATTACTTTTTATAATGCAAAGTAAATTTGAACAAAAATTTGCATTTTAAAATTACAATAGCTAACCACATCCACATTACCAGGGTTTCTTATTTTGTAGGTAGGTTTTCAAAATATATTAATCAATATTAATAGTTTCTATGAAAGATGACCAATCATATCATCTTATGAGCTTTATCATATAATGAACATTTATCTAAAATCTGTATTCATATAATGTTATTTAAGCAATTTTACATTGATCATAGTAGAAAGTCAAGTTGAGTCTAAGTAATATGTTATAATAATAACATCTTGGTTATTACATATTGGACATGCAAATTGTCATGTACATTCTGTACCTATATAGTATAGTGCTTTCTGCCATCTAAGTCACATAAACATTGCAAATGATGTTCAAGTTTACAGCAGTTTGCCTCACATTTTTCATACATTTCGTTTTGCTACTATTTCCTTTAAATCACTCCCAAGAAAATGCCCATTCTCTATTTCTTCCTTTTCAATTCAGTCAGATGTCCAAAAACCACATTAAAAAACAAACAAACAAACAAACAAACAAAAAACAAGGATAACAATGACAAAAGTCAACCAACTTTCTGAACAGAAATATTTAAAAAGAAACTCCTTACACTGGGATTTTAATAAAAAATCTTAACTTTGTCAAAGTACACTTTCAGATTTTTCAATATTTCCAATGAAAACTATGAAGAAGCTACATCAAGCACAATAACAATAAATAGCAAAAAGAAACTTTTAAAAATCCTATTGGTCCTGCAGTCTCCTGCCAGAGTCCCACACAATAGCAAATACTTAGGATGAGAAAGGCTCCAGTGGAGCAACACTAATACATTTGACACAGCTTCCAACCCCGTCATTATGCAGAGGAGCCTGTGCTTATCCCTTTGTAAACTGGAGACTCTTTTAACCAGGAATCCCAGGATGAAACAGAACCATTTTCCTCACGGCAAAACTAATCCTTCTCCAGTGAATTTTGTTATTGTTTATTGTTACACTGTTTTATCAGCACTAAACTGTATGAAAGCTTCAATTAGTTCTTGATGAATGATCCCATAAAAGCATGTAGTTTCATTTCCCCTGCTACCAGATATTTCACTGACTGTTATTAAATGAAATATAATTGGGATAAGATTCAGGAAACTTAGAGAAGCTTGGCTTTCTGTTCAGCCTAAAATAGTTAGTCATCAGTGTAGCTGAATTACATTAGACGCACTGTACATATAAATTCCCATTGATTGATCCTGGGGAGAGCATAGAGGCACTAAATACAATCTTATGTACAATCTCTGTCCTCCGGTAAGGATAAAGGCCTATGGTGAGGTACTGAGTTCAGTGCTAGGTCAAAGAGTTATCACCAAAGAGGGGCAAAAAGCAGCTGTATCAATCAGACTCTGTACAATAGAATATGTCCGTGTTATGTGTTACATAGCACCTATTGCATTGTTCCAGCAATAGATGGAAGCCATCATTTTTTTTTTCTTTCTCTTTAGCACAGGAATCCTAATTTTTAGCTAGGCATATTGATGTATAGAATAATAGGCTAACTTCTCCGGCTGCCTTGTATGCGATCACATTGAAGCCAAGGAAATACAGAATTGGTGTATGAGATGTCTGAAAAACCTGTTTAAAGGAAGCTGACTCAGCTGAGGGCAGACTTTTTAAATAAAACTTTCTACTTTTCTTCCTTATTCTGGCCTTCAATGCAGAAGTGAAAAAATGGATCTTCAGCAGCTACCTTGGATCAGGATGTGACTTTAAGATGAAAATCATATGGTAGAATATTAGTGCAGAAATACAGAAGCCTGAGTGCCTGAAGACATTCTGGTGCTATCATAAGCCTTGCACTGCTGTCCTAGGTCTTAATTTATGAATGACACTCAATCTTTTGATTAAAACACTGTTACAGAAAACAGAACCTAACTATAACTGAGACAACTGGGGATTGTTAATATATTTTTAAATAATGGAATATCACTACTATGTGTTAGTCATTCTGTAAAGCATTTTAATGCATTATCACATTTCATCTCGAACACAAACCTATAAGGTAGCTATTGATCTTATCTCCACTCTACAGATGAAAAAACTAATCACAATGCCATTCAGCACATAGCCTGATTGGTGGTAAGGAGCTGGAAGAGAAGACAGGGAACAGAATTCATATATTCAATGTTTGTTTCCTTAATGCAATAAATAATACTTTTGTACTTATATCATGTGCCAAAGACTGTTCTAAGTGCTTGAGATACATAAATGAATAAAATAAAGATCCCTTTATTCTAGGACAGTCTCAGGATTTCTCCACTATAATCCTGAACAGAGGTTTACAAAGTGTGGTTTGTGGACACCCTTGAGAATACTAGATACTTTCAGTAGGTAAACAGGTCAAAACTGTTGTCATAATAATACTAAGATACCACTTAATGTTTTCACTGTGTTCACAATTGCACTAATGGTGCAAAATCAATGATGGATAAATTGCTGGCAGTTTGCATCACACCACGAGTAGTTATAGTATTTCTTACTACCAAGAATCCACAGTTTATAAATATTTTACTTAATTAAATAAATAATTTCCTTGAAGAATGTCCTTAATAAATCAGTAAAAAAAATTGTAATTTTATTATGTCTTGAATCTTGAGTATACATCATTTTCCTAACCCGTGTGATGAAATGGGAAGTATTCAGAACGTACTTCTGCTGTACACCGAAGTATGATGATTATCTGGATGAAAAGCACTTGTGCAATTGAATCATAAGCTGAACTGGCCAGTCTTTTATAGAATATTATTTTACTTGAAAGAATTACTGACAAACTGTGGTTATTCAGACATGAATATTTGGCAGATATTATCAAAAATGATTGTACTAAATTTGTCAGAGGAAGAAACCAACAGTATTGCCTGCAAGTGATAAAATTTGAGCTTCACAGTACTTAAGGTGATTCTGATGAAATTAGTGATGATATTGAAAAATATATGATGTTTTGATATTTGGAAAATTGTATTAATTAGTGAAATAACATTTTCTGAATTCCCAATATATGGTGTTACATAAATGCATGGTTTAAACAATTCATGGTTAAAAGAGCCATTCAAAGTGTATAATAGACTAATGAATTTTAATGTAATAAAGTATAAAAAGTTCATTGATGTGACTTCAGATTTCACACTGTAACCTATAAAAAACAACTACTTGTTGAGTTTTGGTACAGTATCAAAGAAGAATACCTACTATTAGGTGTGATGATGACTATCTATGTGAGGCTATATTTTTTCATGTACTTCAATCATAAAAATGTATTACCGTAGATGAAGATGCAGATAAACAAATGACTACTGTCTATTAATTTAGATAAAGAGATTTGTAAAAGTATATTAAAAAAAGCCTTTTTGTTTGGGAGTTATTTTCCACAAAAATGTTATCTATGTTAGCATTGTTATTTTTAAATAAATTATTTTTAAATACTAATTTTTTTCTCAGTTTTAACTTCTAAAATGTAAAAAGAGATATAGCCCACCAAGAAACAGCCCTGATACCAAAATGTCTGAGAGCTGCTGGACTAGCTAACAGCCCTTCATCTTCATTAGTGGGATGTTATTATTGACAATGGAAGACATCTCACTTCAATGGTAAGTGATTTATTTTGAAACAGAAAACAAGGGTGCTACAGACTGGTTATTTTATTTCTATGGTGCTCATAACATCTCTATGTGCTTCCCTCATATCTTTCATTAAGGCAGAAAGACTCAATAGCCAAAGAAATTTGTCACTCTAAATTTCATGACCTATGACCACAAAAGGACATCCAGTTCCTCTTATTTGAAATAAGAAAATTAAGGTTCAAAGCATGTGGCTTTTGACATTGCAATTAAGCCAACCCTATAGAGTCTGTAGAATAGGCAAATATGTCCGTGGTCAATTATTCTAAATGCTGCAACTGCTGTTTTCTCTAAATTCCTAAGAATCAGAATGCTTGCTGCAACTTGTAATATACTGAATAAAAAAAGATTGCCATATGATTTCTGATTCTCATATCATTTTCTTCAAGACAAACCATTTTCCATAACCCAACCAAGGTTACCATTTAAGGACTGAGTATAATAGAGTATCATTTACCATTCCAGTATCTCCTTAAAATTAACATGATGTTAGTCACTTAAACTTCAACTTTTACATATTTAAAACAAGAATAAAAATATTTATTTCTTAGGGATGTTGTGAGATTTAAAAGAGATAACAAGCAGGAAAACACCTCAAACACCTAGAACTTAAGAGGCGCTTAGTTATTTTGGTTTCTTTTGATACTTTCATTTTTTTGGCTCCAAGAGTTTCTCTAATAATAAAATAGCTCTTGTCTACTGTGGTACCATGAAACCATGTCTCTCAGATCTCTTATAACTGTGACCAAGTATAATTGACCTTTGTCCTCAGCTTCCAACTCAAGCACAGTGTTTGGCTAAAGTTGTGCTTCTCACAGGCTGCTCACATTCAATGACTGACATGGCAAGGACACTAAGACAGGCCTGTTCCTGGGAAATGACAATTCTCAAGATTCTAGTCAGAAAAGTGTTGAGAGTTCAGAAAATCAGTTGTTCAAAATTATAGAGCTAAAGACCTGAGAATGGTTAAGTGAATTTATTACTGGATAGAAGGTTGTCTCAATATGGAACAACAAAGATTTGCAGTGGCGTTAGTGATTATGAATAAGACACAGATTAATGAGCAGAAAAATATAATATCAGTTAACTAAAAACTTTGTAACTATAATTTCAATTCAGAAATTCAAATCCATTCTATTTTGTACATTGTACTTTCTAACTACATGTGCATTTTAAGTACCAATATAAACTATTGTTATATATTATACTGAGTTTTATGTTATCATATATTTAAGTCTTACAGACACACACACACACACACACACACACACACACACACACACACACACAGACCATATTTTAGTGCTATTTCAAATGCAGAATGGAATAACCCCCTTGCAAAAGGTGAGAGAAAAGAGGATTAAACTACCTACTTTCTGTTCCTGATCCCTATAATCTTAAATTTAGTTTATTCTGCATCAGCTTTCCCTGTCTTTCTAGAAATAGAATCCTATGAATAGAATTTAAATTATATTTTCTAATATACATTGTACTTAAATTATATGGATAACAAAAATTAACTATATAAATAATACATAATAAAATGTAAACATTACCATAAACATTTTCTGTACTCTGCCCTTTTATCTATGCATTTCTGTACCTTTTCTGAGACATTCAATTTATTTGTAATCTTACTAACAGTCTATATTCAAATTTCTCATAACCCAATCAAATGTCAAATTTAGACAAAAAAAATATTCTTCAGTTACATACAGGTTTCTGGAGTAGAAAACAGTAGCAATTACATAATTGACAATAATGACTATGGTGAAGATGATGGCTTAGCACTCATCCCTTTTCCCAGAGTTTTCTCTAATATTAACTCAGTTTTAAACATCTTTATCAGAACCTGGTAAAACAAATTAAGCTTTTTTCTTAAAGAGAAAAGAACAATAGTCCAGATGACATTTTTGTCATTGAAAAACTCGTTCTCTTAACTTATATGCTCCTCCCATAGATCAAAAATAACATAAAGTGAGGGAAAAGTTTCACAAATTATTTTCCCCAGAGTCTTCTATTAAAGTGAAAGGAATATAACATTAAGCTTTTGATACTAATCTTACTTTCTTGACAACTAGATCTTACTGTATTTTACATGTCAGTTAAAATGATTTAAGTCAAATGAGAACATTTCAAAAGTAGATTACGTGTAAAGATGCTGGTTCATCTTAATTTGATCTATAGATTCAGTTCAGTCTCAGTCAAAATCTCTGCAAGTAATTTTGTAGATATCAACAAACTGATTTTATATTTTAAATGGAAAGACAAAAGACCCAGAAAAGCCAACACAATATTGGAGAAGAACAAAATTGGAGTACTAAAACTACTCAACTTGAAGATTTCAATAAAGCTACAGTAATCAAGACAGTGATGCTGGCGAAAAGATAGACAAATATATCAATGGAATGAAAAGCCCAGAAATAGGTCCACATAAATATAGTCAACTAAACTTTGACATGGAAACAAACATAACTCAATGGAGAAAAGATAATCTTTTTAATATATAGTGTGGGAATAACTGGACCTCCATATGCAAAAAACAAAACACAGACTTTACACTCTTTGAGAACATTAACTCAAAATGGATCATGGCTTTTACTGTGAAATGCAAAACTATAAAACTCTTAGAAAATAACATAAAAGAAAAGATAGATGACCTTGGGTATGACAATGACTTGTTCCATGTGACACTGAAGGTATGATCCATGGAATAAAGAAATGATAAACTGGACTTCATTAAAATAACAAAAAAAAAATCTGCTCTACAAAAGATACTGTCAAGAGACTGGGAAAAAAAGAAAAAAGCCACAGATTGGGAGGAAAATATTTGCAAAAACGATTTCTGATAAAAGAGTGTTAAAAAACATACAAATTCTTTAAACTCAACAATAAGAAAACAAATAACTCAGTTAAAAATTAGGCCAAAGGCCTAAGCAGACACCATATCAAAGAAGACATACAGGTGCAAATAAGTTCCACATGTATGTCATCATTGAAAAGCAAATTAAAATAACAATGAGATATTACTATACACCTAACAGAATGGATAAAGGCTATACACTGACAACAACAAATGCTAGAGAGGATGTGAAACACCAGGAATTCTCATTCAGTGCTGGAGGGAATACAAAATGATAGAACTACTTTGGAAGCTAGTATAAAATTTTCGTACAAAACTAAATGTACTCTTACCATACTATTCAGCTATTGCCTTCTTTGGTATTTACCTAAAAGAGTTGAAAGTTTATGTCTTGCATTTGAATGTTTATAGCAGCATTAGTCACAATTGCCAAAACTTCGAAGCAACTATGCTGCCCTTCATTATATGAATGGATGAAGTGTGGTGCATTCAGATAATGAAATATTATTCAGTGCTAAAAAAAATTGAGCATCAAACCATAAAAAGACATGGGGAAAACTTATATGCATACTACTAATTAAAGAAGCCAATTTGAAAAAGATAGATATTGTATGATTTCAGCTATACAATATTCTGGAAAAGGCAAAACTATGTGGATAGTAAAAAGATCAGTGGTTCCCAGAGGTTGCGGGGAGAGAGTGATGATGGGCAGAGAACAGAGGATTTTTAAGACAGTGAAGCTACTCTAATACTACGATTGTCAATACATACTATTCACAATTGTCCAAGCTCTAAGAATGTACAACACCAAAAGTGAATCCTATTGTAAATTGGTGATAGTGATGTGTCCACGTAGGTTCATCAATTGTAACAAAAGCACCACTCTGGGTGAAGATTGTGCTGGGGAGATTGTGCATGTGTTTGGACAGGGAATATATGAAATCTCTTTTTTGTGCTCAGTGTTGTGAACCTAAAACTGCTCTTAAAAAAAGTATTTTTTTTAAAGTAAATGGCATACCATCTGCAAACATTTTAAAATTATAATCTGAGAGTTGGGTACTGAAAGCAGTATTTTGTAGAGCTTTGGGAGTTTTCCTTCAGAGCCTTTAAAATGCTGTTGGGCTTTTACTTTGTGTTTCCCACTTTGAAGATTCTGAACATATTTAAGGGTCCCGTCTTTGAAGAAATGATTATCTGTGAGATTTCCTGATGAGAAAGTTTCCTGCTCAAGGAGAAAAAAAGTCCTGTTGAAATTATTTACCAGATTATGGTTTTAACCCTGGAGACAGTCTAATCCCTGACAGTGTTCTTATCTTTTGAAAATATTAATATGTTAGAAAAGGTTCTACTTCTGAAGAAATTCTTATTGCTGGAAAGAGGCTATCTTTAAAATTTTAGCAAGTTGTTTCAAGGATGTTCTGTAGCATAAGATGACTTCACTGGAAGAACATTAAAGTAAGAGCTAATTTCTTCTATCAGCATTTTCTTATAGAATTCCATGAAAATCTGAATATACTCAGTATCTAATGAAATATATAAATCAACATTTTCATTAATTTAATTAAAATGTTAAATAAAATCTTTTGAACTTAAAATTATGGATATACCTCTATTGGTCATATTTTATATTTTAGCTGTTTGGATATATGAAAGATATTGATATAAGCAATGATAAATATTAGGTTTGGTATTGTTCTACTAATAAAAGAAAATGCTGTTTGTCAATTGTCCTTTTTCATTCAATTTCTGACAACAAACATTTCAAAGACAACACAAATATTCTTTATTTGCAAAATTTACATGAATCAACTGAAGGAAGATGAAAGGAATAGAGGATTTGTATTTATAAACATCTTAATGGTTTTCATTAAGAAAAGAAAAATGAAATGAGGGAAAAGAGAAGAAATTAGGTAATTATAAAAATATCATCTCACTTATTTCTCTGTAAGATGTGAAACACAATAAGGAAAGGGCCACAAAATAGCTGTGAAAAAGGATAATGAACTTAATGATAAATCTAGTTTTACTAAAAAACAGTTGACTGAAACCCAAGGGTTGTTTCAGTAAAGTTTAAAAAATGTTTTATTTTTATGATTTACCATATATTTTATATAAGAAACTATCTAATCTGAAAATAATTTTTATGCAATTTGAAAATTTCAAAAAGAGACATTCTAGTATACTTATATAAAAAGTGTGAAATTATAATAGTTTCAACAAATTAAATCTGATGTTATACTTATCAGTAAAAACATTCAGTCTATAATTTGGCACTGTACTGCTAGCAATTGTATGTCCTCTGATCACTTTACACAATCTCCAGCTTAACTGCAGCCCTCTCCTAGAATATCGAGCCAAATTCTATACTAGTTTTAAGGATTATTTTAGTTCATTTGGGCTACTATAACAAAATGCCAGAGACTGGGTAGATAAGCAATAGAACTTTATTTCTTGCAGTTTTAGAGACTGAGAATTTCAAGACCAAGGTGCTAACATATTGGGTGTTTGTTGAAGGCCCACCAGTATTCATGGATGGTGTTTTTTCTCTGTGCTTTCACATAAAACAGAAAGAAAATTAGCTCTCTGGGATATCTTTTATAAGGGTACTAATGCCATTCATGAAAGCTCCACTATCAAGACATAAGTTCCTCCCAAAGGCCCCACCCCTTAATACTATTATACTGGGCATTAAGTTTCTACCTACGAAGGAGACACAAGTATTCAATCTACAGCAAGAATGAAGACAAGTTCCGCTTCCTCCTTGAAGTCATCAATGGTGTAAAAGCCTACTGGACCTCTATGTTCTCTGAACTGTAACAGAATTTGTTTTGTATATCCCTTGGTCAAGGTCCAATGGTAGTTAATTGTAGAAAGAGGTAGGCACAGGCCCAGTTCTATACATTGACCCTTGAATAATATAGATTTGAAGTTCAGGGGTCGACTTATATGCAGTTTTTAAAAAAAATCATACTGTATATTTTCTGTTCTTTATGATTTTCATAATAACATTTTCTTTTCTGTAGCATACAGTGTATAAAACATATAACATACAAAATATGTTAATCAATTGTTTATGCTATCAGTAGGCTTCCTGTCAACAGGAAGCCTATTAGTAGCTAAGTTTTTGGGGTCTCAAAAGCTATATATGAAATTTCGACTATGTGTTGGGGGGGGTTAGAGCCTCTAAATCCATACATTTTTTAAGGTCAACTCTACATAATATAACTTTGTATTTTGAGTTTAATATTTTAATGCGGAGAATTCCAGTTTCACATAAAATGGTGTACAAAGTGAGATTTACTAGTGGTTTCAATGTTTTGCTAATTCAAGAGAATCATATCTTATACTTAACTATAATACTGCCAGTTTTAATAAAGTATTGTTCATTGACTCTTTAAAGTTGCATTTTCCCTTGAATAAATGTTCATATTATTGTTATTAAACAGTACATTAGATTTTCAATATAGTTAGAGCTAGACATTAGAATAAGAAATAAATTTTTCACTGTTTATTACTTGCTATTTTTAAAATGTGGTACATATACAGATGATTTACTTATTATCTATTATTTAACTGAATATGAGTCTATTAACACAGAGTAGCCTTCTATAATTCAGAGGTTTGCACTCCATGAACATATATGTGTTCAGTTTCCCTTAACATTCTTTTATTTGCATCAATGTAGAATTTGTTCATATAGTGAACCGTGACTTCATATGCAAAAAAAGAAATGAAAATTATAAATGCAAATTTGGGTGCTAAAATTTCATGTCAGAACTTGGTATTCAATCAGATAACCTAAAACCTGGTTAATTACCACTTTAAGATTGTTTGAATGAAAACACAAAATTAAATGAAATTCTGATAATTTCTGACCACAATTGCATAACTGCTTTATACATAAGATATATGCAACAAATAGCTGATGACAAATTCATCAATATGTGTATGTGAATACTGCATTAAAAGAAGATTATGAATGGATATAAAATAATTAGATTCAAGTCCTTTTGAGGACTTTTTTTTAACTAGCATGTGATATGTGGTAGTATATTTTACATTTCATAGGAACTAAATATTTACAAAATAGAGTGATATTATGGTACTTCTATTATTTGACTAGAAATTAGCTAAGAGTCTTTGTGATCCTCTTTAGGCAAACCTCATTCTTTGTTTCCTCAGTTACAGTTCAGATAAAGATAGAATTAAAACTAGTTAAAAATATGAGAGTAGTTAAATAAAGATATGAAAATTATTATATCAAAACTCTACATTCTCAAATTATTTCAAACATGGAATAGTTTTCAAAAGGTATTAAGAAAAAAGGGAAAACGATCTGTGACTTCTGAAATCTTCTGGAATTTCACTCTAAACAGCTCTTGGTAAGGTCAGCAATGCTCTTCAGTCTCTAAGTCTAATGGACAATTTCAGTGCACATTTTAATAGTATTTGATGCTATTTACCCTCCCTCCTTATAAATCTTTCTTGTTTCCTTCATTTTCCTTCACATATTTTATGGCTTCTTATTTTCTTTGTTGTCCCTTTTCCAAGACTATTCACTCCTCCTATCCAGCTGTCAAAGTTACAGCTCCTTACAACTTGGTTCTATTACTCTTTTTTATTATTTTATATTTTCTTTTGTCTCACACATGCACATTCAATCATTTAACATTTTACCTCCTCATCCCTTCCTACATCAACATGGTTTCTAGCTAATATAAAAGGCAGAAACCTCTGAGTCATCATATACCAAATTCATCAAAGAATCCTACCATGTTATTCTCTAAATCTTTTTCAGAATCACCATCTTAATTGTACTACTAGCCCACCCATATGCATTCTGGTCTCAAAACCATCTTTCTAGTGTGTAAATCGCATACTGGCACTCCTCAGTTAAAGGTCTCCAGTGATTTAATGATGCTCATACAATTGAAAACTAACCTGATTAATATGGCCTATAATGCTAGACATATTGAAATTTCTCCCTACCCCTGCAGCCTTACTTCATAAAAGCCCACTGCCCACTCTTTATCTCTATGCATACTAGCTCTGTTACAGTACATTGGATTCATTTATATCCATCTCTCTCCTTATTGCCCCAAATTTCTTGGATATGAGCTTCAAATAGTTTTGTAGTGGAAAATGTGGTTTCTGGAATTAAAAAGGTCTAGGTTTGAATCCCAGATTTTCTTGTTATTAGCACTGTGACTTCTGAGTATTATATAAACTTTCTCAACCTTAGTTTCCCGCTCTTTGAAAATAGACAATAATATTCCCCTAATAGGTGTGTTGTGAGGATAACTGTTATGCTAAGTTTCTTCCTTCCCTGACTTAAAGTGGTATCATGTTGATCTATCTTCTAGCTTCCTAGGTACCTAAACAAAGCAGATATCTAATCAATGAAAGAGACAGAAAAAAAGAGATAGAAAAAAAGAAAGGAGAGGGTAGCAGAGGGGAGGGGAGAGAAGGGAAGGAGAGAGGAAGGAAGGGAAGGGGAAAAAATGGGAAAAGCTGAGAATTTCTCCCTTCTAATTTCTAATTTCTCTGCAAGCAACAAATTACTTTGAACTGAATAAACTGTTCACAAAGTATGCTAAGAAAAATATAGTTGATAAGATAAAAAGGACAGAATGGAAGATAATGGAAAAGTGTCATACAGTAAAGAGAAACATTGTAGATATTAAAAATTATTTTGGTCTTTGTACCTAAAATAGATTGCAGCATAAAAACTATGAATGGAGGAACTTGATGTGAAGTAATGGGCCTGGAACTGAGTTCAATGTAGTTGTAAGAATGAAAATGGGGAGTTAAGTGTAGATACATTACAGGGAAAAATGACAAACAGTATCTATAGGCTGACTGTGAGGGATCGTGTTGAGTGAACAGATCAGATAACTTCTGAATATCATCACACAAGCATATTTACCTCTTTTTCACCTTCAGGCCTCTGCTTATGTTGCACAGGCTAGCCAGTAGTGAAAGTTGTAATGATGATAATGAGAACTGTTTCTACAGTGAATGAATTATTATTTCAGAGTAGAAGATGTATATATGACATAACATATTTGTCTGATTTTTAAGGACAGGTGATCTCAATGTAGCTGTGAAGATTTGACTAGGCCAGAGATGGAAATAAGCTTTAGGAGCAAGTTATATATACTTGGTACTTGAAATTACTTAAAGACCTTTGACAAGTAGTTTTGTCAATAATGAGAAAGCCTTGCAATAATTATCTCAGAGAAATGAAAGTATGGCTATGAGGGAGAACAAGAGTGAGGACGTATGGATGATAAAAAAAAAGAGGAAAAATGAAAAAACAATAAAAATTAATAAAATTCTGGGTATGGGTAGGGTTCATGTAATAAATGCTGAATTAGAGTAAGATTAGAGGTATTTTAGTTCTTACTTCCATAATGGGGGAAGATGAGGAAAACACATGTGCCAGTATGATTCCTGGTAGTTCTTATTCTTTTGACCTGAATTTGAATGGAAGAACAAAATAATACTCAACTTCAAAGATTTTAGATGTTGAAATACCATGGGAAAGACAGGATAAACTTATATGGAAAAAACTTGAAAATGCTTAAAATATCTCATAGAGTGGAGAGAAATATAAGCTGCCTTTTTTAAAGCATAAGTGGCAATTCTGCCTCAAATAGTTTCTAAAATATTATCCAAATTGAAGGTCTTCTATACAAGTGAATATGTTTTTACTTGATTCTATTTTCATTTATTTTCCTTAAAACAAATCTGAAGTGATTTGATACTTGAAGTTCTTATAAATAACACACTTTAAATTATTTTTAATTTAATCGGCTTTAGTAGCTTAGTTCAGGCTTAATAGTCACATATTTATTTATAATAAAAATGCATACATTGCAGAATATTTAATGGTCCCCCAGCGAGGAAAGATGGAATAAAGGAATATATATAATACAACTAATTTAACAATTTTCAACCAAATTGAATTTGCTTTGGATTTTTTAGGGGATAATTCTCTAAGGACTACCATGTATGAAGCAACTGAATGGTCACTAAAGCTATTTTTGTTCTATGTTTCAGACTTAAAATATAGCAAGCAAATAGAGTAAGATGCTAGAAAAAAACATGTATTCTACTCTGATTAATGGATGCTATAGATATCTTTCTGCTCTGTCTGCTTGGTTAGCTTTGTTTCAAATGTGATACCGATCTCATGCTGCACGGCAGATCCAGAAATAGTCCATGTTCCTTTAAATCCAGGCAATGAATCATATTCTATTACACTGTGTCACATCAGTCTATGACAGTAAAGCATGAGTTATGTGGATATGGACCAGTTCATGAACTGGTCCCAATAAATGAAAAACTTGAAGATCAAGTAAAATACTCTCATGAAAAAAATATATTTTAAAATAAAATCATAAAAAATATATGACAGTGTTTCTTATTTACTTACAAAATCAACATTCCAAACAATCTTTCCAAAAACTCTGAAAAACGAATCTTGACCACAGTAATTTATATAATCTATATCGAATTTCACCATTTTTTTAGATATTAGTTATAGAAAAGATAAATAACACATCAGTTTTCTTTCACATTATCTATGTCTAATAAAACAATAATGAGAGACATTAAAATGGAGATCAAAAGTCATTCAAAGATAAAAGTATTATGCTTGTTGTAAAAATCAACATTATTCTAGTTGGGTCTTAAGGAAGGGTGCATGATCAAATCGGTGAAAAAGTTAAAATTTCTATGATAATTATCATTAATATTTATTGTGCCCTGATCGGCTAGGTATTTCAGAGTTTTAAGATATACATAGTTCCAAACAAGAGAAGATACAAAATAAATTAAAAACAAACTCAAGAATTGTGTATTTAAAATTCTCCAATACTGATATCAGATTATAGAAAGTTTAACCAAAGTGAGTATAAAAAGCATGTCATAAGTACGGTTGAGAAAAAACCGAGGAAGAATCCAGGGTATAGAAGTAGCAAAGGAAGTGGGGGGGAAAAAAAACAACTCCTGCAATTTTGGTAAGCTATTACTATAAAATGTTTTACCCAGTAGATTATTTATGAGATTTTTACAACAGACTTCTTTAAGCACACAATGTCCCTAATCATGGCCCTTGAACTGCCCCTGTGACTTTGAGGAAGAATGTCAGCTACAGAAGGTCATTAATTATGCAGCAATAAGAAAAAAAAATGAGCTGCAAGAGACACGAAATCTTAGTAATAAATATTTGGAGAAGGGAATTACCACGCTAATTCATTTAATAATTCTTTCATTCAATAAACATCAATTATCAGCTATATACTAGGAACAGTGTTCAGCAGTCCTAGGCTGTCATATTGGAGCCTGAGGCAAAAAGAAAAAATGTACACCCCTGTATATAATTATCAAATATCTTCCCATATTTTGAACCCAGTGGAAAAAGTCAACAAAATTCAACAATCCATACCATGATGATATAGAAAAATCTCCCTCATTGCCCAATCTGTGTGCATGCCATGTTCAACCCTTATAAACCTAACCAGTACAGGTTGCAGCATTAACAGGGCTGGGCAATCATTGGCTGATTGGAAACACTGTACCAGTCTTTTTAAACACTGCATTCAAATATTTATCTTGATTATTGAGTATCTGCTGAACCGTTATATTTTGCATATCGGTAGTTTACCCTAATCCAGGCTTTGGGTTTAAACATGAATTACAAAGTAAAATACAGTAGAATGTTGGCTCTCAAAGAACTGAAACTTCAATGTGAACTTTTTCTGACTCCATATTCTGTGGTCTTTCCTCTCCCTCTTTCTCCCCACATAGGTGTATGCACCCAAAATTGGATCTTCATCTTTGCTTAGAGAATTCTATAGTTCCTTGAGTATTTTTCAGAATATTTATTTCCAAAGTTTTAATCATTTTTCAAATTTTTAAATTTTTTCCTTGCTCTGTTAAGTTCCACCAACAATTTTAATGGAGTCCAGCTTGCTCAGTACTTCAGGCTTTGAGACATTACTTTACATTTCCTCATAATGAGAGGTCTCTTCTGTTGGTCTCTCCAGTGTCACTCTTCACTGTGCCCTCTGCCATCAGAGGCTGAGTCCTACGGACTCCATCGACAACCTGCTTCACCTTCCAGCTTACAGTTGAGCTCAGCCAATGGGGAGTACCAGGAACAGATCGGAAGGACGAAGGAAAGTAAGAGTCTTCTTTTTTCTTTCTCATTTGATATTTTGAATTTGCAATCTCCTTGGAACTATAACTAGGCATAATAACCAGTACTGAGTAGAGATATAAGAACCACCTTAGCATAGCATATTGTTTCTTAATAAATGAGTTTTGTGATTGTCTCAACTGTTTTGTAGATTTGGGTAGCCAATCTCTGATTTACAACTATTTTTTAGAAAGTTGAAAAATAAGTCAGATATTAAGATGAGTAAAAATTCATAGGCATAGATCCTATGAATAGGTTATAAATATAATCATTTATGTCACTTATAGTGTATATACAGTACCAAATTTTCAGATAGTGTCTATTGAGTTTAAATTCAAAAATTTTTCTATAAAGTATTTATTAGTAATTATGAGCAAATATAATACCTTTCATCCTGAGAGCTCATGAGATTTTTTTATTTATATTATATAGCCCAACAATAATTTTATTAAAATTACCCATTCAGAATAATATCAAATTATTTTCTATTGATTTTATGTAAACCTATTTTTCTATGCTTTTTAATATGCTTATGGATAAAGACTCTGAGATATCTAAACTTACTCTGCATGATCAAAATAGATAGTTTGGCATTAGAGACATAGCAAATGTTGACAATTATTAAACCAAAATACTCTGATGCAATGTACTATTTTAAAGAAAAGGGTAAGAATAGGCATGCTTTGGTCTAATAATTTAATTAGACCTTAAACTTAAATATATAGGTTTCTCTCATAGTCTGAATGCTTTAATATCCAAATCACAAGAGGTTATCATACATATTTTGGTCAGTAGATCATACTTCAATGAAGGGAAACAGTGAGGTCCCTACACTTACTGAAGGCACAGTGTATACCTAGCATAGAAGATCACAGTATACAGATAAAGAGCACAACAGGCTCCTTGGCTCAATTACCAGCTCTGCCACTTATTAGCAGATAAATTAATTAAATTCTCTGTGCTGCTGTTTCCTCAACTATTGAGATTATTAATGTAACATATATCCTGTAAAATTCTTGAGAGGCTTATGTAAGTAAATATATATAAATAGTGACTGCACAGGCAAGTGCTTAAAAATCTTTAGCTACTGTTATTATATATATTATCTCATTTATTCTTATAACAATACTTCAAGATCAGTGTAATGCCCTTTTTTTTTTTGGAAAAGAAAACCAAAATATAGATGTATATCATTTATATGTTCCAGAATCCCTAAAATTAAAGTCTACACTTGATCACTGTAAAGAGTCACTGTGGCTAAACCATGGATATTTAAACAATATCTCTGTTTTATACTTTTACATTATTCCAAGTTCTAAATAGAGAGAACTGTCAAAATAACAAAATTATAGTTTATCCATTAATTCTGACCATAGCCTAACACCAATCAACTTTAAATGTTATGAAGGGGAAAAAAATGAAAAGGAGGTTTAAAAAATAGTAATAGGGTAGAAGAAGTAGATCAAATAGGCTTGCCCCTGCTTTAAAATGGTCAGGCAGAGTAAAAGTTAAAGAAAGAAGAGGAAGCATGGCTTTTTTTCTTTTATACATTCCCTGGTCATCTTCCTAATCTCATTTCTATCTTTCCCAGAGTTTTTATTGAGACTGCTCATGTGGTATTTGCTAAATCACCTCCCACCTCTATTTTTCAGTATATTTTAATTTCTGGTCCTATGCATTTCATTGATTTGCATCATAATTTTAATGAGTTTGCATAATGTGCATAAAGGTTTTGTGTACAATGAAAAAATAAACCCTTTCAAAACTGCTTCTTAATATGTTGATCAACATTCATATCAGTAACAACTGCACATTCATGTATGTTGGGAGAGCAACCGTCCGTCTCTTGGTTTGCTTCCTTGTCAAATTTACAGATTATTCTACATAACTTTTCACCCTGAAACCACACTCTACATGATACAGGTAAGAAAGCATACAGCCAAGTGCAACACACTTTCTTAGCGAGTCAACATGCAGTGCAAATTCATGCTGTGAGGATCTGCAAAGCTTCTTGAGCCTGTGAACAGGTGTGAAAAATGTTACAGCAATCTGGAAAAGCAAATCTTAGACATATTACTATTGTATTATTTAGGTACCAATGTAATTGTTTACCCACAAAAGAGCAGTGTATAATACTGACTCTTTTAATATGAGGATATAACTTTGAGAATCTAAATTTAAAAACAATCCCCATTAGAGAATTCACAGGTAAATAATTAAAAAGTCAAAATCAAAATACCAATAGCCACGTATTTTATACACAAAAAAGATCTGTTTTCTTAAGTTTGCATCACAAAAAGAAATATTTCTTTGCAAAAGCTGAAAGAGTAAAATCCAGATCCTTAATATTTAATAGAAAATAAAATGATATTTATTTTTAAGTGCATTCTACATTCAACACAACTGCATACTCACAACAAATCTATTGCATTGCCCTGACATAGTTACTGCAAAGGTTTTTCCTTTGCTGTCCCAAGGGCCCAATTGATTTATCTGCCAGAAGCCTAAAGCCCCAAAATAAGATAGCTTTGAGTTTACAGAGGTCATTTTTCATTGTCTAAATAAAAATTTCTAAACAAAAATCTCTCATCCTGTTAACCGCAGGGTCCTTATCTCCCCAGAGGCTAAAGCAACCTGAAAGAAGCCATTTCAATTCTTTCATGAAGAAAGATAAAAGCAAGTTTTCGATTAGAAAGCCTTGCAAAGCCTTCTTATTAAATGTTGGTAACAGTAACTAGTTGAAAAGGCAAAACTGTCCTAGAAGCGGGGTGGGGGGAGGAAAATTATTATGCATGAGACAAACCTTACACAGGGACTGCGAAGACAATTGGAAACAGTGACATTCCAGGAGGCAAAAGGAAGTTTATGAATCTTTGTAACTCTGCATAGTTGTTCTATCCAGGTTCTTAATAAACTGCCTAGTTTTATCAAGCATGTTCTCTTAATTGTGTGCGCTACTTTTATCAACTAACATTAACTACATGTCACAATAATTATGCATTCAGGCCCATCTTCTCTGATCTGTCACCATTCAAAGTGCTTATGCAGTACAAGCAGAGGTAGAATGTGGCATGCTATTCTAGCTTTAGAATAATAGATTTTGTGAGGCTAAGCTAAAAGAAAATTATCAAAAATGACTTCATAGACTAAGTTTTGATAAAGAAGATAAATACAGACACTAATGGTGATGCCCTGGGAAACAAACCAGAACTGTAGAGGAGAAGACAGATTTTACTCTTTGGAGAAACGTGCTATAAGTGAAGAAGAATAAAAGACACAGCTCATATTTTAACTAAATTCTTTCAGTACAACGTAAAAAAAATGAAATAATTTAAGAGCATGTTTACACTAGAACATAAACTAGTATATCTACCAGTTAAAGTACCAAGATACCATTTCTAACATCTCTAAAAAATAGAAAAGACCAGAGGTGGGGGTGGAGAAAACAATTCAGTAAGAATAATTTTTAAGTCTCTTTTCTCAACTTATTCTCTCTAAATGTAGATCCTATTAATATTTTAGATTTTTATTAATTTAAATTTTTTATGTAATAAGAGGTAACCCAGACAGGAATAAACACTTGGGAGCAGTCTATAAAAAGAGCAGCTTTCCTTATCTACCCACTCTTAGCCTTAAGGTAGTGCCCACAAATGAATATATGTTTATTCCTCTCAGTCAGGAACATATCCAGAAAAGCACCTGAAGGTGTTCTTTATTATGTATCTCATTTAAAAAAAATCCTTTTCCTCCTTTCTCTCAAGAAAATATGAAAATAAGATTTTTATCCATTGATTGTAAAATTTGTCACAAACTGGAGGTTACTCAATAAACCACTGTCAGAATACATGGCTTCATATTAAATATTTTAATATTAAAATTATTATACCTGATAGGGAATATCTAAATTTTCTACTAGCTTATTCTGCGGAGAATTCATCCTAGAGGATTCGGTGGAAGCCATATTGCCCAAAACCAGATAAAGAATAAAAATGTAACTAAGGGTGTTGTGTGTGTGTGTGTGTGGCATGTAATACAGCTATGATGAGGAAGTGATAATACCTGCTTCGAACATTTCTTAGCCAAAATCATACTGACTATTTTCTGTGGGGCAGAACTTTAAAGATATATTTATCAATAGTTCATGTGTTACAAGGAACCCAGTAATGCTTCATAGTAAAAGATGCACCCATGAGGCTACCTTTAGGCAAAGTATGATGGTTTTTTATCCAGCAATGAGTCTTGATTGTATACCTCAAGTATTGCTTATAGGGTACTGAACATATGATCAGTTTTACTGTTTCCTATGGTTCTGACCTGAACTAGAAATACAAAATTTTCCTCCCTGGCCCTCCATCAGAGAGTAGAATGTTAGTCAGCCAGACCTCATGTGTTCTTCAAAATCCAAACTGAAGGAACAATGATCCTTGGGGGGGAAATTGCTAGACATTATCTCCCTTATAAATTAAAAATTCTGCTTGGAATTATAATGTTCCACTAGAGAAAATCATATATGTCTTCTATTGGACCCACACACAACTGATGTCATTGTTTATGAATGCCCCTGACTTTCTCCACAGAAGGATGCATACAACAAGTAGTGCTCTATAAAATTTCTAATTGTAGTTCATGTAGCAAGGTTGCAGAAGACATTATCCCATTCATCACTCAGTGTTCTTCATATCAAGACCCACATAAGAAATGTTATTTAGAAATCAGTGCTCAAAAAAAAAGAAAGAAAAAGAAAAAATTGAGGCTACCCAGACAAACTATTAGAGCTTACATTTGTTGATACTGTTTTAGATAACTGATTTTATCTGTTATTCTTATTTTGTCCTGTATTACAATTATAAGTCATTACTAATATTTTAGAAAACAGAGTATAGCAAAATAATAAAATGAATGGTAAAATGATTGAGCTCACATTACAAACGCCCTGTAAATTAAAAGGACCAACTGACACACTTTGGCTTGAGTAACAAAGAGTTAGTCAAGTCATAAGAAGTCTGGAGGGAGGTCCACAGCCAGTGTACCTGTTCAGCAATGTCAGCAGGGGCTGAATTGTTCCATCCTGCACTACAGTAATCAGACTTACTTTTTCATCCCTGTGCTTTCTGGCTCTTAGTTGTAAGACTGCTGCCACTATTACAAATAATAAGACCATATTCAAAAATAATAAGCAAAAGGAAGGAAAGGTAGCAGCCATGCTTATTATGTCAGAATCACAAGATGACTCCAACACACTTTTTCTTGTGCCTTATTGGATACAACAAGAACACATGAGCCCCTCTCATGGCAAAGGTGGCTGAGAAAGAGAGCATTTGGCTCTCTGGGACTTTCAGTAGGGTGGCAAAAGAAAAGATAGTTGTACATGGCAGGTAGGTTATCAAAAACAATATAAAAAAAATAAAACAAAAACAGGCTCTGCCAAGGTTATTAAGAAACCTTAAAAGAGGCTTCTAAATACTCATCATGTTCAGAAAATAATAGTATTATCCTTAGTATGACAGTATTATAAAACAGCTGAGGAAAGTTGCTGAGTTTTGTCTTCATAATCTAGACAGTTATTTTTTAAATGTGATGGTATTATATTATCATTACCTGAGACTTCAAGGCTCAGAATAAATTTAGCATGAAGTTCAATCTTATGATAGTAAATATAAATCACACATCAAATAGATTTCTTGATGTCTAATTTCTTTGGCCTACTTCTTGTCAGACTTAATAGGTTATCTGCTTGTACATTTTTCTGTATAATGTTCCTGCTTTCTTTATTAGTATTATATTTGATTATTGTTTTCTTTGCAAGAATCTTTTCAATTCACACATTCCTTTTACAAGGGCTCATTTAGTTTAAATGAGTAATGAAGTCCATAAGACTACTTTCCTAGGTACATAAAACTATAATATTTGATATTAGGATTAGTATATGTCAGACACAGTTCAAAAGGTTTTAGTTACTTTTTCTGATTTTAACATCAAAACAGCCAAATAATATAGGTACTATTAGTAACTCCATTTTATGGATTATAATAGTGAGGCTTACTGAAGGTTTAGAAGCTACTCAGCTAGTAAATTACTGGGTTTGAATTCAAAATCAGACTGATTTGATCCCAAAGCCTCCTTTTTTAATCACACTTATAATAAATCAGTTAATTGAGTAACCATTTATATTCACCAATACAAGCATCAGTAAAATGGAATTTTAAGGTATATTCATAGTCTTAGAAAATAAGAAATCAAGACAAAACCAATATGTTATGAACTTATTAAAGATAAACCTCTGTGAAAATTGATTCAATATTACATTTTTATCTCTGATAGAATACAACAAAGGTTTATTTCTAGAATTTAAATCCTGGCATCAGAATGTTCTTAATTACTATAACTTCTAAGAAAAAAATATGAGTATATTTTAGGAAAGCTGAAAACCAAAAAAACTTTCTAGGAAACATTCAACTAATAAGGAAATTCAATATATTTTAAAGCTTTATTCAATTAATATAAAGGCCTTACTAAATGTAAGAAACATCATTTCTATCCCTAAATCTTCCACCAATGCAGAGATGAGATAGACAAATGTGAACTTTCATTAAATAAATAAAGTAGTGAACTCAATGAACATTTAATTTTCTGGTGACAACTCCACTAGACTCCATGAATGAAGACACCATGTGTACAATGGGTGCCAGAGAACGGCTCTACATTTAACAGAAGCGTGTTGATTCTCACTAACCAGACTTCAATTTATACCATAATCCGACTAAAGCAGCCTAATCTCTTGCCAGTTCCTCAGCTTCTTTTCATGGCCTAATATTCTGAAATATTTAGGCTAGAATTTAAAATATTCATTTACCTGTTCTTAAATTCTGGTTCCAAACAATAGCAAACTTTTATTTTAATTCTCAGATATGTTAATAAAAAAATTAATTGAAATGCTACTATCCAATAAAATGAAACTTTCATTCAGTCTATAGTCATGTGTATATGTACTCTGATTTATTGCAAATGAACATTTTGTAAACATATCCTCCCTTTCAGATTATGATATGGGTGATACACTGTTTGGTTCTTTCCAGCCTCCTAGTCTTGAGAAATTATATATTTTCCCCTGCTTTATAATTCATCTCTAAAGTAATAAAATTGCTTTCTAATTACTTAGGTACATTTTAGTGCAGAATCTGATATAAATAAGATTTAAACTTATTTGATAAAAGAGTAACAGTGGAGAAGTTCCCAGAGACCTGAACTGATGGCTTAGTATATCACTATGGACTGTGTGATAGATGTAGTTTAACACCCTTTTTCCCAAAGGAGTCTGTTTCTTACCCTTCAAATCACTTCCCAAAATGTAAGAAGTCTTACCGAGCTCTTTTGTGTTAAACAGGTCTTTTTCCAGCAAGATGTCATCAATTTTATCACAAACATGTATTTATCTCATTCCTGAAGATTATGAGCTATGTTACCAAAAAGTTTATGCTCAGAATTATACATTCAATATAATTTAGATATACTTGAAATTTTTTTTTATCCATTTAACCAACATTCACTAGAAACATTAAATATGTGATGTATTCTGCTAGGCAGCTTCACCTTCAGTTTCATTTTACATAGAAGAGGATTCACTTGGTTCAGAAAGTGAACAAATATGCAAATTAAGCATCCTTTCGAACATAAATAAAAGCATCTTATAGAAAAGTGATTATTTCAATTCAGATTGATATTGTTCCTGAATTTTTGCAATTTCAAGCCTTTTCAAGAAGTTCAGCTTTTTCCATGATTTATTTGCCACTCATCTGGTTCCAAACAATAGCGGTCTGCTTCTCAGTTAAGGTTTTAGTAGACCAACGATAGAACTGGTTAAAATCATACAGGCAATCTTAATATAGATTCTGATCTCAAGTTGCTTATAGTCTCATGGGAAGATAGAAAAACAAAAATACTATCTAATGTAATTTTTAAGCCATTTCAAGTGGGAATATAGTGATTTAGGTACAGTACTCTGAGTAAAAGTTTTCATGAAAGGCTTTCGAAGTTAGGTAATGTTCCAGTTGAGTCTTACACGATGAGTTTTATTTGAACCAGAAAAAGATAGGTAAAAAATCAATCAGGCAGAGAGTAGCACCTATACGGGTATGATGAATAGGCAGGAAACAACGACCAGTTTAGTAGGATTGGGTATAAGATAGGAGCTATATTAGTGCAACCTGTGGAGTGGAGATTATACATTGGGTTCAGGTCAGTCCATTAAAGAAACTCAAGATGTAACAGATCAATGGAAGTCAGTGAAAAGATTTAAAAGAGAAAACAAAATAATTAGGTTTTAGTTTTGCATTTTAGAGTGATTGCTCTGATTGCAATCATTGCTGTAGGTTGACTAAGGAATTAAAACAAGAGGCAAGGTCTCTCAGGAGGAAGAAGAGATTCTGTGAAGACCCCTATCTCCTAGCTGAATCTGTCAGTGCAGTGAACTCTTAAATCTGTGGGTTGCCTGTTCACACCAGATTTTGGACCTACATTTCCTCCCTCCTTTCTCCATCCCCTCATGAGCACCATTCACTTCCTTACACCTCTCTACTTTAAGACCTCAGGCAGCTCCTACCAACTTTCTTCTCCTGAGGAGGAGAAAAAATAAAAAGCAAGTTAGTTGCATTCTTCAAAAAACAGTATTGTAAATTTATAGCATTAAATGTGTATGTATTTCACATACCTAACTATTCTAGAAAGAAAACATACCAGTGATATCTACATTTTAGGATAAAAATAATTTTAGTAACTATGTATGCAACACCAGCCAATGACATAAAAAATACATAATAAATTAATTATATTCCAAGAGAAAAATCAGATAATTAATTTCCAAGTGTTTCAAGTAGAACATTAAAAGAAAAATAACACAACTACATATATGGATGAGCACACACACATACACACAAACTATGAAAAGAATTACTTTTCTGTTATATGTTATTGAACCTTGCTGGTTACTAGAAAAATATTTATAAAAAGCACCCTGAAACATCACTGTGGAGACTTAAGATCCCATCAAAAATAATTTCCACTACCTTTCCATGTAGAACCCCTAATGCCCTTGATATAGACCATCATGTATTGGGATACATATGCTGTTTTCAACTATTTTTGTTGATTAGCCCTCATTCTTGCTCTTAAGAGTTTCTATCATAATACAAGAAAATAAAACTTTAAGCCCAGAGAATTTTTATGGTAATGTAAGTTATTGATCAGTGCACATTTTTTTTTCAGCCAGAGTTTACTGTTGCATCCAGATTCCTTACAGTTCCAATGTGCTCAGCAGGTTAATATTAGGTAAGATACAAGCTGTTAAAAATTACCAGTAATTCCATTAATTTTTCTCCCTCCCCCAATGTTGCTACAATGTTCCATACTCCTATAGTGCAGTAACAAAAACTTTCTTTGCTTTTATTCAAACCTCAGACTTTGAATATATTATGAGTAATAAAGATTAGTCATAAAATACTAATTCCAACTATAATTTTCCTATGTTGGTAACCCTAAAAAAAATTATTTTAATGAGCATATCCATGCCTGTTACCCAGCCCAGAAAGACATCTTAAACACCTGCAATCTCCCTTACCCCTCAGAAGACCATGAGTGAACTACAGTCATTGCTACTGCCTTCTCTAATTGGTCATTTTAACTTTCTACTATCTGCCTCTCCCAGTCTCCGCTTTGAATCTTCTACTTCTGGCTCCTGGTCTCAAGTTCTTTGACTTTCCACTAGATCCATCCTATATTTAATCTTTAGAAACTGTCTTCCACTTCAGAGGAGGTTTAAGCCTCAAGGCCCTACATTTGCACAGGCTCCTTCTGTGGCCTTGAGTGGGAAACTAGCAATATGTCCATAAAATGTTTTTTTCATATACTTTGAAAAGTCCAATTTCTTTTTTTTTTTTTTTTTTTTTTTGGTCAAAGAGGACTCTTCGTATCTGTATAAGCTGCACCTAACTTCATTTCTACGCTGGCTTTTTGGTTGAGGTTCTCCTTGTAGAGCTCCTTCTCTCCATCTCCAATAGCTGGGTCCCACTCGCTGAGACTCACAGGCACATTCTGGCTTGACCTGGGCCCTTCTACATTTCTGAGCATAATGCCCTGCTGCACTCAGCCCTAGATCCTGCTTATCAATATAGAAGAATGGGGTCCTCAAATACAATAAATAGTAGGGAACAAATATTGCCCTAAAAGCATGTGTATGTATAAAATGCAAAAGTAAGACCCCACAACACAAGATAAAAAACAGTTTACTTTCATTATCTGCAGTCAATTTCTCCTAGATATATGAAAGCTGAAAAAAGAAAACTACTTCTAATGCCAGGCACATCTAAATGTCTCTGAGTGACAAGGTTTAGCCACGTATCTGGGATCTTGAAAGTATGTTTGTTTCCACCTAAATGCTTGGCACCATCAAATTGCAGCCGGAGTTGATTAAGCTGTGCATGCAGGGCTGTCCACCTGCAGAATGGCAGGTGGAAAATTATTCAGAAGAAGGAGTTTAATTGGTGACCTTTAAATAATGATTCATTACCTTAAAACACTTTTATTGTGTCAGCATGAGTGCTCCAATTGAAACTAATATATTTAAATCAAAAACAGTAGGTCTTACTTAACCTATCTTTAACCAAAAAAGTACATTTTAAAGAATTTGTTAGAATTCTTTCTTTCCTTTCCCTTCCCCCATTCCCCTTTCTTCTTTTTTCTTTCTTTTCTCTGCTTTTTTCTATCTTTTGACTCCCTTTTTCCACTTTTTCCTGCCTTCCTTTTTTCCCTCCCTCCATTAAGCACTGTTTTTGCTACTTGGGCAGTCTTCATTCGTCCATTTGTAAATGAAGGGGTGGTATCCACAGAGTAAACACTAACCCCAAATAGTAAAAGTCTTGTATATATTTCCTGGAAGCAATGGGCTAAAAGTGACTTCAGGAATAACTCTTCCAACCAGACAAAGAAGTCAGGCAGACCTGCAATCAGTTTTTGATCTGACTCTTATTAGCTACTGCATGGAGTTATTTATGTATGGAAATAAAATAATATACATAAAGCACCTGGTAAGGTTCTGGACCCTTAATAAAAGTTAGTTCATTGCATTCTTCCTCAATCTAATATTGGGTCCTCCATTATGACCCAAGAACAAAATCATAGCATATACATATCCAGCCAAAGGCAACCCTTTTAGGTCTTACATTTGACCTGAAATTTGCACAGAAAAAAAGAATAATTGAGAAAGTTGGCAGCCCATTAACCAGTATGCTGAATGTGTCTCATGACCCACAAAAATCAGATTCCCATGTGGTGCTGAACCTAGTACACATATATGCAAATAGGCTCTTGCTCTAGTACCAAGAAAATAAATAGCCAGGCAGAAGCTGTATTTACTAGGACATGTTTGTGATTTTCAAAGCAAAATTTTGTGACCAGTTTTCATTATATTCTGGTTTATGTAACTTTTATGGCATACACATTTATAAATAAAAGCATGAGAGCCTCTAAATCACTGACTTAGGCTGAAATGATGCCACTAGGGTTGGGGATTATAAAAAAATAAAAGGAGACAAAGCAGGGATCATAAGGCAATATCCTACAGGAAGCAAATTGATACCTGGGATTACAGTAGCAATTCCTTTCTGGCATTCATGAAGGAACATATTTTAGATAAACAAATAGGCAGAACACTTCGGATCTCTGTAAACAGTTTTGAAAAGTCAGGCGAGAGCCTTTCCCTATATGGGTGCAACTGACATCATTCATAACCTTTTGAGCAATTGGTGCATTTGGAAGAGCTGTAATTTGCAGATATGATACTAAAGTTGAATTATTCACTCTATTTCACATTATGGTCTTATTGGCACGGCATGAGAAAGGCACACACATGACTAAATTTTTTAAGACTGCTTTTTTTAAAGTAATAGAATTTCACCTGCAATACTTCCATATTAATGTAGATATATATCTTTCTGGATTTAAAAACCGTAATAGGTGCTGATTTATTCCCATGTCAGTCTTTTATGATAAAGGCCATAATTGCTGTTTTTCTAATGAATATATGGATTAGGAAATTAAGTGACACACAGAGGATCCTAAACCATAGTGATTTTTCTATTTTTAAGTCAAATGTTCAACAAGTATCAGTAAGGAGTTTAAAAGAGCTTGAAATGAAAAAGGACACATCATGTTATTCTTTAAAGGATTTAGAAACAATAGGAGGCAATCCCAATACTTAGGATACAAGAAACAGTTTAACATGCACCATTAGAAATATATAAACACTGAGTCATCGAGTTTCAAAAGAAGGCAAAAGTATGTCCAAGATAACTGAAAAAAGCTTTGTGGAAAAATGTCCTTTAACTTAGACCTTGAATTATAAATGGAATTTTGAAAAGAAGAATGTTCATGAGATGTATTCTAAGAACCTGATTTTAGGTAAACTTGCATTTGTTCCCATTGGATGAAAACTCTAAGAAGTAAAATTAAAAGTTAACAAAAAGAGGAAAATCCTTTGCCTTTCATGCTCATAAATTTCACCAATTATTTCTAATCTGGTACAAAGATCAAAATATACTAGGGATAAGAAATGGTAAAAACAAAGAATAAAAAAAATCACTAATTCCCTACTGGTTACTATAGTTGAGGCCTGATAACTAGAGCTGGAGGGATGGAGTTGCATAATTGACATCGTTTGAGGAACTCTGTGGCATAACCAGGGAGCACTGTAGCTTCAAATAACACATATACCCCTGTCCTATTTAGCTGAGTACTTATTTTAAAAGACATCAAAATAAGAAACTTCAATAACAAATTATGTTTGTTACATTTTCTTTTTGGGGGCATTTTCCCATTTTCCTAACAATGAAAAGCATTATATTATTTTGATTTTATTTGACTATACATTCATCTGGACTGGGTGCAGGATATAAATTGGTTGTGTTACTTTGATAAAGAACATAAATTGCTCTCCCCTTTATTCATGCCATTCCCTTTCATTATTTATAGTTACTCTTACCAAAGAGAGCAAATAAATCCTATGACGACACTATACAAACCCCTGTTGGAAATATTATGTGTTCGAATACACTAATCCCTTTCACAGAGTGAAGGCAATGCAAACAGCTCCTCCTTTCCTGAGTTTCCACTGTGCACTTAGGGTCACTCGTGGACATGTGCATAAGCAAATGTTACTACCGGTGAAAAGCAGAGACTCAAGACCCAAAGAAAACAGAGGGCATGAATAAGTAAAAACAAGAAATCCCACCAACTTAAAAATTAGTTACAAGGTTATCACTAAAGCAATTTTCCCATTAACGCATGTTAATAACTCCTGTGTTTGAAAACATTATCTTGGGTCATTGCTAGCATATTTCACATTCTCGAAGGTAGTAATTTAAAAATCAGTGAATATAAGATATATCTGAATACAGTCCTTTGCATAAGCAGTGCAAAAATATTCAGAATCAACAGAAAAAAAATGCATTTGTATACTCAATTTGAATAGAATTAGTAAATCAGGACCATGCAAACTAAATTTGGATATGAAGGAAACACATCTAGAGTTACAAGGAGCAGGATGAGCAGAGGTTGCCAGAGCAGGGAGGGAAGAAGAAGATGTGGGAGGACCCAGCAAATAGCCTCTTTATACATTGAGAGTTTTGAGAATAATAATGTGCTAGTTTCTTCTTCTTTTTTAATCCAGTAGCTATTGAAGATTGTAATGATTTCAGTCTAAAAAGCAATGCTGGAAAACCTCTTTGGAGATTGCCAACTCCCACTGTGCAGAAACACTGTGTCCCTGCATGCTGGTGTAATGGAGACAAACAAAAGAAACACTTCAAGGAAAGGGGAGGCAGAAAGGGAGGGTGAAAAAGCAAGGAGGATGTGGTTCCAAGAAAAATAGTGTTTTAGTAATGACCAAAAGTAAGCATAACAACCTATAAGTCTGAAACCAACAAAAATTAAATAGAAAGCTCAACAATTTAAGTAATATATTACATAATGATATCCTCAGTCGACAGTAACTTATCATCAATAACAATGCACTAGTCCCACTTGCAGAGATACTCTCTCCCCTCTTTAAACCGACCCAATTTGATCACATCTTTTTATGTACCCCTATGGACTCCCATTGGGAGCAAATATATTTGAAAGATTATTAGTTATGGAAATACGTTGTTCCATTGCTTCTGTCCGCTTGCATGTATCTCTCTATTTTCTCCTTTTCTTTTGGTAATATAAATGCTTTAAAATCAACATATGTAACTACACAATTAAAATATCCTAATTAAGATGATTCTCCTCAGTTACTTTAGTTCATATAAAGATTTAAACATAGCTTATTACCTCCGGATTTTGACCAGCATAAAAAGGTCAATACTAATTACTTTTTATTTGCTTTCAAATGCTCTTAAGGTAAAACTTTTGTGAAATGGTGAAAAACAGTGTTGTTTGCATGTTCTAAAAAAACCTTCTCAGATCAGCATTTTAGGAAAGTATATTTAAATTTGTTTTTAATTTCAGATAAAGACACTATTTTTAATCAGTGTCTATTTTTAAAATGAAATATGAAAGACTAACTTTGCTTAATGACATTATTTTATACTAGGAACTGATGCTTCATTATTTATCTTTGTATTCTAAGCCAACTTATAATTTCTAGGTTATTCGTTGTTGTATAAGGCTTATCTGTAGGTTTTATTAGAGTAGTTTGATGTTTCTATATTCGATAAGTGGTACAGTGAAAAAGGTATCTATTTCCTTACCCCAGATATGATCACACCAATCCTTCTGATGGAAGATGCTCACATCTCAATTTGGAACGCAATTCTCTGTATCTGAAAATTTTGAAAAAAAAAATTTCAGGAAAAAAAAAAAAGGGAAGTGCTGCCAAAATTATTTTTAGGGTCACAAAATATTCTGAGAATAAACTATTATTTAAAGTTTTTTGTTTTTTTAAGAGATATAATCTTGAGTATGCTGACACATTATCACTGTGTTACAAAGCCTAATTCTAAAATTTACCAGTGTATAAAACTTTCGTTAATTATTATGCAGAATATCTTACCAATAGATATAAAGTATCATTGAATAATACTCTTTTAAATAGTCTCCTTAAAGAATAGTTTTTAAAATACAATATTATTACACTTAATAGCTAAGTAGCTATTAAACATAGCTGGCTATATGAATGAGAAATAACAAAAAACAAAATAGGAATTCTGCTCTCCCTGACAGTCATATATCTCTGATTGTTTATATTCTTGGATTCGAAAAACAAAACAACAAAACAAAATAAAACCTCTTTTGTTTAATAGCATTCAAAAACTTAAAAGATCTAGCTGTTAACTACAGGCATATCCACTTTTATTCAT
This sequence comes from Cynopterus sphinx, assembly GCA_030015415.1. Classification (NCBI taxonomy): domain Eukaryota; kingdom Metazoa; phylum Chordata; class Mammalia; order Chiroptera; family Pteropodidae; genus Cynopterus; species Cynopterus sphinx. The sequence continues at coordinate 83,767,595 of CM057386.1, read as the reverse complement.
AACACTCAAATGTTTCATTTTGATATCTCTTGTCCTCTAACTTTAAATTATTATTAGTGCAAGCATGTTATATACAATATGATAGCTATTATTACATAATGACTAATATGTATGAAACATTTACCATATGCCAGGCACTGTTATAAGAGCTTTATATATCCTGACACATTTAATTCTCACAACAACAGCAACCTGAAAGATGTATTTTATTATTCCAATTATATAGATGAAAGGTTAAATCACTTGCCCAAGAGCAAATGCATTTTAAGTGGAAGTCAGAATTAAACCTCAGCAATCTGACTTGTGCATAATTCTTCCAGTATTGATAAATCGATGTTTCCAATGCCTAACTATATCTATATTCATTTGAATATATTTAAATTGCCATATAATTTTATATACTATTCCCAAACAATAAAATACATATTATTTGCCTATAAATTGCACCTTTCAGAGGAAACACTATGATTATCAGATATGTCCATCCATCCCCTGGAATAGAAATTTAGAAGGTAAAATGTAGAAAAAAAAGGCAAAAGCACCTTTGATTGACCTCAAAAGGGAGAAAAAAGATGAAGGCCACCTCAGACTCCAGGGAAGAACAATGAATTTCAACCACTTCCTTTTCCTTTTTGATAATATTAGTAATGCTACAGTTTTTTATTCTTCTTGCTTACTTTTTATTTTAAAAAAAAGGAAGTAAAAGGAGTACTTGTCAATCAACAATGAATGAGGGGCATAGGCCTTTATTTTACTCTTTCCTTGCAAGATCCAATTATTTTTCTAGAATACAAGTTTTTTAGAAGACACTTTATGCAAATTGTCTCTTTTTAAATTATGATGCTTAACAAGACTGTCTGGGTGGGTGGTTGCTCATCCCCAACTCAGCAGTAGTATTCTGGCTAAGCAATTGGTAAGTCAGTCTGAAGAAACAACTCCGATAATATTAGGGAACTTCAGATGATGATGGTCTGTGGTAGTCTCATCCTCATAGTCTGCTATGACCTTTCACACCTGAAACTGAGTTTCCGTTTGCATTTAGATTGCATTCAGAAGCAATGATGTATAAGTTAAGCAACCAGGAACAGTAATGTACGTATTTGGAAAAAACATAGGGTATGCTCTTTAGAATCTCACAATCTAGTTAAGAAAAGAGAGGCAGAGAGTTTACTGTAGCTCTGAGATATTCTGCAAATTGTTAAGGAGGACAATGGTACATAATCCAAGGAGCAGAGCCTGCAACAGGGTAATCAGGAAGGCTTCACAGGAGAGATGACTTGTATTAGGGCCTTGCAGGACATTTTGTCATCAAGCCAACCAACAAGAACAGAGAGAAGGTTATGTAGGGATGAAAACATTTCTTGCAAGAAGGAAAATAAAACAATGCAGTCATTTTCACTTGTGCAGCAATCAGTTCTTAGAAACTACTTACAAACTCCAGTGGAGCAGGTTTCTCATCCATTCCCAGCAAGTTTATAATCCCACATGGGACACATTTCATTCATTTGCCAAGAGTATGAATATAGGGCAGCAGTGGTGAAATCATCCAGCAATGATTTTAACCCCTCAGTTCTCTTTCATTTAGTTACAGCACCTTCCTCCTATTTTGCTGCTCCTCTGTTTGGAGTTCTGTTAAGCAGGGTGCTTGTGGCTTTAAAAATGCAAAATGGTTGCCAAAAAGAACAGTTTTGCCATGAAGCAAATGTTCATACTCTGCAATGCTAATTTATGTCCTTTCCTATAGTTATACAGGTTGCTATATGCAATGAATTAAACATTAATGAAAATTATTTGATAATGCTATTAGGGAATATACTGGGGAAAATAGATGTTTGAGTACAGGTGTTGCCATTCTAAAGAGGTAGTTTTCTTCTCCCAACATTTGAAAAGGCACACAAATGAAAGCATTTGGAAAATGTGCTATTGAAAAACTTAGCATGAGTAATTTTCTCTTTCTTAATCTGGCTACCAGTTACACGGATATGTGCAGTTTGAAAAAATTCACCAGCTCTATACTTATGATAGGCATAATTTTATATATATATAAATATTAGTAAATATATATTAGTATATATATATTAGTAAAAGCTTTAAGAAACTTTAACATTAGTAATGAAATGCTTAATACATTCAAAATGCAGAAATATAAACATATTTTTAGTTACAAATCTAAAATGAAAACACCAAACAGGAGAAAACCCTTCCCCACATAGAAATGAATTGTTTCATTTCTTGAAGAAATTTGGTCAAATGTAGTAGGTATTTTGGCTATGTAATAGTCAGGGGAAATCCTCAAAAAATATATACTTGTGAATAAAGTATGAAGTGCTATTTTTCAAAATTTTACTTGAGCTCAATTCATTGCTGCTTTTGTTTCCACCTTTGTGATTCTTTTTGTATAAGAGAACTGAACAGCCCTTGAGGGTGACAGTTTATGCGGCATTTAACAACAGAGAAGGAGGTTCCATCAGCTACGAGTGGCCAATTAGCTGACTGGCTTCATAGAACACTATAGGTGGGAAAATTACCTTGGTGCTTTCTACTTGTGCTGATTTTTCCTTCTGCTGACACTTCTGATGCTCTGAAAGTTGCTTTGCTCACATCCTCTGCTACTGGTGTCAAAGCACACTCTCAATCTTCACATGCCAAAAGAAGAGGAAAACCTATTTCAATGCCCAAAAGACTTAGCTCCTGTCAAAGATATTCATTTAACACTCACAGTTGGTCTATGGCAACTTGAAGACGTTGTCTTAAAAAGTAGGACTGGTAGGGGGTGGGGTAGAGAAGAAAAGGACTAGCTTTCTAGGGAAAACTTTTGCATTGTATATCCTTAAGGCATGTAATAAGAAGGGGTTCTACACCTGTAAATAAAGAGGATAATTTCAACTGTTATTTATAAGATCTATGCTTCTTCAGAAAAAGAGAGTAGGGTTAGCCAACATCAAAAAATATATATATTACTATTCACTAAAAAAGGAAACATTTTTAAAGCAATAAAAATTTATTCTTTGCAAAACTTTCTCCTATAAAAATAACTGCCACCCAATCTCATTTCTTTTTTAGTTTTGGCCCGTTACGGCTAATTTTATGATGAAAAAAAAATTACCAGCATTAATTGTAAACTGAATTTAAAAAATTTTTCCAGCACTCTAAATACCATACCAAAAACAAGGTCATTCCTAAATATGTGTAGCACTTACTCCAAATTTACATAAAATAAACATATAAAACTCCAAGATAATTATAAAAAAGTAATCATATATTTTAGTAGAGATTTGCTATCTGGCCAAATGGCAGAAAGACAACAAGCCATTCTCCTATTTAGTCTGACTACATACACATTTACATTGTATGTTCATTTAAGACCATTTATTTATCTCGCACCCCTACCTGCACCCCAATATTCCGCTCCAGTGGTTTTACTTGTACTGTCCTGAAATCCACCCAGCCATTAGCAAAGTACAGAAACTTATTTCATTTAGTCCTCTTTTTTCACTGTGGCTATTTTTAAAAACTGCGTATTTTACACAATAAATCCTAATTCAGCCAATACCAGTTCATTCAAACAGCATCTGAATTTTAAAATTGGCTCATTTTCAGACAATTAGTTGGGGTGCCAATTTCCCAGTCAAATAAAATCATTTTCCCATTAACATTTTTAGTTACATAATCTGCTATACAAATATAATACTATTAAAACTCAATGTGCAAATTAAGTCCCTAGAATATCTCAGTTGCTAATTTGGTCAGATAATTCCAAGCATACATTTTGCTGTCATTTAAATTGGAGATTTTTCTGCTGGCTGATTGCTTTCCAAGGGTGAGAATGTGGCTGAAGAGCCCAGTGAATGTCTCAGATTTTCCACACTTTGTACACAAGGAAACTGTCTTTGGGCTGGGACTCTCTCCTCTGTCTGTAGAGCATATTGTACTTGCAGCCCTGCCTTTCCTCTTTCTAGGCTGCCAGACACATTTGCCCAAAATGAGTCACTCAGTCTTTGATTTTTTGCATGTAAGTTTGGCCTGTCTGATGTTGTTTGCACAGCCATGCCACATTGTTAGAAGTTGCGATTCAATGTGTCCTTGGAGCTCTTCTTTTGCCAGCTCTGCTTACTTGTAGTGCCCCCATTTCAGCTCAATGTTGAGCAGCTGACTTGGGGCCTTAAAGTGAACCATCTCCCATGTTTGCCCAGTTCTCATGCTTGCTGCTGTGCTGATCTTCAGTTCACAGTTCCAAGCCCAGCTGGGGACTCACTTTTAGTAATCTTGCTTCCCCACTTATGTCACATATGTTTTGCAGGTGATGAGGGAAGCTGCCTGCGACATCTGTGACAGATCCAGACCTTCCAACCATATGGGAGATTGGACAGTACCACACATTTGATTGGATCCAGAGTTTGGTGCCACATTTACTGCCAACCAAAAGGCACACTTGAGCCATCTTGAGTTGGTTACTATTTCTTTGTTTCCCAGAGCTACAGCTCAGAGTACTTTGATTCTCAACATCACTAAAACACACTACTGTCATCTACAGACTACTGGATACTGGTTATATTACTTTTCAAGTCCATTCTTGGACAAATACTTAACCTCTTTAAGTATCAATTTCCTTATTTGTAAAGTTCCAATAATAACTGCTTATTAATAATTAATAATATATTAATATGAGGCAAATTAAGAAAGTTGATACATGTAAATTGCTTTATATAAACAAATAATAAATGTCAGCTATGGGAGTACATATAACAAAACTAGGTTCTTCAGGCATTATTGTAGCATAGGTAGTTTGCAAAAGGTATATGTTAATTTACTTGATCAGCTCTCATTTTATACTTCATTTATTATAATTCTCATTAGCTCTATCTTTAAAAATGTAAGAACATAAGTCTCCAATACTTGATTCAGTACCAGGACCAAGTAAAATATTTCAGTCTATTTCATACTTTCTTCTCAAATAGCATTAACACTAAGATTCCATCTTCTCTACGAAGAAAGGCGGGGGTCTACTCTTGAATGTCCCATTTCAGCAAGAGTTCTTGAAGCCATTTGGACTTCTGCTCACTATTGATTTTTCCATTATGTGTCCATCCTTCTGTTACTCAGTTCTGAAAATTAGAGTCTAAGATTGGTTATCTACACCCTCAGTCAGTCCCACAAATTTGACCCTGAGTCTAGTTAATTAAACCATAATCTCTGGCTTTGTCTCTCAGACTGACTTGTCACACTGATATCATCTAACCTCACAATATGTTCAAATTGGAGAAATGAAAGGGACCTTAACAGGCATCTTATCTTCTGTGGAGAGAATCATTTTCTGCCTGTTGAGTAGTCTGCTGAAAGACTTTTGGTGAATAATTATATATATACAATTATTATAAGTAAATAGACTACATTTTTGCATGCCTGATCTTCAAAGTGTGTAAATAACTATAAATGCCATCCTCAACTTTATTCTTTCCAATTTAAGCATCTCCAATTCTATCAGACTTCATAATTTCTATCCCTCTTCTAATTTGAGTGGCTCTCTTCATTTAGTTTAAACATATATAAACTGCAATTTCTTTTGTAGTAAGAATTGTCTTTGAAAAAACACACTGAAACAACAAGAAATTGAGTAATTTGTTTTTTTCTCTTCTTTTTGTCATAACAATACATTTTCCCAAAGGCAGTGGACTTCTTCCTTTTCTTGCCCTAAATTATACTTCCCAGAGCCCTTTTTCCTTAACTACTTTCCTGTAAAGATTAAGATATGCAGCATTAGTTTTAGCATTGCCGTCACAAATGTGCTATTCACTTGAACTCATCCTTGGTTACAGACTCCTTGTTCTGCCTCTTGTGTTTATATGCTTTCTGGGTGTGCATAATATATGGAGTTTACACACTGGTCCCATGCTTCTTGCCTTTCTCACTATAACTATTTTAAATTATAAAATCAAATTTCTTTTCTTTACCCCTCTATCATTTTAACTGTATTCATCTTTAGAGTCCATGGAATTATAACTATATTTCTCTGAACTCTTTGTATATTACTGACTGGATTTTTAAGGTGATCATATCTGGCTATGCGTTCATGTGACTACTTAAAATTCTAATATAAAAATATGATTTTTCTCTCAATGTCAATATAGCTTCTATTTTATATATACGCTCTTGTATAAAAACAATAGAATTTATCACACTGCTTCCTCACTCTCATGAGAGACTATGAGAATAAAAACATATCAAATATATTTAGAATACTGGTGTATAACAATAGAGCTGTTCTTCATTATTGATTCTGCCACCAGATAATTCCTGTTACTGAAAACAGAAAAGTTTAAGGCACACCTTCCTTTGGTAGGCTGTGGATTCACACACCCATGTACAAACATATTTTCTTAAGATCAAATGCTACAAATTAGATGTTTCTTGGGAACAAGTTTTAGTCATCTATTTAATCATAAGTCTAATCCAATAAATTTCAGTGGTACCAATAATGTTAATACTTTATTCTAGCATTTCAAATAAAATATGTGCATATGCATGTGTTTGATTCACATACGTAAATATATTTATGATTGTATAGATATTATGTATATATAACTTATATATATATACATATATATATATATATATATATTTGTTAAAATATTCATTATTCTGTCTCCTAATCTTTTCTTCTGTTGTTTCTTCCTTAGAATTATTGGGCACTTCCTTGACGTAGTTTTGTATTTTTTCCTAGGCTATGCTGCTTGTTCATGCTGCTTCCATAATTCCATTATTATGTGTTAAAATTATTAAACTACGTAGAACCCAGTCTTTAAAATATTGATTGAAATTATTTATCTTTCCCAAATGTTATTTTAAGTTCTTTTTAATCAAATCAGTGAAACTATTGTAAAATATACTCTTTCTGATGTTTTAAGTAGAATGCCATCATCAATCAGATGGCAAGTTGTTTGAAATTGTCAACCATGGGCCATGAAAATAATTTTACAGACTTTTTTTTCTTGATAGTACATTCCCCTTACCTATACAAAATAATGGCCTTGCAATGAAAGAAGACATAAAAACATCTGTGTACTCAAAGCTTTCAGTTTCCGTCCTAGGAAGACATATTCCATGATCTTTCTACCACACTTGTTCAATGATTTAACAAATCTTTCACTGAGTATCTTCTCTGTGACAGTCATTCTCTTGGCTAGACAGGCAGGTGAACCTGCCATAATGGGAGGAAATTAGTCATCTGGTTAACTGGCTATAATTGACATGTTGTGCATAATTCATTGTTGCGGGGGGACCAGGACTTTAGGTCTGAAGCCAAACTCTACTTAGAATGGTGTGATCCATTCAATGCCTACAACAGACTTCTGATTCAAGTCATGCTACAGAATTTTCTCAGAAGTATGCTGAGAATGTTGTTGTACATGATCAGAAAGATTTATTCCAACTCTCTGCCCATACAGAGACTCAGAATTTGCTCCTTAAAGAATGTTATTGGTCCTTACTCTGAAAAGGTAGATGCACTGGCTATTGTGTACTTTCATGCAGGGAACTTGAGAATCAGGAAAGCAACGGCTCCTACTAGCAGATTACTATCATTCTCCTGCTTTCAGGCATTCTTTATATCTATAACTTTTTAAAGTCTTGTCATTAAAAAAATTTTATCTGCTGATATCTTGCCATCAATGATCTTCATTGCTGTGACAGCCACAGAAATACTTTCAGAAGTCAACATACTTCTATCTTAGCCATATAAAGTCAACATTCCACCAATAGAGTTCTACTTCCAGGCAGCTTTGATAGAACTTTGACAGGATCCCTTGTATCCCTAAATTTACCTACTCTGTAACAAATCTATCCTTTCATATCTCCTAGTTCTTATTTTTCCTCTGCTGTTTGCTTGCACACACAGGGGACAATGGCAATAATCACAGCAATTAAATCTTCATGACAAGGTGACTGCTTCAAAAACTATCTAGTTGCTACTAGCAATGGAATTTCCAGCTATGGTCCTAAGACCTTAGACATTAGTTATATCCTTGCGGGTGGTTTTTTAATTTCTTAATTCTCAAAGGAACATCCACTGTATCAAGAAGATAACACTATTAGAAAACACTTTTGGATTATTAAAAACAACATAGAGCCAGGGCGAAAGTGATTTCTTAAAACAAACACCAAAGACCTTCAAAAAACATAAATCAATGAATGTCTACACACATTAAACTCAGCATAATCAACATTCCAAATCTGTGTTTAAACTATTATAGCAGTGTTCTATAAGATTTCTTCGTCTCCAGTGTGTACACAGTCTTCCTTCACGGACTACTCTTATTCACGCGTAATAATCTTTAATAATTTTATATTCTCATGCATATCAAATTCAATTTTCAGGTCGGCATCCCTAGCCTTATACCATCACTGATCTCTAACATACCTCAAACTCACTCTCCATTGCTGACTTTTTGTGTTCTTTCTTCAGGAACTATTCAAAGCATCACTTCTATGATGTTATCGCCACTTTACTATATCTGTACTTTCTACCATCCCTAAAACTTATCAAAATATATTTTTCTACTTATAACTAAATATTTTTATAGAAGTAAAATATCTGTCTCAGTCATCTCAGGCAACCATAAGAAAATACTGTAAACTGAGGCGTTAAACAAAAGGAATTTATTTTTTCGTAGTTCTGGATGCTGGAATTCTAAGATGAGGGTGCCAGCATGGTCAGGTTCTGAGGAGCTCTCTTCCTGGCTTTCATATGATCACCTCACTGCATCTGTGCATGGTGTGGATGGGAAAAGAGACAGACAGACAGACAGACAGACAGACAGACACAGACAGACACAGCAAGCTCTCTCTGGTGCCTCTTCTAGTGAAGATACCAAAGCTCATTCTGAGGGCCTCACTCTTATGACCTCATTAAACTTAATTATTTCCCATCTCCAAATATAATCATGTTGGGGGTTAGAACTTCAACATATACATTTCAGGAGACATAATTCAGTTTATAGCAAATATATATTCAGGGAAGTATACAAATCTTAAGAATATATTTTTATTAACTATTTTAAAGTGCATATATCCATGAATTCATTCCACCAATCAAGAAATAATTGCCAGAGTCCTGAAGTCATCCCTGTGCTACTTCTTCATCATTACTCTCTGCAAATAAACCTATTATTTTTACTTCCATCAACATACATAGTTTCCCTGGTTTTAAACTTCATATAAACAAAACTACTTTTACTTCATGTGCTTGAATTTTGTTCAATGTTCTATTTGTGAGGTTCGTCTACATTTTCACATAGAGCAGTAGTTTACCAGTTTTTATTATTATACAAAATTATATTGTTTAAACACATCATAATTTATTCTATTACAAATAGACATTTGTGCTATTTCAGTTATAAGCTATTACAAATAATTTTTATGAACATTCTTTTACATGTTTTTGGTATACCTATCTATGCCCTGTAGAAGCATATATTTTTAAGAGTGGAGCTGCTAGAACTAGCAGAGTATATTGAAGCTTAGTATACAATTCAGTATTCACAATATTATAAGATTTGTCAAAGCCTTTGTTAGATTAAGAAAGTGCTTTTCTGTTCTAGATTGCTAAGAGTTGTTATCATGAATCAGTGAAGAATTTTATCAAATGCTTTTCTGCTTCTTTTGAAAAGATGATTTTTTCCTTTATTTGCTTAATGGAATAAAAGACACTGATTAATTTTTTGAATACTAAAATAACTTAAAATTCCTTAAATAGATTTAACTTTTTTGTATGTATTAAAATTTTCATGTGCTGTTGGACTTTATATGCTGACACTGAGTTTAAGATTTTTCTTCTCTGTGTTCATATAAGATTGGTTTGTAATTTTCCCTTCTTGTAAACTCCTTGTCAGGTGTGAGTTTATGCTAGTCTCCTGAAATACATATTTATGAGATGGAAAGTATTCCAACATTTTTCTCCATGAAAAAGTTTGTGTAAGATTGTTTTTATGTCTTCTTTTAAGGTTAAGGTTATCTAGGCTTGGAGGTTTTTTTGTAGGAGGTTTTAAATTGCAGGTTCAATTTCTTTAATAGATATGATACTATATATAATTATATTACTTTTTATATACAGTTTGACAAGTTGTAGTTTTCCAGAAATTTGAATTTTACATACAGTTTCAAATATAATGTCACACTGTTTATATTAGCAGAATTGATAATTGTTTATATTATGAGGATCTCTAATGATGTACCTTTTTTATTCCTGGTACATTGGAACATCAACCTTCTTTCTTCTTTCTTTTTTTTTCCTTGGCCAGTCTTGGAAGGTTATCAGTACTATTACTCTGTAGAAGGAACAAATTCCTGGCTATGTTGATGTCTTCAATTTTTCATTTGTTTCTTACATTAATTTATGCTCATGTTGTCATTATTTCTCCACTGCTACTTTTTTAGGGTTTAGTCCTTGTTATTTTCCTAGTCTCTTGAGATAGATACTAAGACCAACCTTTTTTTCTACATATGTATTTGTAACTAACTATATATTTCCCTCTAAGCAGGCTTTAGCTGCACCCCATAGATTTCAATATATTATTGTCATTATTATTCAATTCACAATATTTCCTTATTTCCATCACATTTTCTCTGACTCATGGATAATTTAAAAGGACAGTGCTTAGTTTCCAAACATTTGAGCATTTTCTAGTTATATCTTTTGTTAATAAATTCAACCTTGAATCTATTGTGGTCAGAGAACATATACTAAGTTCAGTTCTTTGAAATGCACTGAGACCTGCTTAATGGAAAAAACATGTATTTTGCTGTTTGGGAATAAGCATTCTAAGTAGATGAAGTGGATAAAATTTGTTAATTGTGGTTTTCCTAACATCTATCATTATATTTAATTTCTGTCTCCTTATGTTATCAGTTAGTCAGAGAAGTATGTTTAGTCTCCAGATATGATTCTGGAATATCCTATTTTGCCTTACAATCCTTTCAGTTTTTGCTTTGTCTATATTGATGTTCTATTATCTGTATATAAATTTAGAAATGTTTTAATTTCCTGATGGATCCTTTAACCATTATAAAATCTTCGTCTTTAGAAACAATCTTTGCTTAATTTCCACTATCTTTTTATTGGAATAGTTACAAAAGGTTTTTAATGTGTGCCTTCTCCCTTTTGTGTTCTTTGATTTATGGCACACCTTTTAAGAACTACATAGTAGGGCATATTTGTTTTCATCCTATCTAACATTTGTCTTTTAATTAAGTCTGTTTATATTAAATAAAACTACTAATATATTTGAATATAAATCTACCATCTTACTATTTGCTTTGTATTTATCCAGTTGGTTCTTGATATTTGTTCTCCTTTCTTGTTTTATTTTGGAATGAGAGTGTTTTTCTTTTTAATATTCCATTTTCCCCTCTATTAGCTTAATATTAGTTAATTATAATTTTTTAAACTCCTCTTTAAGAATTAATATAGATGTTTCCAATATGCATTTTGACTATAAATTATAGTTCTCTGCCTTCTGGAAATGAAAATCATGGAACACATTATATAGTTTCCTCTATGTGTCCTATAATTTTAATATTTTATTTTTACATGTGTTTGTTCTTGTATACAATCAATATTTTAAAATAACCACATTTTTATCATTTTATTTATATTTTAATCCTTTGTGTATTTTTGTATTTCCCTCTGGGAATATTTACCTTCTGCCTAAAGAATCTCTTCAGAATGAAATCTTGCATGTAATTTCACTTACATGTGGAGTCTATAAAATAAAACAAATGAACAAACAAACAAAACAAAACCAAAATAAATACATAGGTACAAAGAACTGATGGTTGCCAGAGGAGAAGAAAGTGGTGGAAAGGGCAAAAAAGGTAAGGGGATTAGGAAGTACATACTTCCAGCTTTGAAATCAGTAAGTCATGGAAATGAAATGTACAGCATAGAGAATATAATCAATAATACTGTAATAACTAAGGACAATGACATATGGACTAGGATTAACTCACTGATCACTTCATAAGGTATATAAATGTCAAATCACTATGTCAAACTCCTAAAACTAATATGTTGAATATGTTTTTAAAAATAAAGATTAAAAGTAGAATTCCTTTAATATTTCTTTTAATGTAGGTCTGCTTGTGACAAATTCCCCTTTTATCTAAAAAGTCTTCATTTGTCTTTATCATGGTATCCAGCAGTATAATTGTGGTGTGGCTAGGTACTGATTTCTTTTTATTATTCTGCTGTGCTTTTTAAAGGCTTTTGCATCTGTGGCTTTATATATTTTTAACAGTTTTGGAAAATTCTTGGCAAAGTGCTTTCAAGTACTGCTTTCCCCAATCTGTCTTCTCTTTCTGCATCTCCAATTCCACATGTTATACCATTAATTTTTTCCCTACATACTATCTAATACTCTTTTCTGAATTGTCTCTATATGCTTGAGCATGGATATTTTTGAAAGAAGCAACACTTTGGTTTCTTTGATATTTCTTTATTTGTATTTTTCTATTTCAATGATTCATTATCTTTTCTTTATAATTTCACTCATTTATTTGTTCTAGGTTTAACTTTTTTCTTGTTTCATAAGGTGAATGCTTAATTAAGACTTTCCTCACTTAATCATTTAAAGCTATAAATTTCCCTCTAAGGACTGCTTGAGCCTGCACATACTGATAATGTGTTTTCAATTCTATTCAGTACAAAATATTTTTTAACTTCTCTTGTGATTACATTTTGGACCTATGGTTTATTTATAAGTGTGTGCTTAATTCCTAAATATTTGGAGAATTCTCAGATATCTTTCCACTATTGGTTTTCATTTAATTATATTGTGGCAGAGACTGCACTGTTTTATTTCAATGAAGCTTGTTTTATGATCCAAAATATGAATTCTACTGTCGTTGGATAGAGTATTCTTTAAATGTCAATTATGTCAAGTTAATTGATTTCCTTTTTAAATTTTCTTTATATGCATGCATTTTCTAACTATTCTATCAATTAATCATGCATTTGTATATTTCTTCTTTTAATTCTGTCAACTTTTGTTTCATGTATTTGAAGTTCTAATATTGACTGCATGCATCATTCAGATTGTTATGTCTTGAGAACTTAACTATTTATAATTATAAAATAATTCTCTTTGTTTCCAATAATTTACATTGTCTATTTTAAGTTTTAATTTTTAACAAAGCAATCCTGCTTTCTTATAGTTTTCTTGTAGGCAATTTATGGATGAGTCTTGGTTTTATATTTGGTCTGAAATATCACTGCTTTTTAATTGAGTTGTTCAGCCATCCACATTTAATATGATAATCAATATGGTTGAATATAATGTAACATCATGCTGTTCATCTTTTATTTGCTCCGTGTGGTTTTGTTCCTTTTTTCTTTCACTTCCTTTGACTTTTTTTGTGATTTAATTTTATTTCCACTATTGGCTAGTTTTTAGCTGTATCTCTTTATTTAAAGTAGCTGCTTTAGGGTTAAAAGTACGCAGCCTTCAAAGAGTTCCTTTCAATAATATTATAAAACTTCTTGAAAAATAAGAGAAGCTCATAGAAGTATACTTCCAATTCTTCTTTCCTTTTATATGTCTATTATTGTCATGCATAATGTACATGTTATAAAACCAACAATATGTGGTCATTATTTTTCCTTTGAAAACTCAATTATCTTTTAAACATTTTAAATGAGAAAAGTTCTTTTCATTTTCTACATATATACTGTTCCAGTGCTCTTCATTGCTTCGTATCGTCATTTCCATTTATTTATAATTTTAGTTCTGTCTGAACTTCCTTTTACATGTCTTACAGTGAAGGTGTGCTGGTGATAAATTCTCTCTGCTTTCATTTGTATTAAAAAAAAATGCTCTTTCACTTTTAAAAGATGCTTTCACTAGGTATAAAATTTCTAGCTGACAGTGTTTTTCATTTTTCTTGTAGTATTTTAAAGATGTTATTCTTTTGTCTTTGGCTTCTATTACTTCTGATGGAAAGCTGTTAATAATTCTTATCTAGGCTCCTCTATAGTTTTTCTTTAGCTGTTTATCGCCTGTTTTCAGTAATTTGATTATGATGTTCTTGGTTTGGTTTTTATTAGGTTTATCATGCTTAAGGTTTGCCACATTTTTTAAAATTAGAATTTATGTCTTTTTAAATCAAAATATTTTCAGTGGTTTTAAAAAATTTTTCTGTCCTTCCTTCTGCCTAGAAATGCAACTACACTTATGCTGAACTACTTAATAATGTCTCACAAATACTGAGTCCCCATTCATTTTGTTTTGTCTTCTTGCCTTCTGTGCTTTATTTTAGCCACTTTTTATTGCTGTGTCATTAATTTCACTAATTTTTCTCCTGCTATGTCTATCCTCTGTTCATCCCATCCCTTGAAAATTCTGTTCAGATTTTGTATTTTTCCTTTTTAGTCTTTCTAGTTGGTTCTTTTATATTGTCTACATTTCCTTTCTTTTTATGTCTAGCAAATTATATGAGATCTCACATATCACAAGCTTTATATTGTTGAGTTCTAGATTTTGTTTTATTCCCTTTAAGTATTTTGGATTTTGTTCTAGAAAACAGTTCAGTTAATTATGAACCAATGTGATCATTTTGAAGCTTGATTTATTTAATTATTTTTTAGAGTGGGTCTAGATTCAGTGTGACTTCAATACCACGATTTCAATAACACCACTCTGTACTGGCTGGTGTAAACAAATTACAGTCCTCTATGAGCTTTGAAAATGTTTTAGCTTAAAGTTGCCAAAGAAATTCTCTTTCCTTAGGATTTGTTTTTAGCTAGATTTATGCAGTTTTACCTTATTCATATAAAGTTTATTGAACCATACAAATTCTTAAGTTCTTTCTTGCATAGCTCTGAAATATGCAACATTTTGCCTTGCAAATTCTAGCAAGCTCAGCCTTCACATTCTTCCATCTCTGTCCCTTCACGAACGATACTGCTGAGTTATGTTTTATTTCCCCATCTGTTGTTATGAACAAGAAATATTTGCATGCAAAAAGCAGAGTAATTGTAGGGCTTATCTCATCTGTTTCCATTCTCTCAGTGGTCATAGTTCTGTATGTTTTTTCCAATGTCTGTAAATAGGTTTTTTTTTTTTTTTTATGTTTTTTACGTTAGATGATAAATCCAGGTCCTATCTCTTTACCATGGCTTAATATTTTGCATTGATCTATCTTCTAGTTCATTAGTCTTCTTTTAGCTCTGAGTATAAACTACTAGAACTATCTACTGAATTATTAACTTCAGTGATTTTATATTATGGTCAAAATATTGATGTGATTCCTATTTGTTGATTCAATTTTGTGTGAAGTACTTCAGAAAATTTTTATTTTCTTAAGGATATTAATCACTGACATGTTTAAGTTATATGTCCTAAATTTCAGAATTTAATAATTTGTAGGCATCTTTCATTTGTTTGTTTCTTTCTTTCTGAGATTTTCTGTTTTTTCCTCCTTCCTAGGATGCATTTTCAAATTGAATTCCATATGTAGAATATAAAGATTTAATCACTCTGAATGATGGAATAATATTTTCTCCAGGTAGATAATCTGATTAGGAAAGGTTTTGTTCATAGTAGGAGTCGAGATTATTTGAGACTGGGTTTCAAAATTTGTGAGGTCTGGTTTCTTTATTTCTAGAATATAGATTTTCTGGGTTCTCAACTCCAAATCTCGGTTATTCTCAGGGTTCCTTCTTCTTGGCATGTGACACAGAATGTCACTTTCACCTCAACATGTTTTCCTTTTCTCTAAGACGTTAGCGCCTTAAAACCTGCCCACTTTGGTTTCTACAATGCCTGTGATAGGTTGCTTTTGCATTTCCTCCAGCTTTTATATTGTTCTCCATTTAAAGGTTGTTCAGATAAGAAGATACGTTATCATAGTTTAAGAAAGAAATAGTTTATTTTATAGTTTTTGGGGGCTATAAAATAATGATTTACATATTTGTCTCATATCTATTGCTAGATTATAAGTTTCTTATAAGCAAGGATTCTGACCCATCATCTTTGGTTGCTGAGAAATTGACATAGAGTCAGCTGCTCAATAGTTATTAAGGTTTTCAGTTACACCTCTTATTTCTCGTTCTCAAAAAAAGAAGTCCTGCACACTTCTCTTCTGAACTAATTACTCCCTACTGCTTATCCCTCTGCCTACTACTTTCCAAATTGCTAGGATTGTCCTCCCATTCTATCCCCTGATCTTCTTAAAATATGTTTTAAAATACTTCAGAATTTTTCTTTCCTAACGCTAACCAGGTGTGATCAGAGCATAATCTATCATCTCTCAGCAAACATCAATGTCCTGTGCCACACTGGATGCTTTAGTGAAAAGACAGTATTCTCTTTTCCTTAAGCAGACTGTAAGCCCCTTGACAGCAGAAGCTGTCCCATTTTCTTAGTATATATCCCCTTAAGAAGTGATTTCATCACTATGTACAACAGTGGCAATTTGAGACATGTGGACTTGAGCATCTGTAAATCTCACATAGGGGGCTAATTTATATTTGAGTTGAATGGGTATAACAAGCCGTAACTACAACAGAATAAAATTATTTAATAATGTAATCAAAATATTAACTTAATGTCTCATAAATGCTTGCTTTTATCTTCATATCTCTAGAACCTGTTCTCTAGTTTAAAGATACCTACTTTTGAATAGAACTTGATGGTAAGCTCTGTGGTGAAGTGGTGTGCAGAAATGTTGACCTTTATATTTAAGTATTTCTATGCATTGAAATTAACAGTAAGTAAGCCTTTAATCAGCAATTATATTTAATAAAAAATATAGACATATGGAGAATAAAATATCAGTATCACTGTTTACTGATATGCAAATACCGATTGAAGCATTTCCTACCTCTTCACTTAACATTTAGTATTATATTGGATATACTTCAATTCTACCTTTACATATCAGAACAAATACATATGAAATTAAAAATATATATATATATATCGGTCTTTGAACATCAGGAAACATTCTCCTCTGAGTGTCACTTTTATCTAATTTGGCATCATTTGCCTGTTATACATTTTTAAATAGTAAAAAAATATAAAAACACATGCACAAAAGAATGCTCAACTCAACTATTAGACAGAAAAAAAGAAAAAAGAAAAATACGTAAACATGGCACAGTAGGAGAATAAAGCTTCTGGAGAAAGAAAGCAAAGCTGTGTGACAGATGGAAAGGTCTCAATGGATGAATGGTACTACTACAAATAAGTAGCAGGCAGCCAGAGGGAATCAAATAATGATTATGGAAGAAAAATGAGGGTTAAAAAAGACGAAAAGAATGTTTTGACTCAAGCTAAAGATTCTATATTAATAAAATTTCCTATTTTTAAAATATATTTAATTACACATCCACAAAAGGTAGAAAATAATTCATGTCAGATAGACTAGACAGCTGACAAGTGAACCTGTATAGACAATATAAAAAGCTCAACATGTCCTTGGAGAGGAAGAAATGCATTCCACAATTTGTACTGGCATGCCCCCAAACCTGAACAGATTACTTTCTGACGATCAATATCTGTAACCACCAGAGGCCTGTTAGAGAGTTTTTTAAAAATCAGCTTCAAAGAGACCTAGTCCCCAGCTTACATTTTATTTTTGCCAGTGGGTGCTGAGGTAAGGCTTTTGGACAAGGCTCATTTTTCTTCTCTTTATAGGGCTCTGTATTGAATATGAAGTGCCCTAGCCTGTTCGTGGGCTCTAGTTAGCTAGATTCAGGCCTTGTATATAGATACTGTGATAGAGAACCAATGCCTTCAATGAAAATTGCTGCCACACTCTAGCTAGGTTTCCAATAGTAGATGCTTATTTGTCAATTTAATTCATCAATATAATGTGAAGTATTCCTTGTGAATTAGGTGTTATAGTTACATGACTTGAAAATCTAGAACATTTCTTTCCTTCCCATTTCTGTAGCATGTACAAATACTAGTGAATCAAAGGAATAGTTTTTCCAATATCTTTCTACTCAAAATAATCAAAAATCTATTTTTAACAGTCCATCAAATTAAAAACCCTACCCAATTTCCCCATGCAGAATCAACTGTTCACTTCAATCTACAACAACTCTTTCTAAAATGTAAATGAAACACTATAGTTTGAGACATTCACCTATTAAATTTTACTCACTAGGTATATTTGGACATCATGCACCTTCCACTCTTCTCTCAGGATTTGATAATGCATACTATCAAATGAACAGCTCTGAGAGGGCCCACTGCAAATGAACCTATTTAGATTTTTTTAATTAAAAAATTAGAAGTTATTAAAAATATTAATAAGCTATACTCATCTGGAGTTACTTGCCAAAATTTTGCCAACTACATTTGGTTATCTCTCCCTTAACTAAAATAGCTTTTTTTTCTAAGTAGTAAAGATGAAAACTGCTTAGAAGGCAGAGAATGATATTCCTGCTACATCTCATTTAACATACAAAACCTATGTACCTGAATAAATGTACACAAGGAAGAGAATAATGAAAGAGGAGGAGAAAAGCCTCCGTTATTGTAAAAATGCATCCTATTCCTCTATGCTCAATGCATCTCCATCTCCAAGTAATTGTATTATCAAAAGCAAACTCAAGAATGATGGATGAAAAGAACACTATAGCCTTTAATCACAATGCTCTACCTTTTCAACAGTGTCAGTGGGTGTAGGGAATAGTGAAATCATTGGAGACTTAAACAAATGGATTAGAAATGTCCTGAAATAAGGTGCTGGAGAGATTTCAAAACAAGAACCTCGCTAACCAATACAATGCAAGTGAAAATGCAAGTTAACTCTTCCAATCAATAAGCAAAAGTGTATGATATCTGGATTGCCATAATTAAACAAAGTAAGCAAATAATCAATCTTAGGGCTCTGTATTTGAAAAACAAAGTGCAAACATATACATTTCAGATTGTTCTATTCTTTGTCTTTTATACCATTATTCCCACAAGATATTCCACAAAACTTCAATCAAGTAATGTAAATGTTAAGGACATTGGATGTGATATTTCATACTTGAACATTTCTAATACAATTCATCATTATAAATATCCTGAGAAGTCCTGCAATGTAGAAGGGCTTTAAGTTTTGCTTGAGTTTTTCTTCAATTTAATTGACTAGGTAGACTTATTAATTTATTTACATAGTAAGCCCAGTAATTTACTTTAAGAAATGGTTTTCTGACATTTCTTACAATAGATTATGCTCATAATGCTATGGAAATGCAGAAAATATTAAAATGCTTGAGAAAGTGTCAAGTGGTAATATATTTAAAAAGTATTTCTCAAAATGTTATCAAGAAAGTCCTAGACTTTCCCAAGACCCTTTCAGAGATGAGAACACATGAGGTCAGAGTTCTTTTAATAATACTAAAATGTCATTTGCCTTTGAATTCTCAATGTCTCACAGGTATACAAAGAAATTTTCCAGACCCTTTATGACATGTGATGATATCACCACTCTGACAGCTAATAAAAAGAGTATGTGGATATTTTGCATTTTAAACATTTTTATTCTAATTCCTAGTGGAAATAAATATTGCTAGATATAATCTACATAAACAAAAGCTTTTTAGGGTAGTCAATAGATTTTTAGAGTTAAAGAGGGTCCCAATACAAAAAAAATTTTAAGAGCTACTATTTTAAAGTGAGCATAGGCTTGGGTGCTTTCTTAAAAAGGTATATAGCCTGCCATAGAATTTCAAAGATTACTTCAAAGGTTACTTTTTCATATTTTAATAGGCTTCAGATCACAGGGGGTATTTTATGTACATATTTTACTAACTAATATAGCCTGCATTACTTCCAATATGACAATGAATTTTGTTAGTAAAGAATTAAAAATGGCATTGGTATGAGCAAAGAGGGAAACACATTTTAACTACCTACTTTTTAAATACTTTATTTTGTGCCAGGCACTAAACTGGGTAAATCTGTATGTACTAGGCAGTTTGTAGTTTGCCCTTTCGGTGATAAAACATCTATGACTTTAAGCAGAGATGCAAAAATATATCTGATTCCAAACTTATAATTCTTAAAAATAACAACTCACTTAAAAATTAGTAAGAAAGCACCCAAAAAGTAGTCTAACTTTTCTTATATTGTTTCTCATGTGAGTCCTACTGAAGATGGTCAAGAAAGGTTTTTTAAATATTATGAAATTTTTCAGTCAGTGGGCATAAATACAGAGCAACATACTAAATAATGAGAAACAAGACATGTTTTGCTGTTCATTATTCCAAACAACCTACCTGAATCCTTGGTAGCCACATCTTCTTTATAGACAGGTCATTTGTTTGCTAAAAATTAGATAAAATAGGAACTATGCTAAGACTATTCATAAGTTTCTTAAACGTGTACCAGATAAATAAAGTCTAGAAACAATCAGACAACACATGTAAAACCATGGAAAGAGCAATATCACAAAAGAATTCTATTTACTGTGACAATGCTGAGAAATATTAAGTGCCTGTAATACGCCAGGCTCTAGGGATATATTGATGAATCACATGGATAAGGGCCTTGCATTCACTGGGTTTTAATTAGGGATACATACACAAATAAAATTAAATTTCAGGAACATTACCTATATAGGGAGTATCTAATCCTGGGACATTAGATCAGCATTCACCCTCAAAATGTGACATCCAATTGAAACATGGAGAATCAAGTGGAGTTAATGAGGCACAAAGTATGTTAAATAGTGTTTAAAACCCTGGAGGTCAGAGAGAACAGGACATGGTCAAAGAACTAAGAGAAGTAACCATAGGGGGATTGTGAAGTACGTATGCGAGGGCAGAGATAGGGGTTAAAAAAAGAGGTAGACTTAAAGACAAATCTTGCCCTGTAGGCCATGCTAAGAAGGCTGGATTTTATTCTAACAATCACTAAGGTCACTAGGGTTTTAAGTAAGATTGAGTTTCAGAAAATCACTCTAGCTGCCTTTTGAGAATAATTAGGAAGAGGGCCTGATTAGAGGCCAGAAAAGTCAGAAGGACATTGTATCATCCTTGAAAGAGACAATAATCATGACTTAAACTGAGGTAAGTATAGAGAGAAGATGATCACTTTAACATTTATTTAGAATGTTGACTCAATAGACATTTATGATGAGATGTTAAAGGGAGAGAGAAAATTGAAGAACAGAGAGGTTTGGGGGCTTAAATCAATGACAGTAAGAACATAGATGGCAGAAAATATAAAGGGAGACATGAGAGGCTGTGTTTTGGGTATATTGAATCTGAAGTGGCTCTAGGACATGGAAATATGGCCAAAAGGCAGCTGGATATTCAGATATGGAACTAAAAGAGAGACCTAGAATAAGTTTGTAAATATGAGTTTTTAAGTAGTAACAGACCCCTCTTAAAAAACTCAGTGTGTTCTAGCTGATTAAAGTTAGTAAGTGTAGCCACCTCAGAACCATTGTATTTAAGAAATAGTGGAGATAACCATTTTTATTTTAAAAAGAGATAAGACCTAAATACCAATGTCTTATTAACAAAAATTGCAATTGAAAAAAGGGAGCCATTAATTGTATGTTAAAACTCTTTTATCTTTTAAAGTAGACATGTAGGGACAAACAATAAATATGTTTCCAACTTACAGAAGGTGAAATTAAGTTATGTCAATAAAATTTTTAAAAAACAAGAAAACAATAGTGAAAGAGCAAAGATGGATTAAAAAACAGAAAAGAAAGCCTGAAACATGTCATAAATTAAGATAAACATATCAGATATGATATTTAATGACAAAAATTTCCCTCACGAGGAAAAAAACTCAGTTACATTATATTTATCATTGAAACATCTAAAAGAAAAATAGAAATATTAAATAAATAAAAGATTAAATAATAAAAGATTAAATAAAAAAGAGAAAGATTAAATTTAAAAAAGTATATACTAAATGCAAAAACAGAAAAATTAAAAGTATAAACAAATAGAGCTGCATTTAATATTTAAAAAAAATCACTGCACAGACACTTTTGTTTTCTTATTCTGGAGTGCTGAGGACATGGCAAGGAGAACAGGTGAATCTGAAGAAGTCAAGGAGACAGAACAACCAGGTTCAACAGCCATCAGTTGGATCTAGATGGATCTCCTAGAGAAGCTTAGGACAGCTCTATGGACTACAGTGAGGAAAATGACAACTGAGAATCTTTTACCTCTCACCCTGATGTTTCTTTTCCCAAATTAGATTCCTAAAGGAGAGAAAGAGAGAAACTCCTAGCAGAATTCTTACTTCCTCAGAGGATGTCATTCTTTTTGTTTTAATGCTTTCAACTCACCAAAGGAGGCTCATCCACATTAAGGAGGGTAAACTGCTTTACTCAAAGTCTATTGATCTAAATGTTAATCTCATCAAAATAATACTTTCAAAGCAACAGCTAGACTACTGTTTGACCAAATATCTGAGAACCATGGCCTGTTAAGTCTGACACATAAAATTGACCATCGTGGAAGGTAAAAAGAATTTGTGAAAAGATCAGAAATGAAAATAATAAAACTTAACATAAAGACCAATTCAACATAAACTGAACATTAGAAAGTATAGAAAATAATAAATCATACAGTAATATCAATAACTCCTTATAGTTATAAAAGATTTTTTAATTGTCAAAGCATTTTCACTAATTGATTTAAAGATATATGACAATTAAACATTTAAGGCAGGTCTCAACTTTCCTCCATATATGAACACAGTCTATGCGTTTTCGTTCAATTCATTGGAAGAATACTTCTCACTTTACACTGGTAGCATGCACTAGAGAGAAAAAGGTCTATTTAATTGACAGGAAAATAGACATATAATATCTCCAATGTCTCCTAACAGAGAGAATTTAAGCAAAAATTCTTTGACTACTAAAAACGCCGTTCAATTCTACCTCCCTACTCGGTTCCTGCTCATTCCATGAAAATATCCAGACATGAAGCAAGGTAGCATGGCTGCTGAAAGAATCAAGTCAACAAATATTTTTTGAACAAGTACTATGCATTGGGAGTTCACAGAGCAGGAAGGAAGTCATAATCCTTCATTCTGGGTTCTATGCAGTCCACTAATGGAGATAAGCTAGTAACTGGGTACTGGGGCTTTGAAGAGGAAAGAATGTGACTTGGCCTGTCTGGGCTCATAAACAACTTCTCAGAAGAGATTCTTTGTAATCTGAGCATAGCAGTTAGGCAAAAAGCTAGAGAGAAAGAGTGGCAGAGGAGAGGCTGCCTGAGCAGAGGGAACAACCTAAGCAATGGCATGGTGAATTTAGAATGAGGGAATATAATTGGTTCTTGATGCCCAGAGGCAAGTGGATACACAGAGCAGGGAATGGAGGATGCTCAAATGCTGTCAACTAACTGTAAGAGAAAGGCAGTGAAAAATATCAAAAATATATACTTAGGTCATAGGTATATTACTTCTGTAGCATTGCAGAGAAGGCTTGTGAAGGTGCAAAGACTAGAGGCAAAGAGACCATTAAGGAGGTTTTGTGATTATGCAACAATAGTAACCCAAACTAATGACTTGTACACAGAACCCAAACTGAAGCTCCTCTATCACTCCCAAAAAGTACCATCTTAAGAGGGGGATAAGTAGAGAAAGCAGTAAGACACTTAGAAGAAGTGAACTACATAATCTGGTAATGATAATTATTGGTTACCAATACTGATCATTTAGAACCTCATTAAAAATTTCAACAGTATCACAAGAGATTTAGTAAAAATAACAATATGGAGCTGAACAATTAGAATAAATGCTATTTGGGGAACCTGAGTTGATTTCAATATTGGGTAAGAATTTTTAAATTATAATTTGCATTTCATTCTAAGAACTTATTTATTTCACAAAATCTATTTTTAATAGATTATTCATATTCATCATATTTTAACAATGATTTATCTCATTAATTCTTAAATGTAGAGGCAGAGGTGGAAGGGCATATTCCCACACCAACAATTCAATTCTGAGGAAATAGGTTCAGATTTCAGATTCTACAGGTTCAGTCCCATGAGTCTGCCCCTGGCTACACACTTCAGATACCAACTACAAGCCCAATTTCTGACTTGCCAGCTAAAGATTAGAGGTTCTCACAACTTCTCCTGTACTTCAGATGCCACTTGCAAGTCCAAGTTGTTATATCTGACCAACTGACTATAAATCAGAGGTTCCCAGGAACTCCTCCTCGGGTTCCATTAATTGGCTAGAGTGGCTCACTGAACTCAGAAAACCCATTTATTGACTAATCACCAGTTTATTATAAAAGTATATAACATAAGAACAGCCAGATGGAAGAAATGCATAGGGGAAGGTATGGGAAAAGGGCACAGAGCTTTGTACCCTCTCCAGGCACTCCATTCTCTGGAATCTCCATGTGTTCATAAACCTGGAAGCTCTCTGAATTCCATCCTTTCGGGGGTTTTATTCAGGCTTCATTACAGGAGCACGATTGATTAAATCACTGAGTAATGGCGATTGAATTCAATCTCCTGCCCCTCTTCCCTCCATGGAGGTGTATTAAGGGGTAGGGTGTGGAGGTGGGACTAAAAGTTGCCAGCCTCACATCACATGGTTGGCTCCATGGGCAACCAGCCCCCATCCTTATGTACTTTTCAGAAGTCACCTCATTAACAACAAAGGACACCTTTATAACTCACAATACTTAAGAAATTCCAAGGGTTTTGGAAGCTGCGAGCCAAAAACCATATCTGAATGACCAAATATATATTTTTCTTATAAATCATAATAGTGCAATGTTATATTTTAATCCTTATTTTGGGCTATTATTTGAAATATACTTAAAAATGTGAATTGAATTCAGACCCCACTTTCCCTCAAAATTTCTTTTGGTAAACATAGCTTGTGCATCTGTGCCTGTAATCATACTTTTCCAAAGTACACTATAATTTTATGCAATAATCTTGTTAAATCATGATATGTGTGTTCAAGCAATAGAGTATCTATGATTTGAATTTGCATCTTATTTCTTTCTCAGATAAAATCTTTCACTCTCAGAGTGTTTTAAAAGGCAAAAATACCTGGTTTGTAGATTCTTGGCTTAATCAGCTAACATGTGTAAAACTGTTAAATAACAATAATGGCATTCTCATCTAGCAATGGAACCAACATTTCACTTTGGAGTGTGTAAGCAGATTTGAAGTAATCTGAAATGGTGATCATCTTCATTTTGTGATTTTAACTAGAGCATTCCAAAATCACACTAGAATCTATGTAATTATAAAGAAATAATTTAAGTGATTAATATTGATAAATATTATAACCATTTGTCATATTCTATATTTATGCAGTTTTGTAATAAATAGATGCCATTCTCTCACCTACAATATTTTTTTATCTTGAGTTTTTCCCTGATAATTATAAAACCCCAAAAACCTTCTTCAGTAAACTCTCCAACTCTGATCCCTCTTTTACTTATCTTTCTTGAACTTTTGGTTTTCAATTCTATATTTTGCACTTTTTCATATATGATGTTTTAAATATTCCTACACTGTAGCATCTACTTCATCTCCTCAGATGAACTATAAACTCCTCAAGGGGAGAAGCCATTCTATTTTACTATCTAGTTTGAACTGTAGTACAACTAGAGAGTTTCAGTGTTTTCTTACCATTCTGTGCTTATTGCATGCTCTGGAGTATTTTGGGTTTTATCTTGAAGGATGAAATGAATAAAAATTATCTTCTATTACCCAACAGTATTTAGAAAACAGTGATGATTACACCATAATAGTTATTTATCTAGGCTACAGAAAGACTTTATTACTACATCATTGGCTTGGACACTTTTAACTTGTGTCACTGCTTGAGAACTGTTTATTGAATAGATCCCATTTTTTCACATGTGAATGGGGTCCCCCATGTGAACATATATATAAAATCCTTCTTGGTGCTGGCTTAATTTTTCTGCTTTGCCTCTTCTCTCCTATTCTAGGATATGGCACATCATCTACCCTACAGAGTGATGGGCCCACCTAAATAAATAGTCTGTAAGAAAAAGTCATTTCTTTTTTTTTTTTTTTGTAGAAAAACAATCTTTCCATATTGATTCAAACATGGTAAAACACAGCACATGTTTAAGTCTCATACACACAGTGAGAAGTACTATCAACTGACTCTAAAAAAGCATAAATCAGAGCGAAATTTTTGCACTTAAGAACATCAAAACCTTAAATAAGAAAATGTAAAACTATAAAACACTCCAACCAACACACAGCTTTACTCTGAGTAATATGAGAGCGGAGGTGTTTTAGACCTAATACACAGAATTCTAGGTGTAATTTGGTTAAGCAGCTTTACATTTTGCCATTAGAACTATTTCCCCTCTGTGTTAAGCTTTAATATCTTTTCAAATGCATTAATGTGTCCACAGAACAGACTCTCACAGACTCCTGCCTGCTTTGAATATTTCCATTTTAATAACAGCTTCAGATCTTCACTCAGAGCTTTATATGCCCCTTACTGTCACAGAGGCTTGTGAAAGACAGAAGGAAACAGCTCATCATCCACAAAAGTCATCCAATGTACAGTTGTTTGCTTTAGAATACAACCCACAGGAAAATTAAAGAGGAACATCATTTACATTTGATTTTCTCTATCCTTTGTGCTCATCTTTGAATAATTCTAGAGAAATTTTCTAAGTCCCTGTAAGGACTGCTTAAATCTTTTCCTTTCTGAGAGTGACTATAGTTCCATGCTGAAAGAACTAAGGTCTCTCTCTTAGACTTCAGAAAGGCAGAGTAAAGGCAAGTATCATTTAGACCTTCATGGTGTGAGGTCTTATTATCAGACTTGCTATTCAGTGGCACAGTAGCACAGAGATAAGGAATACCATTTCTCCAAAGCAGTAGGAATGAAACTTTTGTGACAGTTATGATGGTTCTATGGGCTTATCTAAAAGGCAAAGTGAGCATTTTATGTTTTGTAAAACTAATCATATCAATAACCACTGTCATGCTTAAGAGAAAGTCTGAAGAGTTTAGGGCAATAATAATTTTGAAGTGGAAGGAGAGGAATAACTTAAAGCAAACTAGAAG
The DNA here is from genome assembly GCA_030015415.1 of Cynopterus sphinx. Classification (NCBI taxonomy): domain Eukaryota; kingdom Metazoa; phylum Chordata; class Mammalia; order Chiroptera; family Pteropodidae; genus Cynopterus; species Cynopterus sphinx. The sequence goes on along the minus strand of CM057386.1, from coordinate 83,740,540 downwards.
AATAGTCTAGATACAATTTTGGAAACATATAGAATTTTTTGTGAAGAAAATGACAAAATTGGACCAGGCAGGAATGATTGTGGAGATACTGAGGATGATTGTAGCGGGTAAGGAGGGACAATAAACTATAAGAGGACAAAGGAGCCTGGGAACAGTTTTTATTTTGTTCATGTTGCTTATGTACAAGTATCATCCCCCTTCATATTTTACCTTCAAAAAACTTGATTTTGTCAAAGATGGTAAACTCTCTGTTCCCTTACCACATCTTGGTTCATTTAAAATTGCTAAAGAAAATACAAGAAGGCAAAACTACATACTCTTAGCTGACGGCTCCCTCTCACAATACTCTCAAGAACAGGAATGCGGTTCAACATCATAGAACTGACATCCAATGTAAGTAGTGGTTTGAAATTAACTTAGTGTTATCAGTCATCTTGATGACAATCACCCATTTGTAGCTTCAGCTTTCTATCTCACACACTAAATGATTCCAAAAGGTCTTAACTTATCTGATTGGTTTTATTTTATAAGCTAAAAACAACATTGAATAACTATTCATTTCACTTTAATTTGTGCCTTTGAACGGTTGATCATATTTTTAAATAAACACTATTGGGGTGGGGTTGTCAAATCTAAACAACCCAATCAGCAACTATTTCTTAAATTCTGAATGTTAATATCTATTGCTTATCATCTTTCATACTAATATAACATCACAAACTCCAATTCAATAATTCTAAACAAAATTTAACATTTTTATTACTAATTCTCTTTTTTTCTTGTATCTTTCTATTAACAATTCTTTATTCTTCTAGTATTGCAGGCTCAAGTCATGGAGTTTCCTTTGGTTCTCTCTCAAACAAATCTCACATTTTAAGTTTATAATTCTTTCTCATTACTCTTTTATATTCTAATTATTTTGTATTCTTACAATAACCACTAAAGAAATGGTCTTCAAAGAACACAAAATGATCTACTGAGGGAGGAAAAAAAATTTTCTACCTTAAAAAAACTCTCCTTTTTTATTTTTGAATATAAATCTATCAATTTATCTATGGGAGCAAGGAGGAGGAGGAGAGAGAGAGAGAGAGAGAGAGAGAGAGAGAGAGAGAGAGAGAGAGAGAGAGAGAGAATTTTTTCCTGCTAAGGATATCTATTCTAGTATGTGTCGCAACTAAGGTATAAGCTCTTTCTGCTTTTCATCTAGCTTGTTGCAATAGCCTGTGACAGGTTTTCAGTCTTAAGTCTCAACTCTAATTGGACCAGGCAAGACAGTATTGATTGGTTGGACATTTGGTACTCTTTGACTCCAATTCTTTGCTCTTCCAACTTTCCCTACCTAAAGTATCCTTCCACTCCACTGATACCTAATCCATCTTACCTACCCCATCCTTTTGGGCTTAGTTCAGATGATCCCTTCTTAATTCTCTACCTGAAGTAAAATTTGCTTCTCTGAACATCCATGGCAGGAATGTCCATACCTCTGTCATGGCAGGCTTCACAGTCATTGTTATTTATTTTTAGGCATTTGCCAAGTAGTCAATCATAAGCTTCTTAGGAAGAAATTTCACATTTATATAACTTTTATACACTTGGTACAGCCAGCACAGTGCCTTACACATAGTAGGTACTCAAAATTAAGTAAGTAATTAAAATTATGAATAGCAATTTCCCTAACTTCCTCCTCATTGCATTACAATTTGTGTTTTCTTAATACTACTTCTATTTTTGACTACATATATACTCAGTAAAAAATTTTACAACTCTCTAAATTAGTCCATGGTGATTACCCCTACCGTGCAATTTACCACTATTTTATTAAAGCAAGATTGAAGATAATACTTCATTGGAACAAGTAACAGCAGCATTAACCTCTATTTACCTTGAGAGAATAAAGCTTTAATAAAACACAAGCAAATTACATTGGAGGGGATAATTTTTCTAACATAAAATTTAAAGGCAACTTAATTTCTTATTCTGCATGTTTAGTGCTTTAAGATTAGTGTCATTAATGTCCTTTTTCTCATTTGTAGAAGATACATAAAAATGTTCAACCTTCTCCAATTTGTGTTCTTATTAGATAATTCTGAATTTATATTCGAGTTCATAAACATAAGAACACAACTTTAAAATGCGATGGTTTTTCAGAAGTAAATACTCTTAAGAAGTGTCAGAGCAGGGAAAGTTTTGTGGGAGGGATTTTACCCCAAGACAAAAAAGAAAAGTCAGACTTGTCTAAATTTTTGAGTGTTGAATCAAAGAAGATTCTTGTTTATTTTATATTCTCTGGCTTTATTACATTAGACAAGCTTCAAAGGGGTAGAGCATATAGGGTTGAAAAATAACACAGCTGCATTTTGCAATGGAGTGTTCTGCCTCTGCCTGTGTTTTGTTGTTCATGTAATACTTTTCAATAAACAAAGATGTCAATCAAATCTCTTTGCAGCACATCACATTTCAGATTTAAACCACTTCAGACACTTCACTGCCCCAAGCTCACAAATTTAACAGATAAAAATTCAGCTTTCTGTCAACTCAGAATGCTGTATTGATTGTAGGTGGTATTTAGGCAAGAGAGTGGCAGAACAATATTACCTTCAGAGTAACATATAGTCCACTACAGAGGCATAACATGAAGTGCATTATGCTCCACATAATTTTTTTTAATGCTCAGCATTGATTAATATCCATTTCCAAGCACATTCCTAAAAAAGACTTCCTCATGCAGCAAATCGTGAGGGTAGCAGAGGGGGGTTAGAAACACATGATAGTAATCATGAAAACTTTGATCACTTGATTTGATTCTAGTGCTTTGTAAATTAGCATAATTATTCAAACATGCTTCATTAAAAATCATGACTATACAAGTCCTTTGGTTTAATGATCCAAGTATATACCACGTGAGCTAAGCTTTAAATAAGAATACCAACTTGGTGCTAGGAGGCTATGAGATATGTCTCTTAAAATCAACAGAGTGTGCAAATACAAAGTCTAAAAACCAAATCAGGAAAAAAATCTAAAAGGTAAATCAGTAGTTGATGTGTTGGGTTATAGTTTTCTATTTATCTTCACATCCATCAGAATGTCTCTTGGGGCCACCAAAGGTTAGATACCACATCACTTCTAACTACTGGAAGATTGGCATACAATCCCTGTAAATCTCAAACTAATTACATTTAAATTTTAGGTGTCACAGCTAGTTTTGACCTTTGAAGGCTGGCAGAAAAAAAGTTTGACAGTTCTTGAATGTTCCTAGATATTAAAAAAAAAGTTGTTTCAAATTAATTTAAGAAGAGGAGCCTAACTAAATTTATTATGCCAAAGATATTAATAAGACTACTGTTATTGGCATACATTTAATTATGTATCAGATCTCATTTAATAATGATGTCAACTTCACTTATATTGCAGACTACATTAGGAAAATAGAAACAACATACAAGAAACTCCATTATTTCGGTTGTTCTGCTAACATTAAATACTAACTCACATGCAAATGAATCGTATTTATGGGGTTAAAATATAGGGTATAAGGGAGATGAGTTTTAAATTAAATTAATCTACTTCTAAATCACTGAAATTCTTAGGTATAATGGATTACCAAGATGCCTGACTTTATATAGTATTCAGGCTACATGGAGTTGGTTTAAGAATGAATTGTCACTTTCTATATCACTTTTTTTTTCACTTTTGACAATTTATGTAGCATCATCAAAGAGACATCTAAAGATGTTTATAACAATTTTAAAGTAGATTAAAATTTTGAGCCTAAGATGTTTGCAAAATATATATCTTTTTAAATCTACAGTTTTATTGCTAAATATATTAAGTCCTGTAGAATTAAAATGCAAACTCTCACTAATGGCCTTTTAACATCAAGAAAATAGTCATTAATCTTAGAAATGTTAAATTGATTATTTGCTTTCATGCAATGAAATAGCATCAACATCAGGTCCCTGGTCACTCTTCAAGTTCGCTGATAGTCTGTTGAATTTTGTCCAGGTGCCTGGATCAAATATTAACAGTACTCATCTAGGAGTAATTCGTGAGAGAAAAAAAATGACAGATAATTTCCTTTAGCCCTATTGAAAAATTGTAAAAGTCCTCAAAAACAACTAATCAAGTGATATGATATGTTAGGAAAATAACTGAATGTATTGTTCTGGGCAGCCTTAGTACTTCTTACATCAGGTGGCAAATGTGGGTAGAAATATGTACTCAACTTTTTTTCTATCAATGATCATATTATGAGATGTTAAAAATTAGCATGAGACCCACAGCCCTCAAGGAACTCTACTGCAGAGCTACAGCCATTTACTGGAGTGCTTCAATCTTAAAAAATTAACTCACATCTCTCCTGTTATTAATACTATAGTATTAGAGCTGTAAGAAACAAATGAATATTTCTACAAAATAAGTCTGGGAAGAGAAATTTTAAAAATTAAGTTCAAAACCAATAGTAGATAAACATTAATAAACGGGAAAAAATGAGACTTTAAATTCTTCAAAGGCAGAGGTCATTTTTTACCATTATCACAGAACTATCATAACAGTTGCCTTTATATTTAACTCTTGATAAATATTTTAATTGCATGACATTCATTTTATCCTCTTCATTTTTTTCCAGTTTTCGGTGAATAAAATTTAATGGTGAAATCTGATAACAAGTGGTTAAGCAAATCTAGAGTATAAGCTATAGAAGGAGTATGAGTAAGTGATAAAAATAATAATGTCTGTAGATAGATTATTCTCTCTGGTTTTTTAAGCCATGTCAAGGAATTCAGACTTACCCCTATAAGCAATAAAAACTTTTGAAGAATTTTAAATTGGAGAGTGACATGATCAATACTATGCTTTAGAAATAGTATTCTATAGTGTGTATATAGACAAATTTAAGGAGAACAAGACTGATCATTTATGAAATTATTGTATTATTTTAAAAAATGATATGAAATAAAGTATCAACAATGAAGGTTAGTAAAAAACAAGGAAGGAGGAGTTGGTCAGGAAGACTAAGTATATAATTATAATAAATAAATAATATTTATTGAGCACTACTAGGTATCAAGCACTACTTTAAACATGTGGCCAGAATGAAATCATTTAATCCTTACTAAAATTCTGTGGGGAAGGATTATAATCCCCTTTAAAGGTGAGAAAATTCTACATGTTAGGTGACTCGCCAAAAGTCACACAATGGGTAAGTGGCAGTGATGAGATTCCAACACAGGATACCTGCCTTTGAGGCCTCCTTTTTAACTACTGTCTTATGATGCAGATTTCTACTCTATGTGACATGGCAGGTAATCATGCTATTCCCACACACAAAGAGAGTCTGTGAAACTGGTTTTATTTGAAATAGGAAATATCAAGTTTTCTTTATCTTAACACTATTGATACTTTGGGCTATTCTTTGTTCTGGGAGACTTTCTTGAGTATTGAAGAATGTTTAGCACCATCCCTAACCTCTATGCATTAGATGCCAGTAACACACCCCTTACTCCTGCCTCAATGGTGGGCAACATCTCTAGATATTGCCTAAAATTCCCTGGGGGCCAAATCATCCTCTATTGATAACCACTGGTTTATGGAAATGATAAAAAGTACAGTTTTTGTTAATGTCTTTGCATCTAGACAGTACTGATAGTCAACAGCTAAATTTATGGAACTGGAACCAAGAGATATTCTGAATCAAACTATAGATGCAGCAAATCATCAACATATGGTTATAACTGAATGTGATTTCCAGGGACAATGTGAGACCAACAAGAATGCCAAGGGCAAGCCTAAGAACACAAGAATTTATGAGCTGAAAAAAAGAGAAACCCTAAAATGAGAATGAGAAGATACAAAATGAAGAAGAAAATCAAGGTAAGAAGACATCTTCAACAATGCCAAATTTTGAAGAGTATAAATAAATAAATTAGTTTTAGCAGTTGATATGTTACTAGTGACTACTGCTGGGGCCATTTATAATTGTTTCCTTAAAATTTTATTCCTTTTTCTCACTTCTTCAAGCATTCTTTCTCTGGTTTCATTATTACATATCCATTACCTTAATCGGTCAGGTCTCAAAGTCTTCAAGAAACAGTTGATTACAACTACCAATTCATCCCTCTTTCTTAGTAAAGAAAAGCAGCTTCAGGGTAATCTTTATACCATCAAAGTCATGTGCTTTCAAGATTACCACTTTTACTGAACAGGGGATCCATGTCTAACCCAAATGCTAACGAAAATTAGTACTCCATATCAGATGGTGATTACCCTGGATGATTATGCCCTCCTTGCATCGTTGTATACCGAGTTTGAAGGCAAAATTCAGATAAAAAGATCGGAAGACCAAGGGAGAGAATCAGACAAGGAAGCACTGGAATAGCTGAGCATGAAAGCAGAGGTGGTGTCTCATTCTTAGAAAAGGCCCCTATCACATGAGATTACCAGGAGCCTATTTTTATGACAACCTAAGAGATGAACACACAGAAACTCATTCCAGAAACAGGGCTGCAAGAAAGGACTTTCAGATAGAACATGGAACTGGAGGTGGCATGGCACAAAGGCAGGACTAAGGTGGGAAGCAGGAAGAGCAATCACTCTCTCTAAAAAGTGGTTCACATGACAGCTAAGATTGTGGTCCAAATGTTAGTGGATGCCACATAAAAGAAATCCAAGACATAATGTGAAGTTAGAAGGAGGGTCACAACTGTTTAATGAGCCAGTACCCTACACCTGACCTTACCCAGCAACTTCACTGCTTTCACAACAGAAATTAGCTATGGCTCTCCCATGGCACTTGGAGTACAGTTAGGGTCAGTGAAGATCATATAGTCCTAGAATCATATCAGCCCATGATCAGTGGTAAAAAAGCAGGTAAATAAATTTTTCCTTATTATTTTCATGCATATTTCAAGAAAGGTGCTGAATAATTGCTGCATAAGAGTTGTTTCAAAGGGTTAAGCATGTATAGATAGGGAAGATATTTTATGCATGTATGTGCATATATACACATTTATCTATGTTGGTGGGACTTTTTTTGTCTTTGAGAGACCTGTATTAAGACAGGGCCAGCTCTGGTTCTAGATTCCATAGCTAAAGAAAATGCAGGATGTTGTGTGATTATGGCTTGTAGTTAGCATGCTGAGACCTGTAGTTGAAATTGCATATGTGAGCTAATTTTAGAACAACCTGTACATCCCATTACATCTTATCTCCACAAAGTTGAATCTTTCATAAACACACACACACACACACACACACACACACACACACACACGATATCAGGGAACTATCTAAGAAAAACTTGGGTGAGAGTAGACTGCTCCACCAAACCCCAGTGATATGTCTTATACATAAGGGACTCCCAGTCCACTGAGAAAGGAGATTAGGCAGTGAAAAAGTAAGAAAAAAAGTCAGACACAGCTAACTTTTAGAAACTGATATGGAGTTGTTGCCAGTGTAAGTCAGGAAATAAAAGTGTGTATAAACAGCAGTAGCCGCAGGTTGCCTGAGCTGGATAGGCAACCTGGGGAGAGGCCAACCTTCATACAATGTCTAATTTCCAAACAATTAGCTCTAGATAAATTGGAAAGTCTTGACTAAGTTAAATAGAATTGTCAAAATATGAGAAGGGGAAGCATTCTTCAGTGTCAATTTGGTCTTAAAAATATTTATAAGTACATATTTATTTCAAAATACTAATATATAAGATTAATATGTTTATCAGGTAACATATATGGGAGAGAAGATAACTTCACATAGAGCTTGGCATACAGTAGCTCCTCAGTAAAGGTCAATTTCTGATTTGTATCTTACTTTATACCAGGTCCATTAAAAAGTCCAATTATATCCAATCCAATTTATGTATTTCTCCAGATTTGCTTGGCCTCACCTGCCTCCTGGAGCTTGGTGTCTTGCTCAACTGAGAGCCCACCGAGCTATCTACTTCAGGTTCTCCAGGGTGAGGACTGTGCTCAGGGGTGGCTTTCTAAGGTGCCCTCCATAGTCAAAGGGAGATGCAAACCTTTACCTGGTCTCAGGTAAAATTCAGTGCCCAAAGGCATGAGGCCAGGCTTCCCTGGTGATTACTAGGAGGTGCTGGACTTGGAGGAGACTCAAGATTCCCAGTTTCCTCTTCCTCTCTGGTTTCTGCTGGGGACTATGGAATTCCAATGTCAATGATGAGGAAGGGGCCTTGGTTTTACAGCTTATCTCCTATACTGTCTTTTGGACCTCATTAGTAAAACTGTTTCACTTTATTTTGGTCATTTTAAAATAAAATTAGATGCTTAAAAAAAAACTAAAACCTATCATATGAAGTGAGGGAGTAGTAAATGTGTACAGTTCCTCAGTGTCTCCACAATAGCTTAGCACTAACCAGCTGGTTTTCTTGATTTGAACTTGGACTAATGAGGGCAAGAGAATATAAAGATAGCAGAGAAATTCCTCTCCTTTTGCACACCACCCACTGACTCTTCTCAATGGTATAGTGGTTTCCTATAGGTGGCTGTGAGCAGATCTCAGCACCAAGCAAGCAGCTAGGGATATTTGTGAGGCTGTCCCATTTTGGCACTACAGAACATATACAGTATTTGCTTTCCTCCTTCCCTGCTCCACTTCCCTTTTCTTCCTCTTCATGTTATTTTGAGATTTCATACTAGCTTTTCCAGCCCACTTAGAGGGTTAAAAAGTGAGCATTTCCTCAACAGGCTCTGTTTTCTAGGGAACCCCAGTGAAGTGTCAATGAACAGCTGGATTGCTGACCTATTCAGTATACACATCAGAGTGTGAAACAATAAGGCTCTCAGCCAATACCCAAATGCACAACTCCAGCTGATGAAAACTGCTCAAATAGCCAGCCAACCTGAGTTCTTAAAAGAATAATCCAAACTTAAAATGAATAATGTAATCATTTCAAAACAATCCATAAAAAAATACTTAACATAGGTCTGGCACTTAGTAAATATTTATTAGGGTGTTTGTCCATTGATTTCCACTGATTTTATGGGAGAACAAAGGACAACATGAAGGGATATAAAGCATTTGTTGTTCTTTATTTTAAATGTGTATACAGTCAGAGACAGACTACGATAAATGTTTTTGTGTTCAGTATTGGATCACATGGGAGGACTCAATGCAGCAATTGTAATTTGAGCTTATTGACACACATTCAAACCTCAGAGAGAACAGCCTAATTAATCCTTGATCATTTGGGTGAGAAACAGCATAGACCATAGGAGAGCAGCAATGAGCCAGCCTATAGCTGGCAACTGTTAGGTGAAAGTCAGGTGTGCCAAGGACGAGGCACTGTAATGTCATCCAGTACTTGTCAACTCTCAGACAAGTCATCCATAGGTCCATAACCACTCTCAGTTCTACAATTGTATTGTGAGTACATACTTGGGAATGCCGCAATGGGTATCCTGTATTTAATCTTATTAATTGTGAGATTGAATCCTCAGTGTTGTAATAAATATTATATTCAGAATCATTTGCAGTATGAAGTTGAGATGTATATACAATTCTGTCTTACTCTAGAATTCTCAGAATGTAAGTCATTTGCATACAATTTCTAATATAGTCATGCTCACTTACTAATGAGGATATGTTCAGAGAAATGCATATTTAGGCAATTTTGTCATTGTGTGAACATCATAGAGTACACATACACAAACCTAAATGGTATAGCCTACTACACACCAAGGCTACATAGCATAGCCTGTTGCTCCTAAGCTACAAACTTGTACAGCATATTATTGCACTGAATGCTTTAGGCAATTATAACATAATGGTATTTGTGTATCTAAACATATCCAAACTTAGAAAGGGTACTGTAAAAGATATAGTATAAAAGATAAAAAAAAAAAATGGTACACCTGTATATGGCTCTTACCATGAACAGAGCTTGCAGGACTGGAAGCTGCTCTGAGTGAGACAGTGAATGAGTGGTGAGTAAATGTGAAGGCCTAGGACCTTACTGTAAACTACTGTAGATTTTATAAACACTGTCACACAAGCCCTCACCCACCTTTCTTGCCACAGGGTCGAAATAGAACATCAGAGCTGTCAATGCTGCTCCAACCACAGAGATGTGAGCTGAACTAATTTGAAATAGTGAGGAGAAGTTGGCTGGCTACAGCATAAATCACCTTAATAGAAACCATCATGAGGGAATGAAAGGTGGCCCGATGATGTGGAGGAATAAGAAATCAAGATGGAAAAAACAAAGGAATAAGGGCATTGTCATGGCAATGTGGTTTTGGCTATTGCATGTTGGAACATTGGTCATATTAAGAAACTTTGTAATATTCATTAAAAAGATGGTTTTAGCATGGAGAAGGTATAGAACTCAGTACTCGATATTTTGACTCAAAATTTATTTTTGATTCCATTGACCTTATCTGGCACAAAGGGCTCTCTCTGGCATTGAGCTAATAGAAAATAAAATGAAACTTATCTATGCTTTACATTATTACAATCTGAAAATATTTCCAAAGTACAAGAACAGGTTGGCTTCACATTACCACAGAAAGCTTTTACAAAAGTGACAGTGGCACTTCATACTTATCAAGATAGCTCCTGCAGACCTGTATTCTTGTACACAGAATCTTATGTCTTCAACAAAGAATTTACAGAACTGTACTCTGAAGAACAACAGGCTAGATCTGGGAGGGCTGTAGCACCCTCTGTAGCACTGGGAGGACAGGTTCCTCTGTGTTAAAACAGGTCAGTGGCCAACTGGTTGGGACAGGACTCAAAACTGAGCTGTTGTGAATGAATGAGAGTAATCTATTGCCAAGCCCCACAGAGACTGCTCCTGCCAGATGAAAAAAAAAAATTCCTCCTGAACTGTGGTTCATATATCCCTCCTTTTCTCACAGGAAATTCAGCTTCATTAAAATGGTATGGAATGGCTGTCATAGTGTGGTCCATTATTGACTGAGACATCAATATGCAATGCATGACTGCACCTCAGAATAGGCTACACCTAACTATATTCTTCTCAAAAATGCTTTAATTACAAATTTGCCTATTAGCCTAATTCTAAACCTTTATAAAACTTGAAAAAATTAATAAATAATTCTACCCTAATAGTTTACTATTTTAAAAAAATAGTTTAAACACATCCAACTGCTGTTAGCAATTTTCCCAGAAAAGCTGTGAATAATTTAATGTTATAATATCCAAAACAATAATCTCAAAAAGTGTACTATTATAAGCATTTAGAAAAGGAAATGGAGTCTTAGAGAATGTCATTTCTTCCCTCAATTCATACTTTAGGTGCCAAACTAAGATTTTTAATGCTTTAACAATTGCTATTACCCCTTAATATATTCTAAGCAAATAAGGTGAATACTGCTCAATTTTTAGTATATTTGATTTTTATTCATTCATTTATCAAAAATTTATTTAGCACCTTCTATCTCCAAGCACTTTTTTGGTACATACCATCTAACTATTACATGTTTTATACAATTCTAAATTCTACCCATTTAACTTGGAAAGTAAGGTGAGCATCTGTTACTGTTATTATTGTATCTTTTCATTGAGCACTTATTATGTATTAGTAAATGTGCTACACTTAAACCTTTACAGGCAATGTTATAACCCTTTAGAGGTTTGAATCAGGGCTCTCAGACTCCAAGCCTATGACCTTATCCAGAGCATATTTTATAGCAGGAAGACTTAGAGCACAGAAGGGGTATTATTTTATTGAAAGCCACAACTTAAAAGAGTAAGAATCAAACCTAAGTCTGTTTAGCTCCAAAATTTAATATTTAATCTACAAAAATTAGATTTCAAAACCCTTAAATTTAGGACTAATGCGCAATATATAAACAGCAGTAAAAGAAAATAAAAAGCACTGCTATGGTAAACACAAGGTAAGCAGTTACAATCTTTTATCTCAGTTGAAGGAATAAAGACTCCACTATATCTTTTGTACATGAACTTTATTATTGAAAAGCTGATTCAGTGTATATAAGTTTGAAATTAAAATATAGTCCTTCCAGTGCATTACTTCCTAGTCTCAGTAAGACAGGCTATGCAAGCCAAGGAAGGAGAAAATATAAATACTAATTATGGACACAGAGATCATTTACTGGCCCCATTTGCAATGCTTTACTATTTCAGCTATAGTCCATTCATACCATTGTCAAGGTCATGAACAGTTTCTTCTAATAATCTATTCATTCAAAAAAAGGTATGATAGTATACAAAAATCCTCAAAAAGATAAGATTAATATCACTTTTTTTATTTGCTTTCATTCCCAAAGTTGAAAGAACTCATAGTCATTTGCGAGATGGAAACCCACTGCTTTAAATTTTGATGCCATCTTAAAGGGATTCAAAGAACATCCTAGGATCCAAAGCCTCCCTTTGAAGTAAAAAAAAAAAAAAAAAAAAAAAAAAAAAAAAAAACCCTCAAGAAGATTGGTTTTTGTCTTGCATTAGTGATCGTTCTTAAAAATCACTGTCTAATTCTCTTTTCAGTCTAGCACATAATTGTATGCTACAAAAGATTCAGATCCATGTCATGTGAAAACCTCTTGCAGGGATTTTACCAAATGATATCATTTATGTTTGAAAAAAGTAACATTCATAAGCAAAACAAAACTGAAGATAATACCAAAATTGAATTATTTTAGTTATTGGGAAATAATAATCTTTGATCCACTAAGCATATTGATGAGGTGCTTCTTTGAGTATACTGTATGTTGGTTTGGGTGAAAAATCGGCATAGCTATTCCATTTTAATTTACTAACCACTTTACATTTATTTTCATATTTACTAAAATCTTTTCTAAGTACCTAGAACAATGTGGTAGGTGCTTAGAACAAGTTTACATTTTAATTATCACTACTATTTAAAGATGTCTCCCATAACTCCTCTCAAAGCATATGCTTAGCATAACTTCCAAACCCCTGAATATGATGTGCAGCACCCATTGTGAGTTGATCCCTGCCTCCATGCCCAGCCTCAGTTTATCAATACCCCCTTGTCTCTTAGCTGTTTCCAAACTAAAAATTTAACTGCCTGCTATTTGTAGTTGAGAAATGCATCCATTCTGTGTACGTGTACTCCCAGTCCTGTCCCATACTTCTCTTTCCCTGACCAACACTGACTTCTACTCCACCCACATATTAATTGTTCTCCTGTGCACCTTCATAGTATTCTTTGTGTGTCTCTATCATATGACCACTTTAGCTAACATGTATTGTGCTCTTAGCATGTGCCAGAGTTCTGTAACAACTCTAGGGGCTTACTATTGTTATCTCCATTTCTCAGACTTAGTAACTTTAAGTACATCTTCAAAGTCACATAGGTATTAAGTGTCATATACAGGATTCAAAGCCAGGTCTATCTGATTCTAGATCCCTTGCTCTTAACATGTATATGTCTTTTTCTAAATGTTAAGTATTGTGGTGTTCATTACAAATGCAGTGCCCTTTTCGTCAACATGATGATTCATCCATTAGCACATTATGGAGAAAACTTCCCATACACCTTGCTGAAAAAAAGATGCCCCATGCCAATAGAATTACTTTGATCTACTAATTAAATGTCTGTAATATACTCATAAAGGTTTCTAATTAATGCTATTTTATTTTTCTTAAAAGATTAGTAACCACATAAATAATAATAAAGAATAGAATTCTACCAAATACCATCATCAAAGTTTGTAAGCTGTAGTTTTTATAATACACTGTATACTCTTCCTAACACTTTCTTAAATAGATCATTTAGCTTTCTAACTTTTCATGGTTCCTAATAGAGTAAACGATGATGTTTCTGTGATTCTATGTTTACATGCTTTCAGTATCCTAGGTTGAAATGTGTCTATCTGATTTCAGGGAATTAATTTACATATTACAGCTGGATGTGCTCTTGCATCTTTGTCCCACTCTTAAATTTGATTTCCTGCCTTTGTGTCACTTCTATCTTTTTATTTGCATACTACTTTCCTTGATGTAGAATATAGCAATTGGAGTTGAGTCATCCAGCTGTTTTTTTTTTTTCTCAGCCTTTAGCATTTGTCCAGTTTCCTAAGGAGCAAGCCTAACTCTTTTTTGTTTCGCTACTTCTACATACAAAGAAAAGGCCATTTTGGTTGTGATTAGTACTTGACAAGGTTTGCCCCAATCTGTTTTTGGCATTCCTGATACCACTGTTTCAATTCCTAACCACACAGCATATTCAAAGAGGTTAATTTATTCAAAGGACCCAATGTCTCTCAACGATCTTGTCCAAAAGACAGGAAAGGTCATTTCAGGTCCTAGCTACAAGGTCCAGAGGTACAGATGATTACTGACTTCTCAGCTTAACATTACCAATGCAGACCTAGAAGCACCAAAGGCAATATGCCTACAGATTCACTTTATTGCTGTTTATGATGCCTTAGACTTAATTCTTAGAGTCCCATTTCACACCAGAATTTATTTACCAACATAAACATGCACAACTCAAAGTCCCCTCTTTTTCAGAAAAGAGAGCAGCAAACCAATCTATACAGGTCCCATTGGTCTTAAAATCAGAACACATCAGGAGTGCCTTGTTAGATGAATTTAGCAGCAGGGAAGCCTGCAGCTCATCAGCTTTCTGTTCCTCAAAAGTAGGTACTTACTGCAGTCAAGAGGAATTATTCCTGAAGATTTCTGATCGTGGGATGTTTTTATTATCTTAAATAAAAGTCAGAATAAAACAAAAGGAAAGTGCCCGTATTTGTTTTCCTCTACAATATAGCATTTGATTTGAACGTCCTTTGATCTATTCTCAGAGTGTTTTAAATGGTAAGTGAAAATTATTCAAATGAAATCCAAGTTAGTAGTATTTTTATTCATTCTCTAAGAAAACAAACATTTAGACAATTGACAGTGGTCCAAGTGCCATGGTAGGTGCACAGATACATATAAGACACATAGGCTTCTGCCCTCAAGGAGGAGTAAACACAGTGGTAAAGAAAGACATATTAATGGAGTACAATGAGCTGTTTGAGTGACAAACTAGAGGAGAGATGGACGTGATCTTCCTGGCAGTATTTGGGAAGGATTCATAGCAAAAAGACTTGAGAAGAGAGAAGAGAATTCATTGTTATTGGGTACCAAATATGTTCAAAACCCTGACTAAGCACTCAACAAATGCCATCTTATTTAATCTTAACCACCTTCTTTTTTATATGGACAGTCCTCTCATTTTTAGATGAGGACAGGTTTCAACAGGTTAAGTAACCTGTCCACATTTTACAAGTGATAGAATTGATATCCAAAATTTGTCTAATAGTAACTCATTCCCTATATTATTCTACCTTCTAGAGGTTATTTGAACAATGTGGTAAGAAATGACTGGGCAATTTTTAAAAGTATATATCTCAGAGGAGTTTTTCAGACAGAGAAGTAAAAGGAGGCAATTCCAGAGAGAGGCACCAACATTTTAAAAAGGAATGTAAAATAATGTAGAAAAAAGAGAAACTCTAAAAATAAACTTAAATCATTTAAGAATAATCTTAACTAATTATAGAAAAAGAGAAACTATAAGAATAAACTTAAATAATGATAAATTTGCCCCATCAAGGTCTAATGTAGAAAGTTTACTATGAGTATTACCATTCTATTTGTGCCATGCTCCATAAGTCCCTTTGCCTATCTGAAATTCTTAAAACATAGCTATAATCTCAATGTTTTTAAGAATACAAATAAAAAATAATAATTTTAGTTTATTTTTGTGCTGAGATTTTTTTATGTGCCAAGTACCTTCTAAAATCTGAATATACATTAATTTCTTTAAAGGGTTTTATGAGGCAAGTAGCATTATTATCCCCATTTTAAATATTAGAAAATTGCTACATAGAAAATTAATTAGGTAACTTAACTAGGGTCATAAAACTAGGAAGTAGTAAAGTTGTGATTTGTATATAAAAATTTGCTCTTATCCACTACACAGTACTGCCTCCTCAGTTTTAGTCACCAAAGGTAGTAACTTAGATTCAAATAGTTATTCATATGAGAAAAGAAATAAAATGGACAACATAGAAAAAACATGGAAGGCTATACAGAGCAGAGTCACTTGACTATATCATCCTTCATTTCATCAACCATGAGAGTTTATTCAAATTACATGTTGCCAAGCAAAAACTACTCATTCTCACACTGCTCATTTTTTTTTCTCCTTGGATTTTTGTTTTGTAGAATAATCTTCCCACTTTAAAATGACTATTAACTGCATCCATTTGCTAGAAATATTCAATGTCCACTTTTGGAAATAAAATCACATTCATATTTCAGGCAGTAGAGGATTTCAGCTCTTCAAAGCATTCTTTTGTTTCTTTGAGTAAGATACCTGTGTGTCATCAAGAATTAAACGGTCTAAAATTCTGTTACTTTTGTGGAGAAATAAGCTTGTAAAATCAAGCTTCTCACACTCTTGTAGATAATAACTATAGATTCAGGGAGAAAACAAACAAAGCAGAGAAAAACAAAAAAAAAATAAAAATATCCTAGGGCTCTGGAAAGTGAACAAGGCAGTTATATTGCACAGAGGAATTGAAACTTGGAAGAAGTGACTGGCATGGAGTGTTATGGCTTTGACCTGAGGGCAGTCATAATTATATCAGTAGAGAGGAGTGACTAAAACTCTATTAGAAAAGCCACCACTTCTGGCTGGTCAAACCAGAGGAGAAAACATGGGGCAACAAGGGCCATTAGAGAGTAAGGAGGAATCTAAGAAAGAAAAGAACCAGTGATCAAAGCTGCTGTCCACCACAAGTGGGACAGAGTGGAAGTTTGAGTCTAATCTAAGTAATTGCTTTTAAAAGAAAAACAATAGCACTCTTTGAAGAAATACAGCAGAATCCAGAGAACCAAAAACATAACATGCCTAACATCCAAGACATTATGCATAATTATTCTATAGTGAAAGAGCTAGGAAAATGTGACACAGTCTCAAGCAAAAAGAAAATAAGTAGAAGCCAATTACAAGATGACCTAGATGTTGAAATTCTCAGACTATTTTAGCAACTATTATAAATGTGCTCATTGAGGTAAAGAAAAATATGCTTGCAAAGGATGAATAGATAGAAAGCATTAGCTTAGAAATATAAACAAAAAAAATAAAATTTTAGAATTAAAAAATATTAAATTTAACAACAAAAAGGAAGCTAATCTGACTAAAAAACTGGCAACAGACCTAATAAGATACCTCACCAAAGAAGATACACATGTTGCAAATAAATAATTAATAGGTGCTCCACATATTATTATATAATATAATGACATACCACTATGTGCCTATCAGGATAAGCAAAATTCTGAATGCCGCAATACCAAAGCTGATGTTGTCAGAGGGGAAAAAAAGGCCTCCAAAAGATAAGTATATGGAATAAAAATATTGAAATAATCCAAAAAAATGTAAAAAAAAAAAACAAATAAGAATGAAAAACAGAGCAAACAATAATACAGTAGACATATCTAGGCATATCAATAATTACATTAAATAATTTTGTATCCTCTAAGATATTTATCAATTACAAATGAAAAAATAAATTTGCAATAGAGAAACCCAGTAGATTGCTAACTTAAGCAATCAAAGTAAACATTATAAGACATAGCAGCATCATGTACCCTCTGGTGTGATATGCTGCATAGGACAAGTCACTTCTTTATTATTCTTGCCTAAAATGCATAATTTCAATTAAATAATGAGAATAGGGGTGTCTCCATAGTATAGTGGTTAGCACGTCTGCTTTACACACAGAAGGTCCTGGGTTCGTGCCCCAGGTGGAGCCACGGACCATACCCTGGGTGAGCCTGACCCCAGGTGCTTTAGGTCCTGGGTGCATCAGGTCTCAGGTGTACCATGTCCCGGGTGTGGTGCATTGGTTGGGGAGATGCCCAGCCTTCAGGGATCCACTTCTTAAAGGGAGAAAGCAACATCCATAGGTCAGGGGTGGAAGTGGGGTGAGGCAGGGAAATTAAAGAGGGGAAAAAATAATGAGAATACATCAGGCAAACCCAAATTAAGTGAATAGGTCATGAGAGATAAGAAGACTATAGAACAGTCAGATTGTAGTAGACAAAAGTGACTAAACAGATAAATCTGATATTCGATCCCTGGGTGGAACCGGGAACTGAAAAAGATATTAGTGGAAATAATCTGTGAGATTCAATAAAGTTTACAGATTAATAGAGTAGTACGTCAATATTAATTTCTTAGCTTCTGTTAGGATAAGTGTATAAAATGTTAACAGAGGAAATTGGGTGAAAAATATACAAGAACCATTAAAAAAAAACTCTGAACCTTTTCTTGCCACATTTTCATAAGTCTGAAATTATTTAGAAATCAAAATTTAAAAAGTAATAGTGAATTAAACACTCCAATTTAAACAGATATTATCAGAGTGAACAAAAAAAACCAACTATATGCTATCTAGAAGAGACACGCTTTCAAATTAAAAAAATCTATAGGTTAAAAATAAGTGGATTTTTAAAAAATACATATGAAAATAATTTAACATGGTATAACCACTTTGAAAAACTGTCAGTTTTGTGAAAAGTTAAACATCTACATATTGTATGACTCAACCATTCCCCTCATACAAAAAAATAAAAACATATGTCTACCCAGTTTCTGCACAAATATTCATGCTACCTTTATTTATAATATTCAAAATCTGAAGAAACCCCAAATTTCAACTGAATACCTGAGTGAGTGGTTATGCAAAATGTGATATTTTCATACAATGGCTACTGAGCAATTTAAAGAAAGAAACTACTGATGCATACAACAGCATGATTCAACCCCAAATATTTATCTTGGGTAAAAGAAGTAAAAGAATATCTACAAATATTTATTCTATGAATCTATTTATATAAAATTCTTAAAAGTGTTAACTAATCAATAGTAATTAAAAGAAAAGAGATCAGTAGTTTCCTCGAGTTGTGGGTATCAGGAGGAAGAATCTGCAAAGGGGCAATGGGACTAAAGAAATCTTGAGGATAACAGAAATATTCTGTATCTAATTGTGGAGGTGATTATATGGGCGTAAGCAACTTCTAAAATTAATCAAGTTGGTTGCAGTATATTGTATTGTATATGAAATTGATACAAATTTTAAAAAAGAATTAAGTCTATAAATGTGACATCTAAATAAATTTCTAACCAATATTTCCTTACACACACATACGCAAGCATAGGTTAGAGCTATATATCATTCCATCACTCAATTTACTCATTTAACAAATGAATTCTGTAATGTGGAAATCATTGAAAGAAAAAAAAACATCTTGACTATTCATATTCTAAAACTGGGAAGAATGGCATAATCAAATAAGATGAGGCCTTATTAAGGCAGCATGCTGAGAGAGGGCAGCTCATCTTGTCTTTTTCTGATCAACATCAGAATTATGATTACAATTATATAATGGCCTCTGCCCAGTTTGGATAGCTCTCAGAACACTGATAATGCCAAATGCTGGTGTTGTCACACCATTCTTAAAAGTTTATGTTAATTTAAAATTGCATAAAGTAGACAAATGGATTAATTGAGAATAAGTACATAGTCACACTAAAATAAATTATGTACAATTTACCAAGTCAGTGTAAGCAAACATACCAATTATAAACACAAATAATATATATCTCTAATACTCACCAATCCTCATGAAAAAAGAACTTATAAAATTAATCATTAATGTACTAATAAACAGTTTCTCCCTCTCTTTTCTTTAAATTTTCAGGCTTAATATGGCCAGATGGGTGAACCACTCATGGGAAAAGCCTCAGGGCTACAGGGAATACTTTACTTATAGCAGCATTGACAAAGTAGAAAATCAGAATTTCCTTAGAGTATCAAGGGGGTCACTAGGGTGAGAAATGTCCTTCAGTGATGGGAGAATGAGAAAGAAGAACAGTGTACCAAATGAGAGGTGGGTGAACACAATCAATTTAGCACCTAATTCTCCAAGAAAAATCAGTGAGTCACTATTTTGACACAGAGATCTAAATGCTCTTTTTATGGGCCTCATAGCTCACCATACTAGACTGGAGAGCTTAGTTCTGCTTGCTTTTTTATCTCCTTAGTTATATTTCTTGCTGTGTGTAGCCTCAATAAATAGGCTTTTGTAAATAGTTAAATTTTACATAAGTTGAAGAGATTTTTTTTCTTTACAGTTGCCCAAAGTTCAAAATAAATCTTAGCCAACTTTTGGTTCTCACTATTATTACTCTTATTAGATATTTAACATGTATGATTTCCCTCTTTAGCAAGAGAGGCAAAGAAGAGTCAGCTCAGCTTTAGTAGTTCTGCAAGTCTGAATCAACCAGAGGGAGGAATGAGAACTAGGAGCTTTGGGTGACTTCTTAATTAGAGATGTGCACAAGTAATCGAGAGTGGAGTAGAGGAGGGTGTTCATAAACTACAGAAGAGAGTACCACTAGTCATCACAGCAAGAAAAAGGATGATAAACAGGAAGGATTTGCAATCCAAAGCCATGGAATCAGAGACTGTGAGATTAGGTAGTGATTCATTAGAGTACAATCCTAGATCAGGACCTAAAACTATACCTATCTCCTCATGCATGATGCAAGAAAGTGTGTCAGTGGCACTGAAGGGGTATTAAGGAGAGACCAAGATCACTGCAGTATTGAAAATTACAGAGGCCTCATTTTCCTTAGTGTACTTACTGCCAGCTATAGTCACTGTTTTCTCCATGCACTCAGTCTACCTGCCCTACACATCTCTGCTCTCTGCTGATGGTGGTAGGAGATGAGAGCTACAGAGATTAGTATGGTTTTTAGCTGGAAAAAGGACAATTTCCAAGTTGAGAACTACCTCAAAATACCTCCTCCATGTCACAGGTATAATGAATTCCATGATTCTTCCATACTGTTCCAACACCCATCCCACAAAGCTAAATAAAATATGGTTGTATATTTAATTATTTCTTGTCTACTTTGTGTAGGCTTTTAATCTGTGATGCTTTACCAGTTGTTAACATATTATTCTTTAAAAGGCCCTGGAAAATTATTTTTGAAATATGAATTTACTCCCTTACTCAAGTTTAAAGATACTGTAGGGGAGCAACAAGCTTTCTTCTACCTTCAAGGTTCTTTGGTTTGGCTTAATAATCAAATAGACATGAAACAGATTAGCAGGAGAAAATGACCAAATCTAATGCATACATATGTATGAGAACTCTGCATAACAAGAGAGTCAGAGATCCCCACATGCACAAAAGGTTGAGATAGAAAGAGGGATTGATGTATATAAGACACCTTGAGCTGAGAATGAGATAATGCTTCAAAGGACCATTGCAGAATGATATAAACAACAGATGTTTAGTAAATAAAAGTTTGTTTCCCTGTAGATAATAATTAAAGGAAGAGCTGAAGTTTCTCTTGAGCCTGAAGCTAAAATTGCCTTTAGCTCAAGCTAATCTGCATATCACCGAGGCACATCTTAGGGTAGCACATTCTAAGACAATACTAAGTGTCTTGTTTCTGAGTTGCAATCATTAATATAATTATATAGTATGAGGAGCAGATTATTCTTCTTACTCCAGTTTTTCTCTTACCTCATATACCCCAACTCAAAGCATAAAAGAAAAACAGCAATAAAATAATGAAGTTTGTTACCAGGAGTTGAGTTCTTATCTCCCCTTGGTTGACTCAGCCATTTTGTTCACTCTAAACTAGAGGTAATAATATCCAATTTGCCTGCCTCACAGTATTCATGAGGATATCAGAATGTAGAAATGAATATTCTTTGAAAAACTAAAAATGTGAACTAGGGAAGAAGGCAGACTATATAAAAGCAGAGTTCACCTCCACCCAAGTTTGTATTGATATTACAACCAAATTATAAAATAATCAACGTGGAGAATCACCTGAAGTCCAGCTGATCATAACACATATGTAATGCGAAGAAGGAGCCAAATCAAAGCCAGTAGGAGGGACAAAGTCATAAATGGGGCTGGACCCACATCTGTGGGTAGTGGAGGATCACCAGGAAACCCTGAGGCTCTCCTGAAGGAGAGGGCATCCTTGTTTCATTTAGCGGCTCCCTGCCCAGGGAAGAGGAGATTCCAATAACTCTGACTGTAATAATCAGAGGGGATTCCCACCGTCTGGGTGGGACAGGAGACTGAAACAATAAATTGTATGAAGCAGAAGATCAAATCAGCAAACTGAAAGACAAGGTAGCAGAATATATCCAATCAGAACAACAAAAAGAAAAGAGAATTAAAAAAAAATGAAGATAGTTTAAGAGACCTCTTGGATAATATGAAATGTAACAATATCCAAATCATAGAAATATCAGAAAGAGAAGAGAGAGAGCAAAGGATTGAGAATCTGTTTGAAGAAATAATGACAGAAAAATTCCCTAACCTGGCAAAGGAATTAGACATACAAATTCAAGAAGTACAAAGAGTCCCAAACGAGAAGAATTCAAACAGACCCACATCACCATGACACATCATCATGAAAATGCCAAAAGTAAAAGGCAAAGAATCTTAAAAGCAGCAAGAGAAAGGCAACTCATTACTTACAAGGGCACCCCCATAAGAATGTCTTATGACTTTTCAGTGGAAATTTTGCAGGCCAGAACGGACTGGCAAGAAATATTCGAAGCTATGAAAAACAAGAATCTACAACCACAAATAATAGACCCAGCAAGGCTTTTGATTAAATAGAAGGTGAGGTAAATAGCTTCCCAGACAGAGAAAAGCTTAAGGAATTCATCACCAACAAGCCAAGTGTTATAAGAAATGTTAAAAGGAATTCTGTAAAAAGAGAAGGGGTAAAAAAGAGAACAAAAAACAAATGTGAATAATAAAATGGAAGTAACTATTTTCCTATTAGTAATCACTTTAAATGTAAATGGATTAAAAACTTCAATCAAAAGACACAGAGTAGCTGAATAGATAAGAAAACAAGACCCATGCATATGCTGTCTACAAGAGACACACTTCAGATCAAATGACACTCACAAATGAAAGTAAAGAGATAGAAAAAAATATTTCATGCAAATGGAAATGAACAAAAGCTGGGTAGTGATACTTATATAAAATAAAACAGAATTTAAAACAAAGGCTATAATAAGAAACAAAGAAGGGCATAACCCTAGTAAACATATATGTAGCCAACATAGGAGCACCTACATACATAAAGCAATTATTGACTAATATAAAAGGAGAAATCAGCAGTAATACACTCATAGTAGGAGACTTTAAACAAGAAACAATTGAACTAAAAAAAAAAAACACTCTAGAACAGATAGATTTAATAGATATTTTCAGAGTATTTTCCCCTAAAGCAGCAAAATATACATTCTTCTCAAGAGCACATGGAACATTTTTCAGTATAGAACATGTTAGGACATAAAACAAGGCTCAATAAATTTAAGAAGATTGAAATCATATCAACCATTTTCTTCTATCACAATGGTGTGAAAATAGAAATCAACTACAAGAAAAAACTGAAAAACACACAAACACATGGAGGCTAAATAACATGCTACTAAATAATGAATGGGTTGTCAATGAGATCAAGAAAGAAATCAAAAGATGCATAGAGACAAATGAAAATGAAAACACAACTCAAAATCTATGGGACACGCCAAAACAGTTCTAAGAGAGAAATTCATAGCAATAGAGGCTTATCTTAAGAAACAAAAAAAAGCTCAAATAAACAATCTAACCTTACACTTAAAAGAACTAGAAAAAGAACAGCAAACAAAGCCCAAAGTAAATAAAAGGAAGAAAATAATAAAGATCAGAGAGGAAATAAACAAAATAGAGCCTAGAAAAACATTACAAAAGATTAATAAAATCAAGAGCTGGTTCTTTGAAAGGATAAATAAAATTAACATACTCTTAACCAGACTCATTAAGGAAAAAATGAGATAACTCAAATAAATAAAATCAGAAAGGAAAGAAGAGAAATAACTATGGACTCCACAGAAATACAAAAGACCATAAGAAAATGCTACGAGAAATTATATGCCAAAAGATTTGACAATCTGGAAGAAATGGACACATTCCTAGAAACATACAATCTCCCAAGACTGAGTCAAGAAGAAACAGAAAATCTGAACTAACCAATCACTACCAATGAAATAGAATCAGTAATCAAAAACCTCCTCCCAAAATAGTTCTGGACCAGATGGCTTCATAGGCAAATTTTACCAAACATTCAAAAAAGAATTAACAGCTATTCTTCTCATACTATTTCAAAAAATTCAAGAAGATGGAAGGCTCCCTAACATCTTTTATGAGGCCACCATTACCTTGATTCCAAAACCAGACACAGACATTACAAAAGAAGAAAACTGTAGGCCAATATCTCTTATGAACATTGATGCAAAGGTCCTCAACAAAATATTATCAAAGTGAATTCAGCAATACATTAAAAATGTCATACACTATGGTCAAGTTGAATTTATTCCTGGGATGCAAGGTTGGTACAATATCCACAAATCAATTAAAATGATATACCACATTAAGAAATTGAAAGATAAAAACCATATGACCATATCAATAGATGCAGAAAAAGCCTTTGAAAAAAAGCAAGCATCCATTTATGGTAAAAACTCTCAGCAAAGTGGGAATAGAGGAAAAATACCTCAACATAATAAAGTCTATATATGACAAACCTCCAGCTAATATCATACTAAAAGGGGAAAGGCTAAAAGCGTTTTCCTTAAAAGCAGGAACAAGAAAGACAAGGATGTCCCCTTTCACCACTCCTCTTTAACATTCTATTGAAAGTCTTAGCCCCAGCAATAGGCAAGAAAGAAAAATAAAAGGTATCCAGATTGGAAAGGAAGAAGTAAAACTCTCGTTATTTTCCAGTGATATCTATATAGAGAGAACCATAAAGATTCCACCAAAAAACTGGTAGAACTGATTAATGAATTCAGTGAAGTATGAGGTTACAAAAAATATTCAGAATTCACTGCCATGTTTATACACCAATAATGAACTTTCAGAAAGAGAAATTAAGAAAACAATCCCATTTACAATTTCATCAAAAATAAATAGATAAATAAAATACTTGGGAATCAAATTAACCAAGGAGGTAAAAGACTTGTTGTTCTCTGAAAATTATAAGTCATTGAAAAAAGAAACTGAAGAAAATATATATAAATGGAAGCATATATCTTGCTCAGGGGTAGAAAGAATCAAAATTATTAAAATGGCCATACTACCCAAAGCAATCTATAAATTCAATACAATCTCTATCAAAATACAAATGGCATTTTTCAGAGAGCCAGAACAAATAATCCTAAAATTGAACCCAGTCACTACAATCTTAAGAAAGAAGAACAAAGAGGTATCACACTACCTGGTATCAAACTATACTACAAGGCTACAGTAATCAAAATAGCATGATACTGGCATAAAAATAGATATATTGATCAATGGAACAGAATAGAGAGCCTAGAAACAAATCCATACCTATATGCTCATGTAATATATGACAAAGGAGGTAAGAATATACAATGGAGTAAAGACAGTCTCTTTGATATATGGTGTTGGAATAATTAAACAGATAGATGCAAAAAAAGAAACTGGACCACTTTCTTACACTGTATACAATAATAGATTCAAACCAGATTAAAGACTTAAATGTAAAACCCAAAACCATAAAACTTCTAGAAGAAAACACAGGGAGTAAACTTTCTGATATTGCTAACAGTATTTTTTTTTTCCAAATATATCTCCCTGATCAGGGGAAACAAAAGGAAAAATAAACAAATGAGACTACATCAAACTAAAAAGGTTTTATACTGCAAAGGAAACCATCAACAAGACAACTGACTGATTGGGAGAAAATATTTACTAATAATACATCTGATAAGAGGTTAATATTTAAAATATATAAAGAATTCATAAAACTTAATGACAAAAAAACAAACTATTCAATTTAAAAATGAGGAGAAGACTGTAATAGATACTTCTCTAAAGGGAAAATAAAGATGGCCAAAAGACATATGAAAACATGCTCAAGGTCACTAATCATCAGAGAAATGTAAACTAATACTACAATGGGATATCACCTCACACCTGTCAGAATGGCTACCATGAATAAACCAAAGAACAAGTGTTGGCAAGGATGCCTAGAAAAGGGAACCCTCATACATTGTTGATGGGATTGCAAATTGGTACAGCTGCTATGGAGAACGGTCTGGAGGTTTCTCAAAAAACTTAAAATGAATATACTTTTTGACCCAGCAATTGCACTTCTGGGTATTTATCCAAAGAAAACCAAAACTATAATTCGTAAAGATCTATACACCCCTATGTTCATGGCAGCACAATTTACAATAGCCAAGGTATAGAAGCAACTGAAATACCCATCAACAGATGATTGAATAAATAAGTTATGGTTCATATCTACAATGGAATATTACTCAGCCATTAAAAAAATGAAATCTTACCATTTGCAATAACATGGATAGACCTATAGATTATTATGTTGACTGAAATAAGTTAGACAGAGAAAGATAAATACCATATGATTTTGCTTATATGTGGAACCTAAGGAACAAAAAGAACAAATTGATCAAAAACAGACACAAAATAGAGGACAATTTGGTGATGGATAGAGAGAAGGGGGTAAGGAGGCTTAGAGAATGCAGTGAAGGGTTAAAAAAGTACAAGTTAGTAGTTGATAGATGGTCATGGGGATGAAGAGCACAGCATAATAAATCCATTTAGCATTAATATATTGGCTAGGTAGAAAACTATAGGAAAGAAGGAACAATTAGGGGGTTCATTTTATAAACTATATAAATGTCTAGCCAATGTACTTACTGTATACTTGAAATCAATAAAAAATACACTGAAATAAAGAAAATCTAAAAATATAAGAATAAGATATTTAAAAATAAAATTTTAAATTGTAGCAGTTAGTCTGTTTGGTAGGGTTCACACTACCAAAAGCATCAGTAGATAAAATATAGGTGTTGCTCATTGTTTACTTATTTTAAAATTGCTTAGGAGACTACATCAAATTAAAAAATTTTTGTACACCAAAATAAATCATCAACAAAATAAAAGACAACCTACTGAATGAAAGAAGATAATTGCCAATGATACATCCTATAAGGAGTTAATATCCAAATTTATAAAGAACTCACGGAACTCAACACCAAAAAAACAAACAATCCAATTGAAAAATGGGCAGTGGACCTTAATAAACATTTCTCCAAAAAGGACACACAGAGAAGGCCAGTAGACACATGAAATGATGCTCAATGCAAATTAAAACCCCAATGATATATCATCTCACATCTGTCAGAATGGCTGTCATCAATAAATCAACAAACATGATGTGTTGTCGAGGATGTGGATAAAAGGGAACCCTTGTACACTACAGGTAGGATTGTAAATTGGTGCATACACTATGGAAAAAAAGTTTAGAAGTCTCTCAAAAAATTAAAAATAGAATTATTTTATGACCCAGAAATTCTGCTTCTGAATATTTACCTGAAAAAGTCCAAAACACTAATTTGAAAAGATATATGTGCATTTCCATGTTCATTATAGCGTTATTTACAATAGCCAAGATATGGAAGCAACCTAACTACTCATCAATATATGACTGGATAAAGAAGAGGTGGTACATATATATAATGGAATATTACTTGGTCATAAAAGTGAAATCTTTCCATTTGCAACAACATAGATGGACCCAGAGGGTACTATGTTAAGTGAGATAAATCAGACAGAAAAAGACAAATAACATATGGTCTCAATTCTATGTGGAATCTGAAAAACAAAACAAACAAACCAACAAACAAACAGAAACAGACTCATGGATTCAGAGAACAAACTGATGGTTACCAGATGGTAGGGAGCTGGGAGCTAGGTAAAAACAGGTTGAAGGAATTAAGTACAAATTAGTAGCTGAAAAATAGTCATCAGGATATAAAATACAGCATAGGAAATACAGCCAATAATATTGTAATAACTATGTAGAGTGCCAGATGGATACAAGGCTAATCAAGTGGATCACTTCATAAATTATATAAATGTTTAACCACTATGTTGTACACATGAAACTAATATAAAGTAGTACTGAATATCAACTGCAATGAAAAAATTTATTTTAAATTTAAATATTACTCAGGAGATAGTATCTACACTCATATCATTGACATTATTTAATCGTGTACCTCCAAAAATATAATATGTCTCAAGTATGATTATTCTTTATATAAAGAAAAAAATTCATGTTTATCTCATCCACTACAAATATTATTAATTTTTAACAAACCACTCAAAAACTGATTTTAATGTAAAAATCAAGGCAGGTTTAAATAAGGAGCCTGAGCTATGAGAACTGCCAATTAATGTTATTTGGCTGAAATTTCTACTATTTATAGAGTAAGCCAACCCTATAAAGATTGTGTCACACTTGTGTCTCTATCTTAGAGGATTGAGAAAGACAAAATTATTTAAATCAATATAATTACTGAACTAGGGTTCAGAGAAAGTTCTTCTTGTGCCTCTTAGGCCAAGTTACTCAGTGTGTATTTGAAGAGGAAATGGAACATGGTCAGCCTTTTTGACAGGCTAGACTTTGGTTGGCGCTGTAACTCCTGTTTTTGATTTGTATTTTTTTTTATTGATTTAAGGAGGGGAGGAAGGGAGGAAGAAGGGAAAGACACTTTTGTCATTATTGTCAACAACTTAAGAAGAATTTTGTACAAATATTTTGTGATTGATTTTATTTCCTATGATTTTAGTGTTACTATCATGTCTATACAGTTCAGGAAAATCATCTCATTTAAGTCTTCATTCTACTTTTTTCTGCTGCTTATATTGTCCTTCCTTTTTGCCCACTCTTATCAATGTTAATGGTAGCATCATGTGGTAGGGACAGCACTGCCTTTGGCCTAGAAGTATCTGGATCTGAGTTCTGATACTACCATTTAACAGATGTGTGACCCTGGGAAAGTCATTTATCCTTTCCAGGTGATAGAATGTCAAGGATCACTTCTAGTTTTAAACAGAATTAGCCTATTGTTTTTTAATCCATCAACAAGCTATGATGATTCTCTTCTGTCAGTTAGCACTCCTTATGTTAAAGGTTTTGTATGTCTCCGAAAATGTAGTTAAAGCATAACTGAGTATTCTTGTAAGGCATAGCTAAAAGAAAAGTTAAAAATTCAATACTTAAAGGGAAAACACTAATGTTATTTAAATTGACACTAAAAATTACTTTATTAATATGGAAAGCTTGCTATCTTTTTCAAATATTAAATGAGTATGCATCTGATCAGCAATTTATTATCAAGATGCTGAGGCTCCATGTATATAATATCTTTATAATAAAAAAAATTTGAGATACCACAATAAGTCATCAAATCCAATACACCACATATTCTAGAATACCAACAGCAGCTTACTGATCAATATTTTTTGGAACTTAGCTTAACAAGCAGATTTATGAAGTTTCATGTAGCCTTCCAATGCTCCAGGTCAAGGAACCCTCTTAAGGTAGAGATTTTCTGGGATATGAAGTCTCTCTATGTGGCTCACTTACAGATTATAGGACTTTCCTATAGGTGTAAGATGTGTAGTTATCTTGGTAGCTACAAAAGTAGAACATCACATATTACAGTAAAATACTTTAGGTGCATTGTCACCATCTCCTGGTTGCCTTTGCCCTGCTTTCCATTTAGTTATCACTGGCTTTCTAGAGCTCTTGAACTTGAAAAAGGTTAGACAGCACACCACTGGAGCAGTTTGTGAGCATCAGCAGATTTAGCTTGTAATTTCATTGATCTATATGGGCTCACTGTTTGCAAACCAGCTGCTGCACTGTTTCCCCACACTACTGATTTCAGTAGCATTGATTTTTTTCCCCCTTACATTAACATAGCATTACTTCTTTAATGGGCAATAAATGACTGGATGTAAATACAATCAGGGCAGCGACAACAAAAGGAAAATGTCAGACTCATTTTTATTTAAGGGATCCTTTCCATTAATATTTGCCATAAAAATTATAACACAAATTATTGACAAACGTAATGCAATTTTGATTTTAGTGCATTTGTTTGTAGATATGTGGTATCTGCCAAGTGGTCTTCTTTTCCTAATGCATTAGGCAAAGTAATACAATAATGGTGCTTTTATGGATACTGTAAATTTGCACCATTACCTTGGTACCACTAAATTCTATTTGGGAAAGAAGGCAGAAAGCAGTACAAAGGTTCACACTTAACTTTACATAAGCTGAAAATGAAGGTATTGTGTCAGCTGGCTAAAAGACACCTTTAAAATATTGGTTAATTTAAATAAAATTATAAAAGAACATTTACTAACCTTTGATATTAAAGAATTTAGTCTATATAAAATATTAAGATATAACCTTTACACTTCTTCCTGATGCACATTTGAAGTGGATGCTGTGTGTGTATGTGTGGCATAGGGTGAACACTAAAAATTTCTCAGAGTTCCTATCTTGAGTTAAAATCTGTAAATGATAACCATGGAGAGGATATAAAAAGCATGCATTTTAAAGTTCATTATGCATAGATATGTTTTAGGTGGTGAAAGACGTGAAAAGAACTTAAAAACAGACTTGCGTTTGGGGTTGTCAATTTTGTTACTTTAAAGAAGCCAACTGCCAATAAGCCCAACCAATAATTTCAATTTGGAATAAAACAAAGTCAACAATGTATTTTAGTTCATACACTAAAATTTCCATTGCTACTGACAATATATAACAAATTTCTCATACCTAATACAATCACTATTATAAAGCCTATTGTTTCCTTTTTTTGTTTGTTTGTTTTGAGATGGGCAAAAATCTTTTGGCAGCAACTTTCTCAGATGCTTTATGCCAGGACTGACAAATATAGTTTTGAATTTTTAAGAAAGTGGTATTGAATCTAAAGTTTTCTAAAAAGATCACCTATTTTTAGCAAAGCTTTTAAAATACCTCTATTTACTTTTTCAATACTTTTCCACCAATTTCCAAACTTCACAGAGGTTCAGAGATCATTATATTTCAAATAAGTGGAAGTAACTATTTTCAGCAATAATTTTTATATCATTTTTCTTTTTTAAAAAATAATTGTGTTGTAGAGAGGTGATGAGTATTAATCTGTAGTAAAATTCACCAGAATCAATGGCAGAGATGGAGAAAATGTCTACAGTACATTCCAGTGTAACTCATATTTTAATGGGTTTATTGTTGTTTTACTGTTGTCGGTTACTTACAAAAACGTTTACTCATTTTTTTTACTCTACTATATTTTTTTCAAAATTATTTCAGTATCTACAACCTTCATCAGTGGTCTGAGCCATTCCTACACCTGAGATCTATAAATGACTTCGGTATGGACAGTACTTTATCCTCATGGTATTGTCCCAAGTCTCACTGTCAAACAATAAACTGTTTCTGAGTCTTTGTCATTGTGTCTTGAATGATTCTGCTACCTGCTCACCAAGCCAGCACACTCACTTCCTGAAATGCTCTTCTGTTCTGCTACACGATATGTGCCAATGAATTTTAAAATATTTATTTATTATTCTGTAAATGAATCAAATTCTCCACATTTCTTTCTTGATCACCAGAAGAAAATCAAGAGAGTGGAACTTCTCTTTTAATCCTGAAATTCCAGTTTTAGGAGGGAAAGGAATACTTAAAATTTGAAATCTTTTTTAGATAATTTTTGGAGGCTAGGAATGGACAAAATTTAAATATAAATACTCTTAGATTCTTTTTTTAGAATTTTATATTATCCATATAAATTGCTATTATCTTCAAGAAAATTCCAGACCAAGGAATAAAGCCATAATTTATGTGGACTAGTAAAATGTTCAATAGTTTTTACTATTTAAAATACAGCAAATCATACTGACTCTGTCATTCAGCTAACGTATAAAGGTGTTCAAGATTACACTGAATTATTTTCGTTACAATTTACTTCCCTTCAATACTCAATAAACAGGCTTACTTCCAACTGTGGTGCCATAAATATAAAATTACATAGTCCTTTAAAACACTAGGCTTTTTGAATTAATTTATTTAATAAAACTACTATTTACCAGAAATTATTTACTGAGCACTAGCTAAAAGTCGGAAATAACCAAGCCAAATCCCCAGTTTCAGAGAGTTTAGAGTTCAGCACAGGTTACATACGGAGATATAATTCATCCTATTTTTTTTTGTATAAAATTTACAAAAATAGCTTCCTTCGTTGTCTATTATAGCAGATACAATGTTCTATATTCTCCACATTGCGGATACATAGAAGACTGTACCTCCTAGGGCTCCTTTAGTTGGTTGGGGACATAGCTATTGGAAAAGATGAATTTCTTTTTCAGACATGACCACCAAAATATCTCATGTAATCCCTCATAAGATCTCTTTTCCTTTACAAATTAACTAAACAAATGAAACGAATCCATCAGATAATTCCAAGGAGACAACAGGGTGTGATGTAGCCAAAAAAAAAATTAGTCTAAGTGAAACATTTCCCAGGAAAACCTCTTGACTTACTCTGGACTGTGACATGAATGGAAAACAAACATTTGTTGTGTTACGCCTCTGAAATTCCAGGTTTGTGTGTTAACTTCTCTTAATAATTATCTGTGATCACTTATTGCCCTGTGTTGTAATACAAAGGCAAATACAAGCTTTAGCAAGGAATATAGGGCTTTGGGTCCCTATACTAAAAGAAAATCAGAATTTTTAAATTATAAAGTAGTTTATTCTTGTGAATTTTTCTGACCATGTTTTCCTAATAGGTGTTCTGTAAGGATGTCATTCTTCATTGAAAATCATGCAGCTGTTTCTGACTTTAATTTTATGTGGTCTCAAAAATGAGATAACCAAACTTAAAATTGTTAGCTACCATTTATATAACACTTATCAAGAATCAGAAAAAATTTTAATCGTGTGCAACTACATTAAAATGCTTTAAGGTAGATATCATATACATATTATATATTGGGAAGACAGAGACTTACAGAATTGAAATAAATTGCCAAATTAGTAAATTCTAGCACAAATATTTAACCCTAAGTCTGTGAATACTCAAACTATTCTTTCAATATGTAGTTAAGCAACATCTTTTATTATCCAAATAATAGTTTTTGACAGCATATTAGCTTGTGATATTCATACTGACTTCTACAGGTCCCTCTTTTGGTGGGGTATGTTTTATTTATTGACTATAATCTGGATGGATGAGGATCCCAAATGGCTAAGTTCCAAAAAGGTGAGATGTATTTTATCACAACATATTAGTAATAATCTCTTATCTGACATATATGAATATGGTTTTTAAAATTTAAAACCACTTTTATTATTGAAAAATATTTTATCATTAAAAATATTAAACATAAACAAAAATAAAGAATTAATCCTCACATATCTATTAAATAGCTTCAGCAATAATTAAATCATGACTGATCTTGTTTCATATACCCCTCAAACCTTCCAGATTTATTTTGAAGCAAATTGCAAATTTCAAATAATTACAGTTCTAAGTGGAAGAATAGATAATATCATTTAGATGTGTCTAAAAGATAAGAAAGCTTAAAGTATATTTAATTGTAATGCTATTATCACACCTAAAAAATTTAAAATAATTTGGGTAGCAATTCTCAAAAGGTATTATTCACATATTTGCTAAATAACATACATCGAGTACATGTCATGTTCCAGGCCTATTTGAACATCTTTGAGCCCTAAGTCAATATGTTTAAACAGCTTTCATTCTATACTCAAATTATATACTCAGGTTTTTTTTCTAGCAGCTTCTAGGGTTAATGTTATTTAAAATAATTTTTCTTTATTTTAATTGCGAATTTTATATCTATGCCATTAAACATTTGCATTTCAAATTATTGCCAATAAACTTTCTATTATTGCAGCTATTTATTTGCTTGTTTACAATCTCTATATTACCCAGGATACAATAGAATTAACTTACTCCAAGTTATTACACTTTTTTTTCCCTATCAATGTCAATGTTAATAGCTACTAATTGTCAGGATTCAATCATCAAGCACATTAATAATTCCCAGAAAATATGGTTTGGCTCTTAAACAGTATGTCAGATTCTGATCTATTTCTGCCATCCTGACTCTGTCTTCTGTATCAGTACTGCACATGTGCCTTACTATCCTTGTTGTTAAAAAAGAAATAACATGATAATAATACACATCCTTGTGTGCCACACAAAAATTTTGTGAGAATTAATACTCAGAAAGGACTTTGGAGCTTAGTAAGAAAAGGCACTTTAGAGTATAAACATCATGCAATTATTCTTATTACTGAGAGTCAGAAAAATGCTAGGAAGAAATAGCATGGTTATTGTGGCATACATTAAGCCAAATAAAAAGGAGAATCCCATTGAAGATAAAAATTATTTTGACCAATCCTTCCTTCCCTCTAGCCACTGAAAGAAATTATTTTTATAGCCATGTTTAAATGGTACTCTAACTTCCTTTTATTTTGCTTAAAATCTGTGATACAGGAATTGCACTTAAATGAAATTTCCATCAGGTTTTTACATATTAAAAAAAGTAAGTGCATTTTAATGCACATACTGAACATTAAATCATTTTTTTTTGCTGCAGGTTATTGCAAGTAAATAGTAATTGTAAAACAGAATCTTTTTGATGAAACAAAATGAAAATAGACTGCTAATGTTCACCTCAGATTTTCTCATCATTTCATTAACAGTTCAACTAGGAAAGATATTTTTATGATGGGCAGGAAAATCATACTCATCAATATGTATCCATATTCATATGTTGGTACACTGATTCTGGAACTTTAAAATAAGGGCACAGAAATAAGTAAAATGTATATGCCCCTTAAAATGATTTGTAAGAACTATTGTATTTGTTCAACAATTGTCTCTTCATTCACAATATTCAGACATCAAATTCATTAGGAAATAAAAACAAAATTTAAATAAGAATCAGATGCTTTTACACAGACTTGTCTTTCCAAAAAAACCCAGAAATTTGACAGACAAAATTCAGTGGAGTAGATTAGATTCCTAATGGGCTAACTACAAACTTCTTTCCTACATTTGTGTCAACTGTAAACTCAAACCCTCCCAATCCCATTTACTCTTTGTATCTTTATAACATATTTTTCTTTACATGGAATTCTTTCACATATCCACATATGGCTCGTCCCCAAACTAAAGGTAATTACGTACTTTAAGATATTGAAATTGAAAAA
Source organism: Cynopterus sphinx (assembly GCA_030015415.1). Classification (NCBI taxonomy): domain Eukaryota; kingdom Metazoa; phylum Chordata; class Mammalia; order Chiroptera; family Pteropodidae; genus Cynopterus; species Cynopterus sphinx. Next base: position 83,705,325 of record CM057386.1, on the reverse strand, counting down.
AATCAGATTCTTTTAAATACGAATAATAAAAAAGCAATGCCTTGAAAGGACAGTTTTAGCTGATATAAACAAGGAGCTGAGTCTGCTACTGCTGAGCTTGCATTGCCCCCTATGGTTGCTATCTAACAGTTCCCAAGGAAAAGAAGTAACATGATCTGTCCTCTCAGAGTACAGCAGCCTCTGGGAGCTGTGCTTTGAGTTTTAGCTCAGTTCTGAATAAATACCTTACAGCATGAGGGCATCAAATCAGTTGCTAATATTTTGTAAATTTATATGCTTTATTTTAACTCTTATTAATGCAGTAAATTAACATCTTGCTGACTTTATCACTTTAATATATCTTGTTGACCTTACACAAATTCTCAAATTATGTCACTGAAAATTCTTTTAAATAACAAGCATTCTGATAGTTACTTTCAAGTATATAGTCCTCTGAAGAAGGCACTTTTTTTCTAAACTCCAATTTTACCTCTTGCCAGTTTGGTACCACCTAGCACCAAGTTACAGGTCTTAAGTTATGCACACACCTATGTTTTTTATTTCTGAACTAGATGGTAAATTCAATAAAAGAACAGGCTATGCCTCATGCCATTGTACACCCACAAAGTGGTAGCAGAGTGTTGGGCTCTGAGAAGCTATTCTTTCAAGCCAAGATTATTATTTTATCTTGAATTTATTTTATTACTAATTGTCTTAGGCCTGGTTCCCTATAAATAGAGCCTAAGAGCAAAGTGGATGTAAGAGAAGTACTAAGGGTGTGATCTTTAGGCAGAGCCTACAAAGAAGGTAGAATAACTTTAGCAAAGATGTGTTCTCATATAATGTCTGGCTTTGGCTGATATGCAACAAGGGTGGGATGGGAGTCTGAAGCAGAAATTATACCACAAAGATGTCCCTCCTTGAGGCAAGAACCAATCTGTTGTATCCCCTATATTTTGGTCATTAGCTATGGCCACCCCTGGATGGTGGGAGGTGTATAACCTCTTGGGTGAAACAGCAACCACAACTGAGGGCAAATCTCCAGAGAAGGAGGCAGCTGAGAGCTGTGAGTAGCCAACAGTGCAAACAGATGGGGGACAATAAAGGGGCCAGGAAAGGAAATCTGCGCTGAGCATGTACAGCATCTGCTTGAATGCACCTGTTTCTTATATCAAACTTACTCCATCCAGGCACAGATTATTCAGGATTCTGTGGTCACAATCCTTGAGGAAACAAACTAGTTGCTATAGTTGTTCTATGGCAAACCTGATAGTCAGCTCCCTCCTCCATCACACATTCTATATTCCTCTCTCTCTCTAGCACTTCCACTGGCACTGATGGTTCACTGGTAGAGAAACAAAGAGCCTTATTCCTGAGTTTTGAGCCCCTGGTATGATGTTAACATTGGGAAGGTCATGATTGCTGTACTTGTTCATTTACTGTTACAAATGAGTTTGGGAGCAAACAAAAACATTTGCTCTCCCCAAACCCAGTGGATTACCTGAGTGCCAAATATTTGTTCCTTGCTCTTAGCAGTCACCTACTTCTAAAGTAGATAGGGGTCAATCACTCTTGCTTAGTATTTGCTGGTCTACTGGCACTAGCTGACCCAACCAACTAGACGGTAGTTGTACCTTTATATTTAGTAGAAATCTTCCTTTGTCCATAGGTGAAAAGGACCCCCTCTTGAAACCTGGGACCTCTAGACTTACAGAGCTTCAGGTTTCAGAGTCAATAAGCACAAACTCCCCAAGTAGGTGCTTAGAAATGACGGTGAGTAGGGCCACTCGTACTTTCACCCCTTGTTTCCCAAAGTCATGTTTTTTAGTTTGCTAGGGCTATCATAACAAAATAACACAGTATAGGGCGCTTAAACAACAAAAAGTTTATTTCCTCACAGTTCTCAAAGCTAGAAGTCCAAGATCAAGGTACCAACAGAGTTGGTTTCTCCTGAGGCCCCTTTCCTAGGCTTGCAAATGACTGTCATCACCTCACATAGCCTTTTCTCTGTGTGTGTGTGTGTGTGTGTGTGTGTGTGTGTGTGTGTGTGTGTGTGTGCGTGCACGCATGCTCCTATAATATCTTCCCTTTCTTACAAGGAAACAAGTCCTACTGGATTAGGTTTCTATCCTTATGACTTCATTTAATCTATTTACAACTTTTAAGGCTCTATCTCCAAAATTGGTCACATTGGGAATTAGGGCTTCAGTATATAAATTTGGGGAGGGAGCACACAATAACAGTATAAATTCTACCTTTCTCTGACATAGTAGCACATAATGGATATCGGTTTAAGAGTATATCACATTCTAATAAATAGTGTCCCATCCTTTCAAGGTATAATCTCCAAACCAGTACCCCATCTGTATCTTTTAAAGACTATTCCACTCTTCTAACAGGATAGAAGTTTCAAGATGGTGCAGTAAGTGATGAGACCAATGGTTCCTATGGTCATGTTCCCACTTCTCTACTTTCTTTACAAAAAAAACTGGCTCTCTTGGTCTGAGATGTTGTGATACAGGATTTCATGCCAGTAAGTCAAATATTCTATGAATTCTTAGAGTATGATGTTTGCCAAAGACCTATAGGAAAGAAAGGCAAATTGAAATATGTCAATCCTGGTCAAGCTAAATTCTTTCTTTTTCAAGATAGAATGTGTCCAATGGAATCCAATGGGTACCAAGTAGCTGATTGGTCTCCTTGGGATATAGTATCATATAGTAAACTCAGCATTAAATTCTATTAATTACAGGATGGGGATTCAGAAGCAGCAGTTGGTGAGACAACACATATTCTCAGGCATTATAGATTCCATCTCTGCTACTATGGCTCTTCCATTCATATGCCCATGATGTCATCATTGTCATGGTCAAAGAGAGATGCTGATAACATTTGGCCAAGTTACCCTGTGTATTGGTTGTTTACTGCTTTTTCTATAAAGGGTCCACTCCAATGTGCAATGCAAAGAGCTTCCTGCTTCCTTTCTACTCCCATGGACCCATGTACATGTCTTCCCAGACATCTTTATCCTTGATCTCACAATACTGCTACTTCTAGATCCCTTGAAGAACCATCTAAATTAATTATCGCCGTCTATGAATACAAGCATATTATTACCTTAAACCATTTCTCTCTTTACACAATAACCAGGAGTTCTGTCCAAAGCCCTGTCAACTGGTAAGTTTCCCTTCTTTCATCATTGTCTTTCAAAGCCACACCTGAGTGGAGTATAATGCATTACCTATTCAGTTTAGGTTTGCACTAACATGCCAACTCGTCTGTGGACAAAGCTCAGGTTTTTATCCCCCTCTGTCACCTGGCCATAGAAAACTCCCATGAGGCCTATCACAGATTGTAAGAATAGACTTAGTTAATAAACAGGATGTTTTTTAAGGAGTCCCCTTGGAATCAGCACCTATGGAAAGGAGAAGAAAGCAGGATTAGGGAGAAGTCAGACTCTTGTAGACTTGGCCTATTCCACCTGGATCTCTAGATAAACATCTCTGGTAAACAGCTAAAATGGCCCTTCAGAGTTAGCCTGAATTGGGCCAAAGACACCAGGCCTTTTTACCTGTTTTGATAGGTATGGGAAATGACCATGGATTAGGCAGCTCTCTGCACCTGAGGCAAACCCTAAACGATCTGAGAGCTAAAGAGTATTTTTTCACAGTACCCTTAGAGGATGGGGCATTGAGCCCTCCACTGAAGGGGGAGCTGAAAAGTTCATCACAGAGTCCATCATAGGGGTATTTGTATGAGTGGAGGAGTGGTTGCTGGTACAACAGAGATGGGTAGCAGGGAGCTGTAGCTTTCCTATTTGTTCAGCTTTCATAAGCTCTCTGAATGTGCTTGAGCTTACATATCTTGGATGAAGGTGTTGCCAGGACACTTCCATTTTATAATGGATTGATGCTGGGCTCACCCTACCCAGCCTTATGAATTGGTAGTCTAACATCACCCAGCTCAAGATGAGAAAATCTGGCTGCACTTGATATCTTATTGTGAGATGTTTCATCTACACCAGGGACCACCATCATGACAAGATCTCTTTGTAGAACAGTATATAATTACTTACTGATATATAGCTTCTATATATCATTTTCTATCATAAATAGCTCTAGATATTTATGAAGTATGTAGAAGTTATTTGTGAGGTATGTATGCGTTATGACTGAGGTATGTCTGAGGTATGCCTGGCCATATGGCCTAGTAGCAGGCTACTTGAACCACAGCTGGACAACTTGCCATGTCATTTCTTGTTCTAGGTTTCCTTCACATCTGGCAGCTTCTAGGTCATAGATAAATGAATCAGAGCAGTATTGGCAACTGTAGAATATTCTGCCTCTAAAACCTAAAGAGATTTCCCAAAAGGTGCAATTGCTTGTTTTTACTTTGGAGAGATGTCCTGGCATGACTTAGACCACTATACCACTCCCCTAAAAAAAATATGTCATTATTAGGCAGCTTCTGGATATTTTTAGAGTTTATCTCCCATCCTGTGTTACTCTGGAGGAGATGTGCTTGCATGCCTTATGCCACTGAACTCCCACTCCCAAATCACACCTTTAATGAAGGTTCCTAACTATTTGTGAGGCTTACCTCACACCTTCTGGAGAACACATATTTTACCTAGGAACCTGTAATTATTGCCACTTCTTGTTCAACATATATTGGACCAATGTGATATTCTTCAGGATATCCAGATGGCCCATGCCCCATTGAAATATGTTATGAGGCAACAGAGATTTAACATAACTCCCAAAAAAGATTGTATGTGTATACTGTTGTTGTCCCATGTGAATGTTAACTGTTTCTCATCCTCTTTTTCATACATATGGAAAATAATGTATTCCAAATCTCAGTGGCCATATACCATATATCCAAAACTATGTTAATCTGCTCAGCAAAAGATATCATATCAGACACATCTGTCACAATCAGGATTGCCATTTGGTTAACTTTATGGTTAATCCATTCTTCATAATATATCTGCTTTTTGCATGAGTTAGACTGGTAAATTAAATGAAGATAAAATGGAACCATATTCCTTAAAATCATTAAGGCTTTAAGGATAGAACTAATCTCTTCCATTCCCTGTAGATACAATATGGGTGCTGATTTGCTATCTTGGCTGAGGAAGGGTCACTGAGGCAATTTCAGGGACTTCCACTTTCACTCTTATTGAATCGGTTCTGAAGCTATAAGAGAGTTCTGCCAACTGTTAAGTATCAGTTATGATCATACATTCCCAAATCAAAAAATTTCTAAGAAAGTGAATCTGTGGAGCCTACGGATCCACTGTGAGACAGGCCTAGACTAAGAATCCATTACTAACTGTACTATATACCCTTTTACTGGCTGGGAGGCTATGATAGTGTTTTGGTTCCTTGAGTATCAGCATGTACTTGGACAGTGTATCCAAAAGGCCTCAAATGGTCTGGATATCCCCCTTTCCTCAGTATAAGATTACTCAGGTAAATAGCTGTAGGTCCCTTTGGGAAAAGACTGAAGAAATATAATTGTATCAAATTGCCATGATGCTAAAAGGGCCTTCCTTAGAAAAGGGAACCTGACTTCTCCTTAAGTTAATGAATTTTGGATCTAATTACTGTGCAGGTCTGGAAAATTTGCAAAGGATCATAAATTTCCATTGTGGTGGCTGATTTCAGCCTTCTGCATATCATTCTTGATCTCAAGCTGATTTTAGATACTTTATATACTCAATATTTAGAATAGTGCTATCTATCTATCTATCATCTATCTATCTATCTATCTATCTATCTATCTATCTATCTATCATCTATCTATCATCTCTCTATCCTATCATCTATCATCATCTATTTATCTATTTATGGAGCCCAATTCTGTTACAGTGTTTCTCCTACACCCAGCCTCAGCCTACAAACTATAGCCATTATGAGCTTTTAAATGATACTGGTGCCCCCTTCATTAATAAACCATACTTTAGGCTCTTCCAAAAAACAAAATCAGCAAATGGGTTTTCAGGATTTATATAGTAAATCCTTTCTAGAAAGTTCATTTTTCTGAGCCTTTGATTACTTCTACCAATTGGCTACAGCAGTCTGGCATGTCTACTACATTAAATAAAAGCCATTTCATTTTCGAGCTTCCAAAAAGTTTCCAAGCTGCGCATTTAAACCCTTTTTAGGAGAAGTTGTGCAGCACAGAAGGGTGCCCCCATATTGACGTACTACCCCTTATTCAGCTTTGTATTTCAACCTACAACCTTGACCTAACACCTTCAGAACTCACTCTCAGGAATACTTTCATAGTTACTGTTGTACTTGCTAGTCATTCCTGCAATTCTGATGACATGTAATCTATCCCCTCCTTTAGTAGGCTTAGTATTTTACCAGCTGAATTATGTTGAGATATGGTCTTAGTTGTTGGTTATGTGGCCAAGAATGGAGAAGGAGGAAGATTCAGGAAAGTAAGCATTATTTTATAAGGCATCTGTCTCATTTGAGACTTCTGCATAGTCTTCAATCAAGAGGTGGAGGAAACTCTATCTTTTAACAGTGGGGTCTGAACTACGCATACAAGCCTAGAAGTTTCAAGGAAATCCAGGAGTCCAAGAATTACATGTGTATACACCCAGATAATCCTATCCCAAGTTTCAGTGTCACTTTCTTAACCTCTCAGAGATCTAGCCATAGCACACAAAGCTTTCTCTTGAGTTTGTGACTTTTATAATTAAATCCCATGCCTGGTCTTCATTTCTATCTGCCCTCCAGCTATAGGAGACAAAGTCTCTTTAAAAGCTGCCAAAGAGGCCTGCTGACTCTCATACTTGGCTTTAAATTGGTAGTTGATTGCCCTGGGCCTGTTATTTCATCTCTTCAAAGCAACAATGGCATTTAGAAATAGACTTTCAATTCCACAGTCTTTATAATTTATATTTCTCTTGTATCTCTCAAATGCCAGAAATATTGCACAAGCTGGTAGATCTCCTTCTGCACACATCCTATCCCAGTTGACCTCAGTGACAGCCTTAGTAATTGCACTGTGGCTGCATGCCAGAGGTATGTAAACTGCCTACCACTAGTGATGAGTTATCGTTGTTAGCCAACTCTCCAGTTTCTAACTCCAGGAACTCCATTCTTAAAGTCTGCTTCATAAAACCAGTTTGGTACTTAGGAAAGTTTCTCTAGAAACAGAGCCTGATCCAGGATTTCAGATGATTTAAGGGAGATTTCTTTAAGAATGCCTACAAGGGTGGGAGTGGAGCAGCTAAAGGAGAGGGAAAGAGCTTATCAAAAATGCAGTCTCGAGTAAAGCCTAGCCTTGGCCTGATTCATGAAGATTCCAAGGAGTATGGCATATAAATCTCACCATAGTGTAGACCCCCTTAAGGCAAGGAAGCTAGACATCTGTACTCCTGTATCAGACTGACATAATTTACATGCCATCCTTGAAGTGGGAGAAGGAGTGTCACAGCCTCCCTAGCCAGACTCCTCACATCAGCTGTGGGCATTTCACAAGGTGTAGAGGTGGGCACATGGGAGTTTAGAGGGTAGGTGTGTTGTGGGAGCTGTGATATATTTATAGCCAACACTACCAGCAGCTGAGAGGATGGTGCAGCAACCCAGGGAAGGGGACCTAGGCAGGGCACCACAGCTTCTAAGTTAGAAAAATGACTGACCCTGGCATCAGGAACAACTCTTAAAACATAATCCTAATTTATTTTAAAACAAGTTTATCCAAGATCTATTTCAGCACAGAAAACAAGTGTTATATATACAAATGTCCGCATAATCAAAGATTTATGAAGAAGTTTCATAATATCACATGGAGGAATCAGAAGGCTTATGTGAAGAAATTCATAACCCATAACATGACATCAAACTGAGGATGAGAAGTTGGCACCACATACCACTCAGCTGGAGAGTATATGCAGGACAAATTCATTTGTCTGTCAACACAACTCCTTTCTTGTCTCCTTCGGTAGTGGCTGCCAGCTAACAGCATCTCAAACTCTGTTCAAACATTGGTAAGAAACTTATACAGTAACCAATTCAAAAAGTCAGTTCATAAAAAAATTAATTGTAACATTATTTGCTGCATCCTGGATGACAAATAAAGAAGAGCTTCCTTTGAAATCATCAATAAATTGGCAGTTTCTAAAAGAAGAAAGGATCTTATAATATCACAATACTATCCACAGGGAAACTCAACTAGTGGATCTGTTCTATACAAAACTGAAGTTAAGAAAGTTTGTCTCTAACATATTGTCTTGTATTTATGCACACTAACCTCTCTGACTAGTATCCCACTACTTGTACTAACCCAGTAGTCTGGCATTCCTTTGGCATGACCAAAACTCAATAGTCTCCACTGGCAACAGTCCACCAAGCCAGTCCACTGCTAATAAGGACATTAGATATTTTCATCTTCTTCCTCCTCACTAAACTTTAAAGGACCAGTGTTCCATTTCAATAATCATTGAGCCTAAACATTCCCTATAAAATCCCACTGGCATGATGAAAAAATAGAAAAGCAAATTAAAAAAAAACAGCATTGAAAAAGCCATCATGGTCAAAAAACATTTTTTTTTTTCTTGGAAGTTGTGAGAGAATGACCTACATTAAAGAAAACGCTGACTGGTATTGATTAGCCCATTGTTCAATACTACCAAAGGAAGAGCTCAGCCTATAAACTGAGTGGCTAGGTTTCCCCCATATGACTCAGAAACCCCTCAGTTAAGTCCTGCACAGCAATACACAAAGCAAAGACAGCTCTTAGACTGAGTCCGTCTCCCAGAGGAGCTGACCACTGCTTAATTTTTTTTTTTACTACATCTGGTGAACAGTGTGTACTAAGTAAAGTTTCAATTTTACCATGATGTTCTTCAACAAAGGCAGTTGGGTAAGTAAAAGAGAGAAGGGGTTTTGCAACATCCCAACTAACTTTTTCTAAACTCCAAGAAGAAAGAAAAAAAAGACTAGGTGGAACTGTGAACTTCTCCAGCACACTAGGCACTGTTATTGTCCTCTTTCCTCCCTTCCTGTTGGCAAGCAAAGCTTTGAACTGTTTTGGATAGTCCTGTTACCACCAGCAGGAATTGGAGAAGAGAGTGTGCTGGTAAGAATAAACCAAAGGACTGGGGAAATGCAGATAGAGGCCACAGAACAGTAAGTCCCAGCTTTTCACTCCAGGTTTCTGTGGGCTAGTGAGTCTTCTAAGATTTCAGAATAAAAGCTGCATCACTGGATCTTTGAGCTACCTATAGATGAACCTCACCTACTGAGCTGTCTTCTGTAGTAAATTTACCCATTGAAGTCTATTCACCATACCAGGATAGAGTCCACTTGACATGAGAGCAATGTTTATAAAATAGTAAAATAGAAAAAAGTTGAAAACTATTAATAAATAATTATTTAAATAAGGAATACTATGTAATTGTTAAAAGGGATGAATTAGGTCCAAATTAACTAAGACAACAAAATTGTCAAGACATATTTAGGGGAAAAAAATAGATACCTTTATAGAAGAGTCTTTATAGCATGATTAAATTTTTATTTAAAAAGTTTAAACATATTTAACTAAGTATAATGTATAATATGAACACAGTATATAATGCAGGCACAGAACAATGTCTGAAATATATGTAACTAATGAATATGGTAATTACATGAATGTCAAGATTATGGGCAATGAAATGAGGATGTGGAGAAAAGAAAATCCTCGAGCATTGTGGGTAGGATTGTAAGTTGGTGCAGCTACTATAAAAACAGTTTAGAGATTCCTTAAAAAATTAAAAATAGAATTACCTTATGATCCAGCAATTCCACTTCCGGCTATTTATCTGAAGAAATCTAAAAGACTAAACTGAAAATATATATGCACCCTCATGTTCACTGCAGTGTTATTTATAATAGCAAGATATGGAAACAATCTAAGTGCCCATCAATAGACAACTGGATAAGGAAGAGGTGGTACATCTACACAATTAAATATTACTCAGCCGTAAAAAAAAAGAAAAAAGAAATCTTACCATTAGTAGCAACATGAATGGAACTAGAAGGTATTATGCTAAGTGAAACAAGTCAAACAGAGAAAGACAAATACCATATGGTCTCACTTATACATGGAATCTAAAGAACAAAATAAATGAACAAACAAAACAGAAACAAATTCACAGATACAGAGAATAAGCTGATGGTTGCTAGATGACAGAGGGATTGGGAGGTTGGTGAAAAAGGTGAAGAAGTACAAATTGGTAGTTATGAAATATTCATGGGGATGTTAACGTATAGCATAGGAAATATATTCAATAATATTGTAATAACTATATATAGTGCCAGGTGGGTACTAATCAGGTGGGATCAGTTCACAAATTATATAAACATCTATAACCAATATGTATACACTTGAAACTAATATAAAATAATATTGAATATCAACCGTAATTGAAAATTAATTAATTAATTAATTTTTTAAAAGATTATGGGCAATGTTTTTACTTGTTTAATCAGAAAAAAATCAATACAAATATTTCCATTTATGATGATAGCATACCATATGGAACTAATAAAAATATTGATGTTCCATGGCTGTGAATGTGTACCCTCTCTTCAATATATTTTCTTTTTCTGTTAACAGTACCATCTACAGAATTTGAGACTCTAATAGAAATTTTGATCATTAGGCAAAACACATTTTTTGGTTTACCCTTGAAAGAAATGGCTCCCCATTCAGGCTATATATTGCTGTAGTTGTGACAAAAGTAGAATATCTAAGGACAACTACAGTGTGATGGTCCTACTTCCTTTATGTGACTATGTTAAAGCAACTGAGATGTTTGAATTTCAGTTATTTGGTTATTTCCATAGCATAAACTTAGACATCCATGTCTGATAATAGCAAATTAAATAATTCTAAGACTCCTGCTAAAAACACTAGAAAATAAAAACAAATAAATGTAAGAAAAACTGGATAAATATCCATATGTTTAAATGTATCAGAAAGCTAACAAGTGACTGAAGGCCAAAATCTATGTGAAGCTGAAACCTAGACAGGTAAGTTTGGCATTTAAGGCCATTTTTCTCTCAGGGACACCTGTACTTCCTAAAAATTTGGCTCAAAGTCCAAGATGATGAGCAGTGCTTGTTTTAGGAGTCAGGATGAACTATAACGAGCTATATCAGGGACTGATACCCAACTTTAAATCATCTTGATCCTTGAGGTTGGGTTAAGATGATTCTAGATTGCTAGTTTCTCTGACTGCCTGACAGAAGCAAAGGTAAATCTCTGAAAAAGGAAAGTCTCACCCTATGCTTCAGATAACCATTATGAATGTTCATCAAAGATCATTTTTTTTTTGGCTAAAGGGTACACTTTGGTATTTCTTATAGTATAAATCTGAAAACAATGAAGGCTTTCAGTTTTTGCTTGATTGAAATACCTTAATTTCATCTTCATTCCTGGGGAACATTTTTTTCTCTTGAATAGGCTGTTAGTAATTTTCTTTTAGTGTCTTAAAAATAAAATTCCATTGCCTTCTGGTTTCCATTGTTTACACTGTGGTATCACCAGTGCTCAAATTTCCAAGTACCTTGAAGTCCAAAAGCCATCCTAATTATCTCAGTAAGTCAATAACAAATGGATAGATGGACTTCTACAATAGGTCTCCATTCAGCGTCTCTAGTACCTCAGCACTCACTCTCATCCAGTGTATTGTAGTATGGCTTCTTTCCCCAATTTTATTTGGAGATTTTTCTCATGATGAACAACAGTATTATTTTTTGCAAATCAAAAGATATGTGGTAATATTATTTTATTGTTTCCTCAGAAGCATTTCCCAAACTCAGTAAAATTTTCTCTTATGCAAGATTCTCCTATAAGCATACTTTCTTGGTTGTTCTCATCTCTGTCTGACACTCCTTTTTTCCTCAACTATTCAAACTTCTCTCCTCTTTGCAGCTTATACTTTGGCCACATTGACAAGTCTTTTGGTTCCTCAATGCCACACAATCTTCTGGCTCTTTGTGCTAGGGTGTCCCTGCCTTAAATTGATACTCCCCTATCTTGGTAACTTCTTTGTCAAGTTATATTCACCTTGGTTCTCAATTTAAAAGCCATTTACGTTGGAAAAGAAATTTTCTATACCCCCAACACTAAGTTAAAAGCTCCTTTTTTTTCCCCTATCAACCACATGATTGTAGTAATTATATTTTACCATCATTTGTTCAATTATATTATTTCTTGTTAGATTATCAGCTCTAAGATGATAAGGAGACCTTCTTGTTCAGTATTGCATTTCCAAGGTCTGGGACATTGTCTAGCCTCTACTAGGCACTCAATCAATATTTATGGAGTACATGAGTATGTCCTAATTTCTTCTTTCCATGTAACATGCCAATCCCCAGTTCAGCTTTCATTACTGAATTTCTGCAATAGCCTCCAAACACATGTTCATATCTCCCTCCTGTCTCACTTACATCTTAACATATACACTGCTTTCAGATTAATGCACTCTATTTGGCTTTTAAATATTATTAAATATTATTATCCCCCTTCTGTTTTCCACCAAACACATATCCTTAGGCAATCTCATTTGATAATCATCTATACGTTTACTAATGTACCTCCAAATACATACATATATGCATGTGTTTATTACATATATAGATATACATATAACATATAATTCCTTCATATACCACAAATTATAGTTACAAATTTATTATATATTGAGACTCACAGGCTTAAAGGTAGCATGTTTCTTAGAAATATGGATGATAATGAGTTAAATTGTTATAGTGACATGTTATAGTTACATATTTGTAAGATAAATATGCAGTTATATTTGTAAGATTTGTTACATAAGCAAATCTGTAATTATAACTTAATGCCCACAATATAACTTATCTTTCATGTTTCTAAGTGCTTGCCTATTATTTTCAGTCCTATAGGCTTCAATTTCCTCATTATTAAAACAAGGGTAACAATACTATAATTATGAAATATTTTAGTCCCTTTCTTTCCTCTCAATTTGAATATTCCACAAACAAAACTTAGTCATTCTGTCACACACGTAATTAATTAACTCAATCACACTATCAAACTTTCCAATTTTTTAATAAATTGAATCATTGTTATGGATTGAATTATATTTCCCAAAAATGTGTATGTTGAAGCCCTAACACCCATTGTAACCATAGTTGGAAATAGAGCCTTAAAAGAGATTATTACAGTTAAATTAGATCATAAGGGTGGGGACCTAATCCAATAGGACTAGTGTCTTTATAAGAAGAAGAGACTCCAGAGATACACATTCACAGAGGAAAAGCCATATGAGGACACAGTGAGAAGCCAGCTTTCTTCAAGCAAAGAAGAGAGGCCTCAGGAGAAACCAACCCTGCTGGTATCTTGATCTTGAACTTGTAGCTTCCAGAACTGAGAGGAAATAAATTTCTGTTGTTTAAACTGCCCAGACTATTATTTTGGCAGCTCTACTAGACTAATACAATCACTCCCTATGTCACCAAACTAAATAATCTCAAATCATTCTGGACAGGTCCTTCTCCCTTAACTCTCAAATCCAAATTTATCTAAGATTCTTAGCAAGATCATCCTTCTAAACATGGCTTGATTTTGCATTTTTGTCATTATCCTCACTTCATATAACTAGGTCCAAGTTGCATCATATTCCCAAACTATAGGTGTCATCTGTCTTCCCTTGCTTCTACTCTTAGTCGTCTTTATTCTGCAACTCAATCTGCTAGCTAAATTATCTTTCTGTGAGACAAATGTGAAGTTATTTTCCTCTGATAAGCTTCTAATCTCTATAAGCTACAGGACAAAAGACAAATGCCTTATTTTGGCATGTGTGGTTTTTGAAATTGAGTCTAACTGAACTGCCCAGGCTTTTCTCCACTACAATTTTCCCAGTTTCTTTCCACATGAAAAAGGCCATTGCCTAGCCTGGCTTCCTGTCTTGGACTATAATGTTTTCTTATTTCTCTCTTGAATCAGTGAAGCCTTTCCAACATATCTGGATAAAATAAGGTCTTCCTTTCACTGTGTTATCATCACTGTGACGACAATATCTTTTTTATACATTTATAAAATACAGTAAGTACATTTACATGACTACCTCATTAAACTACAAATCTTTTGAGAACAAGAACAGCATGTAATTATATTCATATTTACATACTTATCATTGGGCCTGACCGTGGTATTTGACAAGTGTTTCATAAATGAATGTATAAAATAATAAATTAATGATATTTAAACTCAAACTTTCAGACCAAAATCTTTTATAAAGTTCCATTGGTGTAGAATGAAACTTGGACTTCTCAATTAAGTATTCAAGTATTCATTTTCCTCTGAACAAAAAACAACATTTTTCCATCTTTATGCTTCTGTTTACAGTGCTTCCACATTTGGTCCTAGTTCTAATATGAGCTAGAAATAACACATTTTTTTTTAATTTTGCCTTCTTAATAGAATGTCTTTTGTGTAATAATATAGTTATTTAGTGTATGCTATCATCTCTTTTAGACTTGAAGATTTTTAAAGTAAAAATTCATATCTGATTCATCTTCGAATATTTACTGTCTAGTCCTCTTCATATATAGCACATTCAGTAAAACATTGTGACATCCACTTTATGAGTATTTGTTGAGCATATCAGTTGCTTTCAAACATTTTGTTCATGAGTCTTTTCATTAAAAATATTTTTGCATACACCCATACTATATACCATTTTTTTATAAATAAAAACATGTACTAATATACTAATATGTGGATTATAATACATTCAAAAAATCTTAATATTTTTAAAAAATTATATATACATATAAATGAAAGTCCTTGTATTTTTTTCCTGAATCTCATCATGATATGTTCATGTACTTTTCATGAGTTAAGCACCTTTTGGAGAAAACTACCATAGACATTATACCCGTTGTTGTAACACAAGAATTATTAATAACCTGTGCTAGTACTACTTTAGTCATCCAGTGCTTTTGATAAATGAGCATGCAGCATAATTTGCTAGGAAATGGAAGTTTAACCCATTATAAGTAGGAAATGAATCTGGCCAGCTACCAAGTTGTTTATTGAATGCCCACAACATGTCAAAAACTGCGACATTCTTTGTGTCCACAATGTCATTTAATTTTAAGAATAGTCTTGTGAAATGTGCATTATTATTGCCCATCTTACAGATAAGAAAACAAATATTCAGAGGATCAAAACATTTATGATAGTCACAGTCTAGAAAGCAAAGTCTTGATCCAGATTTTGAAGGTACATTTGTCTAACCTAAAGCCTATATTCTTCCTAATATACCCAGCCACAGTAACATTTTGTTAAATTTTAATTTTTTATTTTAAAAGCCATGTTAAAGTGTTCAAATATTCTCTTTTCTTTTTAAACTAGAGGCTGAACCTTTCTCAACATGGTCCTCACCTTGGCCCTTTGGCCTGTGCTGTAGCAGTCCACACAGATGGGGGAATTAAGGAAGGAGAGGAAGTCCACACAGATGGGGGAATTAAGGAAGGAGAGGAAGGAGCCTTGGCTCATAGACACTAAGCACCAAGAGTATAAGAGTATCCTGATACTTTTTTACTTAGGAAAGTTCACAATGTCAACTCATTTTCACATCATTTGTCCCATTACCTTATAGGTAAAATAAAGCGTATACAGATGCAACACTACTTTTCTTCAAAATTAATTTCTCTATCAAAAATTAAAGCAGAAAAAAATAAAGCAGATAACCTTACCTTCTTGAAAATTACATTGCTGTAACTTTTCTTATCAATGTCTATCGAGCCTTGAGCATCAGTTAATTTGGGTTATGTTATTTTTGCCTACCTTAATCTAATAAAAAATAGTCTTCTTTTTAGCTTTCATTCTCTCCTCTAGTAAGTACTCCAGATATCATGATGGGACACTTTAGAAGGTTCACAAAAATCTAGCATAAGATCTTAAGTAACTTTATCATTAGAACATAGGACTTCACGAAATGTAATATTAAGTCAAAATTTTCTTCAAATTATTCTTTAACACCTACTTGTTAGCACAATTTTAGGCAAAAGCAGTAGTAAATTTTTTTGCATATCTTTAGATCCAGAATGATATTAAAAAGTCTGATCAGAATTTCTAAAGAACTATGTTCTTAAAAATATCCTAGGATTTAAAAAATAATAAATATTACCTCACATTAGCAGAATTCAGCAAGTGTCTAGCAAAATAATACCACTCACTGATTTCTTCAGATAGGTTTATAATAAGACTGATTTTTTTAGTAAGCATAATAATAGTAATAGAACCAGATAAAAAGAAAAAAGAACTTTATATATTTGAATGTTCTTGTTTTGACATTATTTTGAAAAAAATGAAATCCTTCCATATAAAAAATACAATGTTAAAAACTTAAGGGAATTAGATTCCTGGCACTTGCTGTAGTAAATTTTGGAAAATAATGGTGAGTCAAACAAGCATTTGCTATGTTCCTAAAAAATTCGCTGAAATCTCAAATATTGTTCAATGGCTTCATAATTTTCTATCTTTTATACTATTACTTTTCTTTCAATGATACTATTTCTCATATGAAAACTGGAAGTCTCAGAGAACGTACATACTTGTTTTAAATGTTTTGCATTTTAATTAGTACTTGGGCGAAATTGTTGTCTCATCATATCTATTCTTCCCTTTTCTAGGAAAAAAAACACCCAAGATTGAGCTGGGCACACACATCCAAATTCTTAGCTGTACATTGAAAGGAATTGGGTGTGTCATACACTTCCCACCGGATTGGGGAGAACCATGTGAAAGAGGTACATAGCTGGGTTCCAGATGGAAGGAGCTTTCAGTCCTGACACTGTGAGACTTCATACTGGCTGTGGACTAACTCCTCTACTTATGCTCAAGCCACTCTCTTGGAGGTTTACAGAATCTTTCTTTCTTTCTTTCTTTTGTCCTTAAAAGTATTGGTAGAATTATAAGCTGATTTTTCAACCAAGGACTAGTTTTATCAGACTACAAACTGATAGTAGGTAAGAAATAAATAATTTTTTTTTACTCTAGAATAGAAAAATCTTGGTAGAAAATTGAGCAGCTGCATTCATACATGCATTTTAAAATTTAATCAATTAACAAATGCTTGTTTGGTATTTAAAAAAGTGCCAGGTGTCTTGCCATGGGTTGAAATGTAAGATGAACTACATATAGTTCCTGTCCTTAAGCATATTATTCTCTAGTTGAGAGAACACACAAATTGTCAAACATTAACTCACTCATTCATTTCCTTGTTTACTCATTCAAATGGCAATGTGAATACACTGGGTTATGGGAGCACAGAATAAAACTGACATAACTCACTTTCATAGGTGAAAAGTATATTTTCTTAGGATGTAGTGCCAGGAATG
Organism: Cynopterus sphinx; assembly: GCA_030015415.1. Lineage (NCBI taxonomy): Eukaryota > Metazoa > Chordata > Mammalia > Chiroptera > Pteropodidae > Cynopterus > Cynopterus sphinx. The sequence goes on along the minus strand of CM057386.1, from coordinate 83,687,944 downwards.
AATTTTGAAATATTAGAAAGAATTAGGAGGGAATACTGGAGAGGTACAGCAAAGAGCATTTGGGAGCAGTCTCATGGCCATTTGCATTTCTATGATATTTGTTCTAGTTAGTTTATATAGATTGTTTCTAAAAGAAAAACAGCCAGACATGAAACTAGTAAAATTGGGTTTGAAAAGGTTATAAATGACTTAATATGTCACATTAGAGAATCTTATATTAACTATTGAAAATTTTTATCTAGATACTTAGAAGTTTATAATTAATGATTTGAGTAAGAAAAGGACTTAAAAGTCTCCATTAAATTGAGAGATTAAGTAGAGTGTGCTGAGGTAGGCAAGAAGAGCAGAAGTAGGTGTGAGAGGATCATAAAACCAGGTTGTCACAAGTCCTTGATTAAAGATTGAATGTGCACAAAAGTGAAAATAACAATAGACTCCCATTTCAGGATACTTGGTTGTGGAGAAAGGAGGGAGAAACTGGTAACTGAGGGAGAGGAGGTCATGTCATGGGTAGTAATCAGCATAAGGTCTCAAATTTCTCTGGTCAGGCCTGTCCCACCTGTGCCACTAAATCTTTCATCGAAATAAATTTTATATTCTTATCAGAGGATGGATTCTGTTACACAGCTTAGTCTGCTGTTTTAAATATGTTTTAGGCAAAACATCCACTCAGAAACAGCAAACCTTTCTTTGAAATTTTGTTTTAGGGTTTGCCTTGGTATTACAAGGAATATCTTCCATCCTGGCAGAAGTGCCTCTAGAATGGTGCTACCAAAATATAGCAATAATCTGGAAGGCTACTGACATTAACATAACTACCCTAGAAATTCATGCCCTAGAAAATGGTATAGAGTTATCTTATTACTTTTGTCTTCTGCCTTTTCCTTTCATGATCTATGTTATCTACTTTCAACAGGATGTATCACTTATGAGTCTCTAAGAATTGTCTCCATTTCTGATCCCTGTCACTGACTGCTGCTCAATTCTTCTTGTCTTTTCTATACATTTGCCTTCCATCTCCTTTTCCTATCACCTTCTAAAATTCTTGACTTCATAGGAGGAGAATTTGGCATTTAATAACTAATACAAAAAATATACTTCTTTCTAGGCGACTAATTACAAAGTGTGATATGCGTAATCTTCAGGCATTCATCTTAATTTTTGTTGTTTCTTCAGATCAAAAAACTAACAAACAGAAGAAATTTTAAATTCTTTACCTTTATTTGATGATCTTTATCTAGCCACTTTGCCTCACTCCATTTTCTTAGTTTTACTTTTTCTCTTTGATTTTCATTATCCTAGTCTACTCATTTATTGCTGATTATCTATCTCACCTCTCGATATCTGAATGAATCCTCAATTTTTTCTGCTTGCTTTCTTGTTTGTTTGTAATGTTAACTGTAGTCTTACACATATCTTAGAGTTTCCTAAATTGTTTCACTTTTTAAAGATAAATTGAAGTTACAGAAAAGTGAGCTGAACATTTTCCAACATGAATTTCTTCTCTTAATGTAGTAGGCTTGATAACTGCCAATGGTCAATATAAAAAAGAGCTACCACAACAGTTTTCCACTTTTCACCTTATTATGTCCATGAAAATGATGAAATACACTTAACCTTTTTCTCATTTTACATTAGACCCTCTGCATTACAATATTTTTATAGGAGCTAAGAATGGATATAACAAGGGCTTCAATTATCTGATATATCACCAAGTCATCCTCATATTGCAAATATTTCCTTTTAAAATCTTCAGTAGCATCTGCTTCAACTTTTTATACTCGAAAAACATGTATGCTTTCTTTTCTCAGACCTCTCCATTATCACAGTCTTGTATAAATGACAGAGTAATGTAGTCCTAAAAAGTCCAACAATATAAACACTATGAAAAAAAGTTTGTCCTGTAATGTTCTAACAGCCACTTAATATAAAAAAACAGGAAGTGTTCTCATTATTGATGGAATTAGAATATTTTCTGGTTATGCAAAAACAAGAACTTTAAGCCTGAATGGCAACAACATTTCCATGTAATGAGTCAGTTTACACATACCAAATTTAAGTGTCTTAGGTATTTTACTGGTATCTTTTATAGACTAAATCAAACCCTAAGGATGTAATCAAATTAAAAGGATTAGCACTAATTAATGAGCTGGCAGTAATATTTCATCAAAAGTTCACTAAGTATCTCTCTGAAAAACCAATAGATAAAAGCAGGCAGTGCATAAAGTGTCTGTCTACTGCACTAAAACATAATGAAAATAGTAGTTCTTAACATTGCCAAAGAACCATCTATTTCTGAAGATCATACCAGTTTCCATTGCATAGGCCAGTAAGGGTCATTAAACACCAATGGATCTCTGAGTCCTTCTTCAGAGTCAATGACATTGTAGACTTCACTCAGGATCTCATTTTCCTCTACATAAGGTCTGCAGGGCAAAGAAGGCAAATGAACTATGAAAAACATAATCACTGCTTTTACTGTTGCTTTTTTTGTCATAAAAATTCCATTTATTTAAATTCCATTAAAAAGCACATTTGGCTGCTGAGAGCATAAATATACACTTTTATTATACTTAGCATTTTTCATTTTAAAAAAAAATCTGACATTTATTTAGATAAAAATGTTAAAATATTTTCAAACTACCTGTTTTAGCTAACCACTTTCTGTGTGTTTGTTGGATACAAGAAATGCTGGAAAAACAAGTGATTTGGAATGCAGTTCAAAAGCTCTGTATATATCTCCCATTAGAAGTTATCAGCTTACACTGATCATTATCCTTACTATGTCATGTGCTTGCTGCTGTGACTTTTCCAAAAATACATCTCTTAGGAGAGTGATTTAAATTACTTGAGTTGCAGTGGATAACATTTTCTTAAAATACCATTTTTCTAATTTCTCTGATGTATTTAATAAATCATTAACCAAGAAAGTGACAGTGCTAGAAATTCAGAAAAGCTCTTTAACACAATGTTTTCCTAAAGACAAAACTACTAACTCAGTCATTCACATCTGTCTGTGCACCTTGGATAATTACCAAAACCAAATATTGGGGAAAATAATCAGGCAATAACATTGACAATGCCTGATTGTCTTAGAAATAAATTTAAATTTAGTAAAATGATAGATAAAATTAAACTATAAAATATTAAAGTCATTCTTATTTATAAATGTTTACAAGATTAAACTAAGATTATAAATGTATTAAGAATAAGAATTATGTCTAATCACAATATCGTCCTAGATCTGTGCATATAGGGTGTTTGGGAATTATTTATCAATTTTCTTTCAGAGTCTCAAAGTGGAATAACCAAGTAGCCACATTTACACATGAAGATATGTCCAGGATTGTTCTTTAAGGCATGATTTGCAAAAATGAAAAGTCAGAAGCAAATTAAATGTCCATCAACATGAAATTTTAAAAAAAATCATGTTATAGTCACACAATGAAATATTATTTAGCAATAAAAACAATAAACTTGATCTACAAGTATCAATCGAATCCATTTGGATCAATCTCATAAACTGAAAGGAGAGGGCAGAAGGCTATGAACATTATGTTATCATTTAAATCATCCCAAAACAAGGCTATAAATTATTTTTAAATTACATATATAGCATATGAGTCTAAACTTACATAGAAGACTCTCTAAGAAGGCAAAGAAGGGAATAATTTTAGGCAAGGGTATACAGAGGAATTCAACTCTAGTAATTTATTTTTATAAAAATCCTGGAGTAATTATGACAAAATTTGTTAAGGTTATCCCACAATAAGGTTAACAAATATAGATTGTGTATTTTTTATATATATTTGGAGCATGTTATAATGACAAAACACATATACACGAACAAAAGCTAATGTGGCTAGCTATTATCTCAATGAGTCAAAGATGGCTTCTGTACATTGACTCAATGTTGTTTACTTCACAGCACACTGGGTCCCATTAGCTCCACAGGACAGTGGCATCAAAAAACTCCAAAGTTTTACACATCTAGTTGTTTTAAAACAAGCAAAATTTTAGCCACATGGAGCCTTCCTGCTTTGCATAACCTTTAGACCACCCCATATTTGCCAGCCATAGATAAGATAAACCCTGAGGCTATAAAAAACTCTCAGCTGCTGCTGGCCCTAAGAGCTCTTTGCCTCAGAGGCTCCATTGTGCTGCTTGAGCAACATCATCAGACTCATAACACCCTCTCCAATCCTCCTCTTTCTCAGGACTTCTCTCTTTCTTCTACCCTCTGAGTAGTAGCATGCAACCCATTGCTTCTGGAAGGTCTCCTGCTGTGAGGGACTTTCCCTTAGTGCAAACTTGCCAAAGCACCACCCAAATAAAACTCATTGTGTGCTACTGCCACCATATGGTCATATCTAGTTCCTTGATCAGCTCCCAAACCCCTTTAATTCAATATACCAGTGGAAAAAAATGGATAAGATATCAAAATAGAGGTCAGAAGTTCTGAATTCTAGGTTCTGTTCTCCACTTTAGCACTCTCAGTGGTCAGAAGGGTTCAAATGATATTAATCTACCTAAGTATCTCCAGTCTTTTGTCAAGAAGAGTATCATTTCTCCAGGAATGGATTGTGTGCCTTGAGAAAAAAGATACCTATGAAGAAGGACTTCTGGTTGGCTATCTGGGCTCAAATTAAAAAAAAAAAAAAAAAAATAGGGCCTACCAGCCATTTCTATACAGGGCCCTCACACTCAAACCACACTTCAAGGAACAGCCTACCCTAAGCTGCCTGCCTCCTGCTCTGAATGGCCTTCCTACGCTGTGTTTCTGCCATCTGAATCAGCCCTGATAAAGGAGTTCCTGGAATCCTATTTCAACCAATAGGACTGAGACTCCCCCCCCCCCCCCATGAATTGGAGCTGCACAGCTATATCCATCAGCAACTTCACTGACCAATCAGAGAGAGTCTCCATTCTGACCAAACAGGCAGCACTTTTTTGAACTATTCAAACTAAGGATTTGGAGTCTTCATCTGTATAAGGAAAGACTAACCAGGGCCCAAGACTGGGGAATTCTGTCTATATAAGTCAGCTCCCCTCTGACTTAGGGAGCACACTCTCCCTTTCCACCAGATACTGAAGACTGTATTTCCCCTGCTGGCGATGAAACACAAGATGAAACACCAAAGATGTCTCCCCAGACTACAGCAGTGAAGAGAAAGCAGAGTAGAGCAGGGCTGGACAGAGCTTTCTAGCTACATGGCCTGAACCCAGGGTTACCTCACAGCAGAGCTGTTCCACAACTGTGCTGCGTCATAATTGATCTATAACACTATTGAGTTATTCCACACCTGTGCTGCTACTGCAGTATTTCAGTTGAGCTGTGCACTGATTAAAGTTTCTTTCTTCATTGCACCCCAAATTGGGGATTCTTATGGGTGTTGACCATCGTTTGACAGACTGTTAGCTGCGAGTTTTCAGGAAAATATCAGAAACGCTTGCATGACCATTTAAAGGACTGATATATCGTCCATGAAGAATGTAGCATAATGTTCACATAGGTACCTGGGACCCTGCTAGCCTGCCTGCTTGTACTTGAAGCCCTTCTTCCTCTACCACTGAAATGACCACAATTCTTGTCAAGCTTCAAAGAGACAGCATTTAAAACTTATGAAATAAAAAAATAAAGTAAAAAAAGAGAAAAGGAAGTTTTATTAAAGGTAAGAATGTAATTTTAGAAATAAAGCCATGACAAAAATTTTTTAAAAAGCATAAAGTGATAAAGTAATAAAAATTAATAAAATAAGTCATTAATTGTAAAATTAGGAATTAGAAGTACCTATGAATAGAAAAACATGTCATTATTTATTGATCTCATTGTTTATTTCATTTGTATGTTCATAGGAACATGAACATTTGTGAAAGAATACTTTTAAAAATGTAAAAATAGGACAGGGACCAAGAAAATTTCCTTATGATCCTCTACCATTTGATTTTATTTTTCTAAGCACATGTACAAATTTATGTCAAAAAAAAAAACTAAACACACAAAAAACCTCCCAGATTTTCAATGGAATTTTGAAACCTGAATTTTTAATAAAATTTTTATTTTTAAAAAAGCTATTTATATCTAATAGAATGTCAACAGGCTATATTTGTTCCCAATGTCATTAATTTTGACCTCTCCTCCACATTCTCAAAATTCTACTAAATACCATTGGTATTCAAGAGTGTAGGAATCCTATATCTTAAGATAACAAATAATAAGAATAAAAGTTTACTTCTTTCCAGGATGTGATGTAAGTTAAACATTATAATGTTTAATGTACTGAATCTAAAAAAAATTTCTTTGTTTTGTTTAACTCCAAATAAAGGGAGTACTTTTTTCAGACAATTATGTCAATGTAAATACTTACATCTTTATTTTTATATCCTATTCAACTACTTGCTCAAGACTAACATTGAGAGAATATCTAAATATTTTGTGAATCTAAACAGCTTAGCCTTTTAAAACATTTTTCTCTATATTTATATTTTAATGTATTTGCTAAGTTACAACATTTTCATATTCTTCTCCATAACTGATTCCTGAACACACTGACCTGCACTAAGTCTATACGAGTGACACTAAGATGCAAAGAACAATAGGTGCCTTCCCTATCTGACATGTCCCTGAAGGGCACCTGCTGTCTTCAGAAATGATTTAAGTGACCCAGGCTGAAGGTATCCTATTGCAACGATTATGGTTCTTATAACTGAAGAAAATTGTGTGAAAGCTACATTCTCTGCTGGATTCAAATTCACAGAACTGCATGGCTGAAATTCAAACCCCTAAACAGGACATCATATAGGAAAATGCCAAACTGGCTTTGAGTGATGATTCCTTTCCAATTTTTGAAAATAGTAATGTTAACAATTGCATCATTATCTACTATCCTGCTAGTTTTTCATAGAAAAGTTATATTATGGAAGGTCATACATTACCTCAAAATCTCACTGGCTTTCTTTTTTTTCTAGTACTACTGCTTTCTCCTTTTTAAAATTTTTATTTTTCAATTATAGTTGACAATCCTACCAGATTTCTTTAATCATACATATGTATACACACACACACACATACACACACAAGTATTTAACAACTAAATAAAGATACAAAAATTAAAAAATAACAGCATATATACTCTTTTTATTTCCTAACAAGTTATTTCAGGAAAGTAAATGTGACAGATTTTTTTTAAAAAATTGGCCCAGGGACTATCTTTCAGACAGCCATGGGAAATAGTCTGATACAGAGAATGAAGCCACAGCCATGATACAGTGAGAAGTTTGGGAGCCCCGCCAAGAACAAGCTGGTAGGGGCCTGCAGACTAATTTCAATTTGTGCAATTTTTAGGAATATCACCGCGGCATGGTTAGAAGCCACTTCACTGACTCACCAAACTCTATATTCCCAGTTTCCCTTCTATGCCAATCTCACAGCATGGTTTAGAAAATATATTATCTTTGAAGAGACACTAACTTGCTAACTATCCACTTGACAGTGGGTACAGATTTGCATCCAAGCAAGAGCCCTTTCTTTAGGAAATTAAGACTTTTAAAAATGTAAAGCAATAATGCAAATATTCTTCACTGTGAAAAAAAATAGTCATATGAAATAAATCTTTTTTACTCTTGCTCATTTATAAATACTACAAAAACAAACAAAAAACTTGTGCACTCCTTTACAAATATGAAACCTATTTTCTAGTCCATAGATCAATAAAATTTTTATTAAAGGATCAGAGTGTAAATAATTCAGACTTTGTGGGCCTTTATAGTCTCTGTCACAACTATTCAACTTTATCATAGCAGCAAGAGAGCAGCTAGAAACAATATATAAACAAACGACCTCAATTCTATTAAAACTTTATTTACAGCAACAGGTGAAGGCAGCATTTGGTGTTTTACCTTTGGGCCACAGTGTTGGTCTATAGCACACTCTTATCAATGACACAGCTTACAACTATTAAAATGAACACCAACAAATAAGTATAAAGGAAAAATTATCCATTCACTACTGCGATATATGTGCAATTCATTCTTCTTCTTCTTCTTCTTCTTCTTCTTCTTTTTTCTTTTTTTTTTGCAATTCACTTTCAAACTAAGGCATTCAATTTCAGAAAAAAGTGAAAAATGACAAAATTAAATGTGCTTTTTTTCTATTTTGTTTTGGATATTTCTATTTACTGTTAAAAACTTTTTGTTATGTTTCAAAAATAGTAACTGACCATACAATTTCAGAGAGAGAAAACGAACATTTCAAAGGGTAGCACTGCTTCTCTGGTAGGTAAGCTAGGTATTGGCTTATCACAAGAAAACAGAAGTGTATGTTTTCAGTGAACATCCTAGAAAGTGTGCTTTTAATGAAAGATTAGTCAGTAAATAAAAAATGTACTTCTTCCAAAACTTAAAGTTGAAAGAGATTTCTAGAATGCATCAAATACTGGCTTAATTCCACTAAACAATACTATGCCACGAAGCATCTGACAGCCCAAATACAGTGCTTAGTAAGCTTTTTACCCCAGTTTGAAGATGTATGGTTACACTAAAATTACAATATGCATCATGACTAATTCTGTTATCCAACTTTGGGAATGAAGTATACTTGTCTTTGTGACATTCCATCCAGTCAACCTATGGCAAATAGAAGTAAACATAATGAACCAAATGTCGGCAACAAAAATATTCTTCATTTACAAGAGACTTTAAGCAAGGAGAAGACACCATATTTAATTTACTCACATTTGAACTTAGAAACAAAATAGCATGCATTAAAAAATTTCAGCATAAATTAAAATTTATTTCAGGGCAATATTTACTCAAAAATTTTCACAAATTCTAATTAATCCTGACTAATGTACCTACTAAAATTTTTAGAGAAGAAAATACATCATCAACTGTCCATTATAGGTGCACGAAGAAATTTCATCCTTTGAATTTTGTCCTAGGACACACACATCTTTCACAGATAAGCCTATTTTGTCAGATATTAATGTATCTTGCATGATTGGAGGTCAAGCAATATATACAAACTAGTAAACTAAAAAGTACTTACTAATTAAATAATTGTAAGATATTACTGCAGTTGTTTATATACATGGAAATTAGGGTGAAATAAGATCACATAATTTAATTTAATTATTAGCTGTGTTAATATTTACAAAAAGCCTTTTTACTGATCAGTTTCATTATATGTTTCTTTAAAAGTGTCTCACTATTAAAAAACTAAGACAATGTATAGAGTTTACTTTTGGTAGTCATAAATGGAGAAAATGTAACATCCACAGAATGAAAAGACTTGTACAAACTTTACATAAAAGAAAAAGAAAAAAACAATAGAAAACCTATTTTTAAATGAAATGATTTCTTTTCTAATGTTTTTACTTATCAGTGAGAATTATTTCTTTTAACTACTAAGCTAATAGCAAAAAAAAAGGATTTTATAATGTCCTTAAAAGAACTTTCAGCTAAGAAGAGAGAGAGAGAGAGAGAGAGAGAGAGAGAGAGAGAGAGAGAGAGACTGGTTCCTAGGTCTCATACTAGGTCTCAATAAAGATCTATTAAAATACTGCAAACTACACAACATATATATCATTGTTGTTTAGCATAGCACAGCCAGAATTTCTGGCAATTAGACTTAACTTTGTTAATAAAATCAGATTTTATCAATCCTTGCAATTCTCAAGTAACTAATAAATTTGAAAATAAAGCACATCCAAGAAAACAGAAGTGTACCTAACCTTTTAGAACATAAGGATCTCTTTGCCTTATAAATCCACTAAATGGTTCACCTGACTGTATTATTACTTCCATTGTGAAAAAATAAAACCAGACTTCATATATATATAAAAAATAAACCACTGGGTTACCAATTCCTCTGATGTTGTAAAACACTTTTATTATTATATTTATATATTATTAAATATATATGATACTATATTAGTATAGTATCATGATGGAATAATACCATATCTGTCATTAAAATATATGTAATGTATATTTTTAAAAATATATAATATATACATGTATACATATATAAACATACAATAATAAGTGTTTTAGGACATCAGAGAAATTAGTAATTCAGTGGTTATTAAGACTCTCAAATACTCAGTATTTTGTATACGTATATTATCCATACTCTATATGTATATGTACATATTACATACATACACATTCAGATAGTCAGCCATAGTTAAAAATTAAGTTCCTTAGTTTTATAACTGGTTTATAATTCCTTCACTGATACTTCTTTATATTCCATGAATTTCCTTTGTAAAGTTAACTCAGAGGCACACAACATGTGGGATATCTTTTATAATGCCCTTAATGCATATTTGGTGGTAGCAAGGCAGTAAGGAAGCAGGGAGGAAAAGAGAGTATCACATTATTCTCAATAAAACCACTTAGTCATAAGTAAATATGAGTGATCTTCCACTCTGACACTACACTAAATACATAGGAAGCAGAAGCAGTCTCATAGCAGCAAACATTTCCAAATACAGTCTACATACAAAAGCTTTACTGATGGACAGGGGTCTCCCAGTCCCTCAAAATATACATTTGGCAGGCAGCAACATCAATAATATTCCATCTTCCAATTTTTCATATATTTTGTCCTAATCACCTCTCCCTGCTCATGATTCTTAGCAAGCTGCTCTAAGACTATAGTGAAGTTTGTGAACATACAACAGAGAGATAGAAGGATTTAGGACTTTATATATACATATAGTTATATATGTATATATACATAATACACACTTGTACATATATATGTACATATAAAACTAGGGTTTTAGAACATGAGAGGTGTCGGTACTCCAATGGATACTGAGTTTCAGGCCTAATCGATTTTTCTCAGACACTTTATGACAATCAAAATGATCAGATCACTTACTTCATTGTTTATATTAATGAAGAATTAAGTTTTGCTCTTGTTTTGTTTTACTGGGTAAACATGAATTTAAGAGGTTGTAAAGGTTGCAACTAAACTTCATGATGTTTCAATCCAACTCCTTCATTATGAAAATTAACAAACTGAGACCCAGAACAGTGTCCGAGCCTCCCAACCATTTTAGCACAAAATTCACAGCAGTTCCTAGGAAAATGGTCTTGGTGGACCACCGTGTTCAACAGTCGCTCCAAGAAATGACGTGTGACTGACTGCCAAAAACAGGTGGAACAATGCTATTTTTTTTTTTTAACAAAAATCATCAAGGAAATGTGTTATGAGAAAAGTGCTCTGTACTTTCAGTTGCCATAAGCTTAAAGACCTTAGGTTTCATAATCTACAACCTAGGTCAAAGGTTATGTTATTGAGAGCATTCAAGATGGTAACATAAGAAGATCCTGAACTCACCTCCTAGCATGAACACAACAAACATAAAACTAGGTACAGAATATTCCCTCTGAAGGGGATTTGGAAACTGTATGAACAGAGCCTCTACAACAAGGGACAGCACTGAGGGTAGGAGAGACGTACTAAGGGGGAAAAAAAATCACATTCATACCATGGTGTTTCACTGAGAGAGAGGTCTCAAAGGTACAAAACCTTTCCCTGAGAAGCAAGAGATGTGAGATCCACATCAGGCACCTCAAATGTTAGATCCTGAACAGAAGAGAGGAGCCCCCAAAACACCTGACTGTAAAAACCAAAAGGAATTACATCTCAGAAAACTGGAACTGCAGGAAAAGAAAATTCTTCTCTTACAGGGTTCACTCACAGATTCACTGGAGCTGGAAATTAGCACAAAAACACCAGATGGAAAAGTTTGTAGAACATAAGTAAAGGAGACTCACTTACTAATCTTGAAGTACTTTCTAGAGGGGCAGTATCTCTAAGAACTGACACAGTGATGGGAGTCATTTTGTGATCTCTTTTAGCTGACGTGATGCTGGTGTTGGCAAGGACCAATTCAGAATCCTTCCTCTTGCCTACTAGAGCCAGTAGGATGAACCACTGAGAGCCCCACCCACCCAGCACACCCATAGCAGTAAGCAGCTTAGCCTCACAGTCAGCCAGGCTGAGAGCCAGCTCCATACATTCCTCATACTCACAAGAGTTGCAACTCTGACCCAACAAAAAGCAAATATTAAGACATAAAGAGAAAAAGTGATGGTTGTACAATAATAGTAGGGGACTTTAAGACCCCCACTTACATGAATGGATAGAACATCCAAACAGAAAATCAATAAAATGGTTATAAATGACATTCCATCCCAAAACAGCAGAATACACATTCTTTTCAGGCACATATGGAGCATTCTCTAGGATAAATCAAATGTTAGCTTATAAAACAAGTCTCAATAATTTAAAAAGATTGAAATCATATCAACTATCTTTTCTGACCATAATAGTATGAAACTATAAATCAACTGTAAGAAGAAAACTGGAAAAAATATGAACACATAGAGGGTAAACATGTTACTAAAAAACCAACGGTTCAATGAAGAAATCATGTTCCAAAATCTAAAGGATGCAGGAAAGTTAAAGTGATAGAGGCCTACCTCAAGAAACAAGAAAAATCTCAAATAAATGATCCAAACTTACACTTAGGGAACTAAAAAAAGAAGAGAAAAAAAAGCCCAAATCAGTAGATGAAATCAAATAATAAATATCAAAGCAAAAATAAATAAAATAATGACTAAAAAAAGTAGAAAAGATCAATGAGAGGTTCCAGTCAAGATGGCAAAGTGAGTAAATGCTACATCTGCCTCCTCTCATAAACACATTTAAATTATAACTAAACTACAGACCAACCATCATTGAGAATCACCTGAAATCTAGCTAAACAGAAGTCCTACAACTGAGGACACACACAGAAGAAGCCACCTGAGACTGGTAGGATGAGCAGAGACACAGAATGGGCTGGTCCCACACCTGTGTGTGGCAGTGGATAATCAGGAGGAAATCTCAGCTGAAGAGGTACCCCCAGAGGAGTAAAGTGTCCCAGTTCCACACCAAGCTACCCAGCACAGGGTTGCAGTGCTGGGAAAAGAGGTCCTCACAATTTCTGGTTGTGAAAACCAGTGAAGATGTTGTTGAGTGAGATGGAGGGCTACTGGAGTCACAGACATTCCTCTTTAGGGGCACACATGCTGATTTACTCACTGACAGATATACTTACTCTGAGCTCTAGCATTGGGGCAGCAGTTCAAAAAGTGTCAGGGACATAAAGGAGGAACTGAGTTGTCTGGCTCCAGGGAGAAGGCTGGAGGAGCAACTTTTTCTCAGACAGAAGTGCTGGCAGAAGCCATTGTTCTTTTGTTGAGCCCTTCCCCCTCTTGACATGCAGATACAGACAACCACCTGACTAACACACTTAGTCCTGCACAGGTGATTTCCTAAGAACCCATCACAGCTGGAGGGGCCCCCAAGCTGCTTTTAGAGCCTTTTCCATACAACTGCCTGTCTTGCTCATGCTTTGGATTTTCCCAAAATCTCTCAAAATTTCAAAAAATGTAAACAAGCAGCATTTGGCCTCAGTGTTGCCCCTTACCCCTTGCTGAGCAACCCTAAGTGCAGCATTAGCAGCAGCTGGCCTCAATTTGTAGCTTAGTCTCTTGAGGCACATCCAAGCCCAGTGTGTGTGACAGCCAAATGCAGATTGCTTGGTGGTTTATGCCAGGTGACCTTGGGCAGGGGAGAGGCTGCAGCTGAACTTGGCCTTCCAGAAAGCCAGGCCTGTATGCCTAGTGACTGGCTTCAGTTTGAGCCAGAGGATCACCAAAGCTAGATGTGAGGAGGACACACTCAAAGAGCAGACTGGGTATATACCAGAGTCCTACTAAAGTGAATCCTACTCTATAGAGTCAGTCCCTGCACAATAGTTCCTCCACTGTAGTCATGGTCAGTCCTCACAACCCATCAACACGAGTGTCAATCCTTGCCATTGACATATGCACAACTATGGCTCAACTACAACAAGAGGTCACACACAACTCATTCAAGAGAAATACATGGAGTACCTGGCTCAGGTGGCCAGGGAGACCATGCCACTGGGCCCTACAAAACATCTACTCCATAAGGTCACTCTACTATGACCAGGAGACAGAGTAGTCCTATCTAATATATTCAAACAAACACAAGGAGGCAGTCATAATGGGGACACAAAGAAAAATGTCTCAAATGAAAACAAAATAAAGATCCAGAAATAAAATTAAACAAAATAAAGACCAGCACTCTATCTGATGCAAAGTTTAAAACATTGGTTATAAAGATGCTCAACAAACTTAGCAAAAGAGTAAATGAACTCAGTAAAAACTTTAACAAAGAGAAAGAAAACATAAAAATGGAGATCAAAAACATAAAATAGAATCAGTCAGAAATGAAGAATACAATAACTGAAATGAAGAATAGAAGGAATCCACTGCAGGTTAAATGAAGCAGAGGTTCAAATCAGCAACTTAGAAGATAAGGTAGCAGAAAACAACCAATCAGAAGAGCAACAAGAAAAAGTAACCTAAGAAAATGAGGATAGTATAAGGGGCCTGTGGAACAAAGTCAAGCGTACTAACGTTTGCATCACAGGGCTAACAGAAGAAAAAAAGAGATCAAGGAATTGAGAACATATTTGAAAAAATGACTGAAAACTTCCCTGACCTGGTGAAGGAAATAGATATAAAAGCCAGAATCCCAAACAAAATGAACCCAAAGGCCCAAACCATAACACATTATAATTAAAATGCCAAAGATTAAAGACAAAGAGAATCTTAAAAGCAAGGGAGCTTCCATAAGACTGTCAGTTGATTTCTTAACAAAAACTTGGCAAGACAGAGAGGATTGGCATAAAATATTCAAAGTGATAAAAAGCAATCAAGAGTGCTCTCCCCAGCAAAGCTATTACTTAGAATCAAAGTCAGATAAAAAGCTTCCCAGATGAGAAAAAGCTAAAGGATTTCATCACCACCAAGTCAGTACTACAGGAAATGTTGGAAAGACTTTTTCAAAAAGAAGAAGAAAAAAATTTTTAAAGATCAAAATCATGGATAATAAAATGACAATAACTACATAACTATCAACAATTGCTTTAAATGTAAATGGATTAAATGTTCAAATTTAAAAAAAAGTGTGGCCAAATGTATAAGAAAACAGACTCTTAAACATGCTTCATACAGGAGATTCACTTCAGATTGATGGACACACAGACTGAAGGTAAAGAGATGTAAAAAGATATTTCATGAAAATGAAAACAAACAAACAAAAGAGCTAGAATAGCAATATTTATACCAGACAAAATAGACTTTAAAGCAAAACCTATAACAAAATACAAAAAATTATCCCACTTATCCAAAGAAACCCAAAACAATACTCTTGAAGAGAAATGTGAATCCATATATCTACTGCAACATTATTTACAATAGCTAAGATATAGAGCCAAACTGGGTGTCCATCAATGAATGAATGGATAAAGGAAAGGTGGTACATATATACAATGGAATACTACTCAGCAATAAAAAAGAATGAAATCTTGCCATCTGCAACAACATGGATGGACCTAGAGGGTATTGTGCTGAGTGGAGTAAGTCAGACAGAGAAAGATAAATGCCATATGAATTCACTTACATGTGGAATCTAAAAAACAAAATGAGCAAACAAACAAAACAAAACAAACTCATAGATTGCCAAATGGGTAGATGAAGGAGAGTAAGATACTTATGGGGATGTAAAGTACAGCATGGGAAATATAGTCAATAATATTGTTAATTGTATGGTGTCATATGCATACTGGATTTATTAGGGTGACCACTTTGCAAGTAATAGAAATGTCTAATCACTATGTTGTTACCTAAATCTAATATAATATTGTTTGCCAACTGCAATTAAAAAATTTAAAAAATATTTAAAAAAGAAAATTAATGAAACTAAGAGTTATCTCCTGAAAAAGAAGAGCTTTCAAAGTCATTATATGAGGCATTACCCTGATACTAAAACAAGACAAAAACACTATAAAAAAGGAAAACCACAAGCCAATGTCCTTGGTGAACATAAATGCAAAAATCTTCAGCAAAATCTTAACAGACCAAACTCAACAGTACATTGAAAGATTCATAAACCATGGTCAAGTGGAATTTATTCCAGTGATTCAAGGATGGTTCTATATACACAAATTAATAAATATGATACACCACATTAGGATAAAAATCATTTGATCATCTCAATAGATGCAGAAAAAACATTTGACAAAATTCCACATTCATTTATAATAAAAGCTCTTAACAAAGTGGGTAGAGAGGGAACTCACACCAACATAATAAAGGCCATATATGGCAAAATCAAAACTAATATACTCAATAATTAAGAGTTGAAAGGTTTTTCTCTAAGATCAAAGTAAGACAAAGATGTTCCTTCTACCTACTTTTATAAAACATAGTATTGGAAGTCTGAGCCACAGCAATCAGGCAAGAAATAAATTTAAAAGGCATCAAAATTTAAAAGACATCAAAAGAAAAAAGTAAACTGTCATTATTTTCAGATGACATATCATATATAGAAAACCCCCAAGATTCTACGAAAAACTATTAAAACTAATAAATGAAATCAAGAAAGTCACAATCTGTACATCAATAATGATTCACAATTTATAATTGCATAAAAAAATAAAATATATAGGAATAAAATTAATCAAGAAGTTAAAAGACCTGTACTCTGAAAACTATAAAACACTAATGAAAGAAACTGAAGAATGCACAAATAAATAGAAAGATATACTATGCTCATAGATTGAAAGAATTAATATTGTTAAAATGTCTATACTACCCAATGTAATCTACAGATTCAATGTAATCTTTATCAAAATGTCTATAGCATTTTTTACAAAACTAAATCATATAATCCTAGATTTTGTATGGAGCCACATGAGACCCTGAATAGCCAAAGCAATCTTGAGAAAGAAAAAAGCTGAAGGCATCACACTTCCTGATTTCAAACTACAGTAATCAAAACAGTATGGTACAGGCACAAAAATAGACACACAAGCCAATGGAAAAGAATAGAGAGCCTAGAAATAAACCCATGCTAATATAGTCAATAAAGCTGCAACAAAAAAGGCAAGAATATAAATGGAAAAAAGACAGTCTCTTCAATAAATGGTACTGGCAAAGTTGGACAGACAACTATATGAAAAAGAATGAATGTGGATCACTTTCTTACACATATACAAAAATAAACTCAAAATGAATTAAAGACTTTAAGAGCTGAAGCTATAAAACTCCAGGAAGAAAATAGACAGGAAACTCTTTGATATTGGTCTCAGCAATATTGTTTTGGGTATGTCTCCTTGTGTGAGTGCAACAAAAGCAAAAATAAGCAAATGGGACTATGTCAAACTAAAAAGCTTTTGCACAGCAAAAGGCACCATCAACAAAATGAAAAGGCAACCTACTGAACAGGAGAATATATTTTCTAATGATATATCCAATAGGGAGTTAATATCAAAAATATATAAAGAACTGTTACAACTCAAGATCAAAAAACAAACAATGCAATTAAAAAATGCGCAGATGTCCTGAGTAGATATTTCTCTAAAAGTGAAATACAGAAGGCCAACACATACAAAAAAAATATGCTTAACATCACTAATCATCAGGCAAATGCTTATTAAAGCCATAAAAAATACTTAGAGATAAAAAATAATATATCTTGCCATTTGTGACAATGTAGATGGACCTAGAAAGTATTATACTAAGTGAATTGGTTAGACAGTGAAAGACAAATACATATGACTTCACTTACATGTGGAATCTAAAATACAAAACAAACAAAACAGAAACAGAGTCAGAGACACAGAGAACAATCTCACGGTTGTCAGAGGGAAGGTGGTGAGGGGATGGGTGAAATAGGCAAAGAGGATTTACAGGCACAAAATTCCAGTTATAAAATAAATAAGTCACTGAGATACAATGTATGGCATAAGAAATAAAGTCAATAATATTTTAACAACTTTGTATGGTGACAGATAATTAGTAGACTTATGTGGTAATGATCATTTTTCAAGGTATATAAATGTCAAATCACTGTTGTATACCTAAAACTAATATAATATTGTATGTCAACTATACTTCAATTTTTAAAAAATGTACAAACTTCCAGTTATATGCTAAATTAGTTCTGGGAATGTAATGTACAGTATGGTGACTTCAGTTAATAATACTGTATTGTATATTTCAAAGTTTATAAGAGAGTAGATCTTAATTAAAGCTCTTATCACAAGAAAAAACAATCTGTAACTATGTGAGGTGATAGATGCTAAATTCATTGTGACAATCATTTCACATTACATATATATCAAATCATTGTTTTATACCTGTATTATATATGCTAATGTCAGTTATATCTCAATAAAACTGACAAAAATACAAAAAGAAAAGATTGTAAGCTATTTAATGGTAGGATCTTAATCTCTTTTCATTGTGTATACAGCGTAGTATCTAATACATAGTGGGTGATCAAATGAATATTTTATAAATGATAAATATAAAAATGAAGATGGATTTAACACTGGATAGTTAAGGGGAGTATAAGAAACTTATTCCTTATTTGGTTAGAGTTCCTGAAGAGGAGAGACTTTACGTAGCATAGTCCAGCAATCCAAGTGCTTTTCTGAATGAATTACATAACCTTATTCCATCCTCCCTTGCACTAATATCTCACCCTGCCAGTCCTACCTAACATGAGGATAACCTCAGGCAAGAGCTAGAAATGTTTTGGAACATTCCAGAGTATATCACTCACTTCTCTAATTCAACATTTTAATAAGCAAAAGAGTATGATTCAAGAACCAGATTTGTCTTACTTCTCTAATCACCAATAATAACTCTTCTTTCACCTTTTTTTCCTTCAATTTCTAATAATTCTAAATCAACCAAGTAAATATTGTAGTTTGAAATTTTTCACATACAAAATCAGAGGTATTTATACAAACCCAAGATTGATCACTAGCATTTTTTCATGCAGCCATGTAAAAATACTATGTAAAAACTTCTTACTATTATGTCCATGCCAACAGACTAAACATGATTTTAAAAATTTTATATGTATACTGTAAGATATAATTAAAATCAGGTGAAAGGCAAACTTTTAGGTAATTTATTTAAAAACGTTCCTTCTCCTTTGTTCTGGTGTATTATCCATTTTTGTTTTGTCCCCACACTCCATATTTTATAGAAAATGAAAGGGATGCTGGCACACTGTCATTCTCCTTCATTTTTTAGGGGATTGTAGTTGTTATAAGTATCCAACTTAGTCATAATATTTATTTTTAGAAATGTAAATGTGATTGCAAAGTTGAATTCCTAAAACTTTCTCTTGTCTAATAAAATACACTTCACTTATTTTCCTACAGAATATAACAAAGGCCCAACAAGTACCAGTGTCCTTTTATAGATATTTAGATTATTTCACACACACACCACACACCACACACACACACAATATATATATAAATATATATATAGCTAGTTAGAAGTCATTTTCTTTCTCTCAATTAGTTTATAACTAAATTACTTTCTCTTGTTCTCAAAAAAATAAAGTTGCAATGCTGGGAAAAAAAAAAAAAACTTGGACAAAGGCAAAAATCACTACTGCCAGACTCCTCACAATGCATACAATATCCACCAATGCTGAGGCTTTTTAAAAGCATGTTTTGTTTTTCTTTCATATAAAGATAAAAAGAAAAGCTTTTAGGTCACGGGTTATGAGGGGAAGCAGTAATGTCTCTTGTGCTTTGATGTTACTAGTAGCTCTCATAACAGACTTCTAGAAGTGTACTAAAAGTCCTGGTAAACTGAGTCTGAATATTTAATAATCAGCTTCAACATGGAAGCTTTGTGATTTTCCTGTCTTTCACACAGGAGAGCAAATACGTGTATTATGAACAACATCAAATCGTTATTATTTTAGTGTAGAGACTTGATTTTAATATTTAAAGATATGGTGTCACTAAAGAGAAAGTATAATTTTTACATTTCTTAGGAAGCTTTCTGTTTAGAAATGTTTCTAAAACAACTGATAAGAAATTGGGATAAAGTTATCCATCCATAGTTATATACATAACATATAGAAATTGTTTTCAAACTTATATGTACTGTCTGTAAACAAAATTATAGTCTATTGAATAATATTCAGAACTGATATGTTGCCTATGTTAATTTTGAAGTTAGAGGTAAATTTAAGTGAAGCTCAAAAAACATGTTAATTGCATGTTAAGAAGTTGTCTGCATTTTAAACACAGGCATTCTGACATAATAATTATTTAAAGAAAATATTAGTCAAGTCTCTTCTAGAAAAATAAAATTTTTGAAAAATTGTATATGTGTTAAAAATTTAAAGAACCAATAGAAGTATAAATAAGAGATTATAAAGTTCACCAATGTACCACCCATAAATAACATATAGGATTTAACATCAAAACAAAAAATAAAAAAGGAAGTGAAAAATATGACTCCTGGAAAGTAGATCTTTGAACAAACATCCTTACTTCAAGCTCTCAAAATTTATAACTAAAATACAAATGAAAGAAACAGGAGAATGCAAAGTGAAAATATTAAAAACAAAAGATCAACATCTCATTGCCAATCTAGGAAGAATTTTTACTAACTGCAAAACTAACAGAATTAAATTTAGAAAACAATGAATGGCTCACAAACATTGCCACAAGTAACACAAGAAATAGGGCAGATATTTCAAACGTAAAGAGGAGAAAGCAACATGTTAGTTTTCGTGGTAGAATTTCTCTTCACGACATACCGTAAACTGGTAGCAGTGACTGTACCTAGTTATGGCAAGTGGAGAACTGAGAACGTGTGAAAAAGGTAGTTTACATTTATGGACTTTTATAACCTTAGTATTTCTACTACAAAAAAGTTTTCCTCATAAAAAAATTAGTTATAATGTCTAAAAATCATTCAGTTTAACAGAGAAAAAACCAGATTACAAAACTAAAAATAATAATCCCAAATTAAAAAAATACATATATATATATATGTATTTGAATGATGGGTGATGGGTAGAATTATTATTTATTTTCTTCTTTTCCCCTCACTGTTCTACCATAACACACTGTGGTTGTATAAGCAGAAAAGCTCATACTTAAAAATAACTACAACTAAAATTTGTGTTAAAAACACTAACAGAAAAAAATTAAATGTAAAAATGTAGTGGTGCAATCAAAATTTTATTGAAACAAGATTTATAAACTGTAAATTATTTCTCATTATTACATTAAAAGAAACTAAAAACATAAGTAAATAAAGTTAACTTGAAAAGTTAGCTAACTTTTAATTTTTATTAAAATTTTTAAAATTTTATTTTTAATTTTAAAAATAAAAAAAACAAGGAAAAGGAAATATATAGCATATAAAAAGAAATCTAAAAATCAGACAACTGCTTTTAAAAAATTTAAGTATGTTTTAAAATATTACAAAGGCCTCTAAAAATATAATCAAGAAAAAGTGAAAATGGAAATAAAACTAGAAAGGAGAAATATGCAAAGGAAATACAATCTCTGCTAATGGGTATTTGAATTAAACTCCCCTGTCTCCACTTTGTCCAGTCTACCCATACTGGCCTCCTTGACCTTTCTTACACATGCTAGGTAATGCCTATATTCACACTTTATGTTTCCCCTACCTAAAATTCTTTCCTCAGACATCGGCATAATTCACTCTCTTTAGAATTTTAGGTCTTTACTCAATATCACCTTTCAGTAAGGCCTTCCCTGACTACTTCAATAAAATATATATGTTATATATTTTATATATAACACAGCATATATAAATATATAGTATATATAGTATATATAGAAAGAAATATAGTTATATATTATATATTTATATACATATGTAGTATATAAAATATATGCACTTTTGTATAAGTAAATAGAAAAGATAATATACTTGATGTGTAGATTTTTTTTAATCTGTGAGATTTTTAAAGACGAGTTTATCAGGTAAATACACATTTATACATGATCTCTTCCCTAACAATACATTTTTAAAAAACCTTTAGAAGTTGCTAAAATTTTTGGTAAATACTGATTTTTAAAACTGTGGTGTCCAATAGATGACTATAACATAATACACTTAAAAAATAACAAGTTTTGAACTTTTATTAGCTTTGCACATTTCTATTAAAATGAAATCTAAAAGAAACATTATTTATTAATTTATTTAAAACTTAGTGATTGCTTATTATGTACTCGAAACAATGCTTCGGCACAGGGGGCAGAGGCAAGGACAAAGATGTAGTCTCTGCCTCCTTATAATGTATATAGAGTTGAAGATAGCAATTATGCAGATAATGATGAAAAAACACACATAATAATAACTGTAATGCAGTTGTATCATGGGAAGCACTCAGCAGCAGAAAAAATCATTCTGAGGAAAAGACCTTTCAAATGAGACCTGAAAAGAATCAAATAAAGGAGTGTTCCAGACAAAGGATTTGTGTACCGGACATTTATGTGCATTACTTAAAATCTTTCTGCAAATCCCTATGTTCTTAGAATAAATAACTAGACATTAAATCATCAGATCAACGGGCATAACCAGTTTTCAATACATACAATCTAATTTCCCAACAGTGAGTTTGTTTCAAGATATAATCTCATCATCAAAGTATGAAAGTATCTAACGATCCTCCCACCAACATGGGTATTGAGTGTACCTTGATTTTTAAGTTACTCTACAAGAATACAATTATTATTGAAAAATCATAAAATATGTATAAATATTTAAAAAATATTAATGAGCCTATAGCTCACAAATTTCCACCATCTAGAAATTATTAGTTTGACCTTTTTATTGTATATTCAAGATATTTCTATATTTAAAAGATAGTATTGGCCTTGTATTATGGGCTTTTTCTAGTTATTGTATTTTCTAGAATAACAACTGTCTACATTATCAACTTAATTTGTTGAATGGGATCCTATTGTTAGACTGCAGTAGGTTTAACCAACTCCATGTTGTTAATTTTTCTGCAGTTTTACTATTATGCATCTAAGTGTAAAATTTTTTTCTAAACTTATTTATCTTGATGGTGGCCTCTTGAGGTTCTTAAATTAGTGGACCAATGTTCTTAAGGGGTTCTTTGAAATTTTCAGCTATTGTCATTTCAGAATTGTCTCTGCATAATTTTCTTATTCAGGGACTCAATTTAAACATGCTCAATCTTCTCATCAGGTCCTCTAGGTCTCTTACCATTTTCTGAATTTTCCATATTTTCATCTCTATTTTGTTCTGGATAATTTCTAATGACCTATCTTACAATTCAGAATATATCAAAAATACATAATTTGCTTGTAAACTCACTCTTTGGGTTCTTAACATTGACTTAGAATTTAGTTGTTATAATTTCAGGTTGGTTCTTTTGCATAATTATCATATTTTTTATAGTTTTCAGATTTTGCTGAAACTTTTAAGTGTAGCCTGTACCTCCACTAACATGAAAAATATAACTTTTATATTTCTAATATCTGGAGTGCTAGAGGTCTGTTTCTGTTGTATGTTATTTCTGCTGATTGTGGTTGATGTCTAAACTCATAGTATGCCTCATAATCTTTGGTTGTTTGCTGTATGTTTATTTGAATAATTACTTTCAGGGGTAATTTGAGACCCAAGAAATAATACTTTTCTTCTGAGGGAAACTTTATTTCCTTCTACCAGCCATGTAAGAGTGGTGGCCAACTGAGACTGTAGCTTGAGGTTCTGGGGACCATGTACATTTTCACTCAGAGTACATTTCATGTTGCCTCTTTCAGAGTTTTTCAGGGATCTGGGCTAGAGTAGGGCTATTTGTCTCTGATAGGGACTGAACTTCAATGTCTGCTTCATGCTTCAAGCAAAATTCAAGATTTAAAACTTAGCTGCTTACAATAGCCAGAAATTGACTGGGCCATACCTCTTTCAACTCTAATGCTCTCTCTGTTCTTAGTCTGGCATTTTCTTACTATCTTATTAACTACATAATCTATTTAAAAAGATGTGGTTTCTGTCAGTTTTTTTTTAATTGTCTTTTTTAGGGCATTAGTCTGCATTACAGATCCATCATTTCATTATAAAAAACAGAAGTTGCCCCCACATTTAATTCCAATTTGTTTGAAATTAATTTTATTCCCAGTTGTGGTGGTGGTTGTCTTACTATTACAAATGATGCCATTATGAACATTACTTTAAATATATTTTTGTGTTCTTCTAGTTATTTCCTTACACTTCTACAATAAATTATTGTGTTCAAATGTTATATACTTTAAAGCCTTGACATGGATCACCAACTTACCCTCCAGAAAGAATCTATGTTTATTCCTCCTTTTCATCACAAAGTCAATTCCTCCCAGCTCCCATCCCCATCCTACATATCAGACATTCATGCATATAACTGAGTAATGGCTTTACATTTTTGGCAGATTGATAGACATATAAATATATATCTTTTTTTGAAGCATTTATTTCTTTTCTAGTGAGAATAAGTATAGGTTCATGTTTATTGAACCTATATGAATTATGAATTAATCAAATGTTCTCAATCATACGGTGGGTAGTTAATAGACAATTTTATTTTTATTTGTATGACTAAAGATTAGTAGATACAAATGTAATTACATAAAAAGATAAAAATTAAAGTAAATGTAGTCAATAAAGGAAAAATAGCATGAAAATATGAGGCTTTA
This sequence comes from Cynopterus sphinx, assembly GCA_030015415.1. Lineage (NCBI taxonomy): Eukaryota > Metazoa > Chordata > Mammalia > Chiroptera > Pteropodidae > Cynopterus > Cynopterus sphinx. The sequence continues at coordinate 83,663,285 of CM057386.1, read as the reverse complement.
AATAAAGCAGAAGTAAGACCAGAATTAACTACTTAAAGTAAGAATCAGCAAACTATGGCCTGGGGGCCAAATCTGACTTGCAGTCTGCTTTTATGCAATGTCAATGTCTGCTTTCACACTATAACACCAGAGCTAAGGAGTTGCCACAGACATTGTACTGCCAGTAAAACCTAAAACATATGGACCAACAGTAACTGCTCTCAATTCCTTCAATGTGAAACACTGCAACATTTGTACTAAACTCCATCACAACCCTCATTTATATTATTAATGCTGATCTTGGTATTACTTAACATTGCTCTACAATTATATATGTAAGATAAGTAAGCAGTATAACTGTTGAAAGGGATAACAAAACTGCTTCAAATATGAAAACACAAGAGAAAATAAGAAAAATGTACAATTACTAAAGTATCAGTCATTGAGTAAAATATTAACAAAAACCATAACTTTCCTCTACTTTATTTTTAACCAGTTAAAAGATGAAAATGGGGGGAAATTTTCCTTTCAATAGCCATAAACACATAGGCTAAGAAAAACACTAAGAACATCTGTAGTTTCCTTAAAATTAAAACATCAAAATTAATAGTGAGATATATCAAGTGTTGGATTATGAGTTAATATCACTGATACAGCAATTTTGTATAAGAACACTTAGAGATTAAAAACAATTTCAGAGTAAAACAAAATTTAAAAACCCAGTATTATATTACCTGACAAATAAATTTAAACTATATCTGAACAAATGCATAGGTTTGAAAGATAACAAATTTTGGGGGTCCGGGGGGAGGGCAGAAATGAAAGATTGAAAGTAGTTGCCCTATCAGATATTAAAATATATAATAAAACTACAATGATTAAAACTTGGAATAGGATTAACAAACCCATTAATGGACAAACAAACAATCCTAGAGAAAGGCAGTAGGATATATAAGAATCTAGAATATGATAAAAAGGTGTAATAGAAACTGAAGATTTTATCAATGACTACTGTGAGTTAGACAAAAACTAGGTTTAGAGTATCATCTCATCATCTCACAATATAAATCAAAATAAAGTTCAGATGGACTGAAGAATTAAAAGTAAAAATGGAACAATGGTTGCCAAAGATTTGGTCTCTTATCAAAGGCTGAGCATATGACAATTTAGAGAAACTGATTCTGTCTATACTGAGCTGGAGTTCAACCACTGTAACTACTGAGCTTGGTTAATCAACACTGAATATAAACATTTGTTCATTAAAAATAAAACAATAAACTGAGTCACAATTAACATCTAAAAACTATGCTAGTGCTATAATATTACTAGAAATTTTAAATGACTATTAGTTATCATGTTATTAATGGTGATCAACAATCACCATTAATACCTCATTTCTAATCAACAATCAAATTTTAAATAAGTTAAATATTATCTCAGAATGTATTTAAAGATTTCACTGATATTACTAGGTTTCATGTTTAATATATTCGCATTGCAGAATTTTGTGTTATATATGTCTAAAGATAATACACAGTATATATTTTATTATTGCCTCATAAATCATCCCCTCTCCCAGTTTTTTTTTTTTAGTTGCTACTCTTTTCTGAATTAACTCCAATTTTCTAACATCTTTCCAATATTGAACTATCCAGAAATTCATGTGATTTTCATGTTAGGTATAATAGCAAAGTTTATATTAAGGCAATCAGATCCAAAAAACATCAGGTGGGAATGATAATTTGGACAAAGGTCCTGACGTACGCCATACTGGCCTACTCTGGTAGGTCTAACTTCCTCTTAAGAGACTAACTTCACCAAGCGGGTAGAGAAGAAGGAGTGGTGGAGAAAGAAAGCAGGTAGAGTGGTTAGGGACATAGAAAAAGTGAAAGAAAGAAAAAATTATGCATGACTAATGCTTTAGCTATTTAAACAATATTTTAATAATGTTCTCTAGATTTTTTTTTTCTTTCTAATCACTAGTACTCTGCAGACAAAATTACTCACATAGGATTTTTACAACTTTTAAATATTAGTATATGGCCCTTTGTCCATAGCTATTTGAAGTAATTTCCTTTTTGCTGTTTCCTTTCCCAGACTTTGGACTATCAATCATCTCCTCCCTGTCAGCCTTTTCTTTCAACACTTGTATTTTTGTAATAAGCCAACGCCATACAAGCACACACGTGCAATGTGTACACACTATACCCACACACTTTTCATGTTTGTCCCAATCTCCTCCATTTACACTCCTATTGCCTGCAATCTCAATTGATCATATCCATCGTTGCAACCGAAAATGCACATCCAAATCTATACAGCCTCTTTTTCAACAAAAAGGAAACTATGAGTTTGCCTGTTACATTACAACAGCTTTATAAACATCTAATTTTCATCTTGTTATATGATTGGACTTCCATTACATAGAGTTAAGGAAAAGAAAAATCTATCCCACAAAACATTCAGTATCCATCTAAATAAGTTAATAAAATTCCATATAGATGAAAACCATATTGTTGTTGAATAAATGACTTTAAGATACCTAAGGAAGTCAAGAGAAAATAGTTATCGAGAAACAGGTCACTTTAGAGATTAAAATGCCATCTACACACTTACCACCACGAGCAAGTTTCTACACCTTTCTGTGCCTTTGTTTCTGTATCTGTAAAATGGGGTAGCAACAATGCCTACTTCTTAAGGCTATTTTGTGAATTACATAAATTAACACATGAAAGCATTTAGAATTCTGTAAGCATAACGTATATCTTCTTTTTAATAGAATCCTCAATCTTTCTTCATTAAAAAAAAAAAAAGGACTGACTCTTCCATGCAATCGTTTGCCTAACATTTTTGGAGAAAGATGGTTGGGTCTTTAGAGGTCATTCTCCCCTCAGTTTTCTAACTTTTATGGAAACCACTTTTTTCTTTTAATGAATTGTTTGCTCTGGGCTAAAACGAAGATACAAAGAAGGCAAAATGTAGTGGTAAGTGAACTAATGGAGGAGCACATTTACTGAAGCAAGTGAGCAAATGGACCAGAAAATTATGTAAAGTGTTACAAGATACTCTTTTTAGCCTAGTGCATAAAACATAGGGTAAGGAGTTAAAAGATTTAGGTTTCAGGCCCAACCCTGACATTTAGTAACTTGTTTATCTTGCACAGGTTAACCTTTCTGAATATCATTTTTTTAATATGTCCATATGCCACAAACCTCGTAGGGTTCTGGTGGAAGTAAATAAGATAATTAAGTTTAAACACATACATCACAAAAATTTAGTTTTACATAAGAAATTCTTAACCTTTTATATAAGGTGTATTGATCTTTTTCTTTCAACATTCCTATTTAATTGATTCCCCCTTTAATCCTGAAACAATGCTAAATCTACTTAAATATTGTTTCTAACTTTTAGACATATTATTTGCCACACTACATTACAAATACTAAAGAATAGACTGTAGTTCTGGGAATCTAATTGTTATATTTCTTTACATAACTCATTCATTTTTATTTAAACCTCTGGTCTGCAAACATATTACTGTACTTCAAAACAGAATGATTTCTGTGGGGTTTTATTTTCTTTGTTATGTATTAAATTATATCAACTCTTGATAAATATTACAATCTATTAGAAACAGGAAGGACAAACTGTGAATACAATATAGTAGCTCTGTTCTTGCATCCAACAATTTCACACTCATGAAGTGCCAGGCACTGTAGTAGGAGCCAGAAACTTAACCATTAGCAAGATCATCTTGACCCTACCCTATATAGAGTACAATCTAGTAAAGATTTATAATTAAACAAGATTTATGAAAATCTGTAAGAATAAATGCTATGATAAGGCAGTACAGTACATCCTATGAAGCTGAAAGAAAGATACCCTGGGCTAAAAATGGTAAAAAAGATATCCAGAGGAAGTAACTTCATGTCAAGACCTGAAGACATTAGCAAGGGGAAGCAGAGATTATGTGAAAGAATGTGGCACATTTAAAGAAGTAAATTATCCACAATATTAATAGCATAAAAAATGGGGAAGTAGAGATTATGTGGAAGAGTATGGTACATTTAAAGAATTAAAACATCTAGGGTTTTGATAGCATAAAAAGTGACGGTAAAACATAAATAGAAAAGCACAAAACACATTTTAGAGCTCCTACAATGTGTGGAACAAGCTCAGGAAAAATGAAAGTCCATTGAAATACGCTAAACAAGAGCATGGTCTGATCAGATTCATGTTTTCAGAAGCTAGTTTCGGTTGCTTTATAAAACAAGGACTGGTTTAGAAAAGCTTTTTAAAAGTAAGATGGGTTTCAGAGAGATCAATTGGGATTGTACTATTGTATCTCAGGTAGGAAAAAAATAACAGATTTGACAAGGACATTCACAGTGGAAAACTTATTTATGGTGGAGAAGTATCTAAGCTTGATGATTCCCTCACTGATTCACTCAGCCATTCACTTAGCCAGCAATGATTAAATGCTAGTTGGTCAGACAATAGGCTGTTGCTGTGTTAATATGCCTCAAACAAGACATGCCTGCCTTCACTTGTCTACAGTCTAATGAAATAACTAGGTAGAAATGGCTAGCTTATTATCTGAGGAATAAAATAGATCCTTTCCTCACACCTTTCACCAAAATATCTTTCCACCTAGTGGAAATGTCTAACAATCACTGCATAATGGACCCTAGAATTCAGGAGAGAGGTCTGGGACTGATACACAGAATAGGGAGACCTCAGCACATGGATAAAAATTGAAGACGATTCCAGGAAGAGAGGGCACAGTAATGTGAGAAAAGGAAACAAGGCACAGGAGTGAGGAATGGCAAGATTTAAGGGAGATGGGGAAAGCAGGCTTTGAAGAAAGGTGAGAAGTCATAGCTAGAAATAGAAAGGGGAGTGTGGTGTCCTAGAAGCCAGAAAAAAAGTTTCAAAAAGGAGAGTGTTTAACAGTGTCAAATGTACATGAGAAGTCAAAAGTGAGAATTTCTACCGTATTGGACTTATTGGAACATAAGCCACTTTGACTATGTGGAAAACAGTTTCCATGAAATGACAGATTGAGTATGATTTTCAGTGGATAGAAGATAGTTTTCTCTATATTTTATATATTAATATCATACATTATCAATTTATAATGTCAGAAAAAAATATTTGACACACACATTTTAACTACATGGTTGTTTCCACAACTGCATTAAATGGGATGTAAAACTGAACAGGATTTTAGTTAAAATCTTACTTTCCTGAATTATGGTAGAACAATTACTTCCTTAATCTATAATGTACTTTATTAGACACTGGTATGCCCAGAACTCCAATTAGCTTCTGGGGCAAGGGCAGGTAGTTCATAGGTAGGCTTATCTCATTGATAACTCAGAAGGAGTTTGTTGTATTTTTTTTTATTTAATTTTTTTTTTTTTAGATGAGGCAACCCTTGGTTGACTTCACAGACTGCAAGCACCTTGACATCTTATAAACCCCTTATTTTACTTTTCATGCCTATAGCACCTGGTCTTCCTAGGTGGTCTCCCATCCAAGTACTAACTAGGCCTGACTCTGCTTAGCTTCCAAGGTCAGATGGGATAGGGCTTATTCAGGGTAGCATGGCCATAGGTTGCTGCATTGTTATTAACTAAATATTTTGTACAATTATGCTCTTTTCTTAAATCTCTTCATTTGTAATTTTTCTCACAATTAAATATTTTTATTACAGATTGAACCTATTGTTCAACCTAAAACCTTTTTGGAGAAATAACCTATTTGTTTAACAAATGCAGTAATTTTTCATATGCTAAGCAATGATGAATTTTTTTGTGGAGTGTACTTTCTATTCTACCTTCACATTACCACTGAAAGTGATTAGCATGCCATTCACTATTTTCATCCAAATCATTAGTGAAGATATTGAACAAGGATGACCAAGGATAGAGCCCATATACACCACTAAGGATCACCTTTCATATAGATATCAATCTATTAAAAAGTATACTTAGGATATAATCAACCAATAAGTTACTAATATCCTTCCCTATGCTATCACATAAGTTACATGTCTCCGGAATGACCAACAACTTAGCATCAGACACTTTCAAATGCCTTACTGGACATTCACTTAGTTACAGTAATGCTATGTTTCTTTAATCTGTCTAGTGAACACAGCAAAAAATAGTAACAACCATAACATTTCAGTAGGATTGAAGCAAGTTAATTTATAGTATTTATCACTTTATTTTCTGACTATTTATTTATTTATTTATTTATTTATTTATTTATTTATTTTTATAGTATGGAATGCCTCACAAGTTTGCATGTCATCCTTGCTCAAGGGCCATGCTAACCTTCTCAGTATCATTCTAATTTTAATGTACATGTTGCTGAAGCAAGCACCATGAATTATTTTAAATAATATAGCATAGAACATCCTAACATCAAAAATGTAGACCACTAGCCTAGAGTTTATAGAGTTGCCTTTCTCACACTGAAAAACAGTAAAAAATAATAATAAAAAAAAAACAGTGAACTCCAATCTTCCATTGTTTCTGTTTTCTACAATAATCCTATAAGTGTTCTGGGATTTAATTCATCCAGATCAGGAAACATAAACACATTTAGATTATCTATTTGTTTATCAAATATGTTTAATGTTTTAGGCTTAAATTTATTTCTAAAAAAAATAACAATAAACTTGATGGTCACTCCATCTTCTCTCTGCAATGCTACTTTATATTAGAGTTCTCTGGAAGTATATACCATCTTTATTGTGATGTTGAAATCTTTTTTCTACAGTTCATTTAGAAAAACTGAAATCATTTTACATTAATATGCACTTGAATTCTGTTTCAGATATTTGTCCTAAGTTACTTCTGTTTTAGAACAATTTGTATTATTGTCAGGAATAACTTGAATATCCTTAATGATGAACTTATTGGGAAGACTACATTATCTATTATTCAGTAAGTTTACTTGAGTTTCTCAAAACCATTGCTCTGGATAATTAATAAATAAACCTGCCAATAAAATAATTCACGTGGAATGGACAACAAAGTAAATATATCTATTTGCCAAAATTTTCAAGCAGGAGCATTATTAATAGAGATTATTATTTTCCTTTTTATTATATGATACTTAGGCTTAGGATCCAAGTTACCTAGTCCATCAAAAAAAAATACTTCTTTTCTGCTAGAGTCTTCATAAGAGGACAGAGTGTAACATTGTTAAAAAGTAGTTCATCGCTTGTTATGGCAATACACCTTTGAAGGGCATGGAAATTATTTTAATTGGATAAATTAGATGTTCTTTGTGTCCATATGGAGTGTTGAATTTAATGATTTGGTTGAATGGATGTCAGTGCTTCTGTTCAATCTTTCAATTAAACTAATATTAATCTTACATTTTCTAAAGAAAGCTTAATAGCACAAGATAACTATGATATCTCTGAGACATACAGTAAGGTCACTGGATATAAATGAGCCCACATTGTTTTTCTGAATAATTCTCTAGCTGAGAGAGAAGCTGTGGAAATTGTAGCTATACTAGCTTTTCTCCCTTTCAATCTCTCCTGACCAGCACTAAAAGATCTATTTCTCTCTTTTGTCACATTGTTATACCTGAGACTCAGTCACACTACTTCATAAGGATCATTTGTAAAATCGTCTGTTAATTTCTTGTTTTGTCTGTTTTAACTCACAAAAAACATCTTTCAACCGATGGTTTTATATTTCTGGAAGGTCTATTATAAATTAGAATGCCTCTAATTGTCTTTCAAAACTAATTTCATGTAATTTATACAAAGTTTTAATCACATATCATCACAGTAAGAAATAGACTGGTCATAAGTTTTCTTTAAAAATTATATGACGATATTGTTATAAAATACTGAAATCATTTTACATTGCTCATAAAATTGCAAAATTTTGAGAGTGCTTCAATTTGAAAATGATTGGGTTTCTAGGAACACAATTCAGAGGCTGTAAAATTACAAGGACACTTCACCACTTCTTTTAGCATTTCTATTCAGAGGTGATCAACCAACACAACTCACTGAGCAATTTGCCGGGTATTTGTAAAGCCCTGTTCTTAAAAATAAAAAGAAACTCCAATAATTTTAAATTGAAGTATATACCATACATTCTCTGAAATCCAATTCATTCTTTAAATAAAAATATTACAACTTTTAAAATATAGAAGTCCTACCCACAACAGAACAACAATGTAGCCCTTCCAATTCGAATGTCAAATCACACTAGCTGTAATTTCTCTCAACCTGGCATTTTCTGACGTGAGGAATTGTTCTGGTCAGCAAAGACGATTACTTATTTATTTTAAACTCCTCGGGTTATTACTCTAAAATTATCTCTGAATTTCTTTCCAAACATCCTCTGACCTTTGGAAGCCATTCTGAATTTAGATGACTTATGTATACTTGTGTATAAACATACAAACCTCTGTCTTCTCAAAAGCTATATTTGGAAATAAAGTTAAATGTTAAAAAAAAGTGTATATAATTCCTCTGAGTCTAATTATATATATCTATAAAACAGAGGGAATAGTGTCTATCTTAAAAGCCTATTGTGTGGTTTAGATGGGTAAACAGCCTACAACATTGCCTGATGTGTAGTAGATGTACAAAGTCACTATTTTGCTATAGTCATCATCATCATTTTAATAATCATTGTCGACTTGAAGTTCCATGTTATATAAGAATCATTTGATTCCAACTGTAGCCCTAACACAAACTATCATCTTGAGCAGCTTACTCACATTTTAAGGTTTCGTCATAAAATGTTAACAATGATTACATCTGGATTGTGGATATTTTTTTCTATTTCAATTTTTTTTCTCAACTATATTATATGATATTTATATTGAAAAGACATTACTTACATAAAATGAGAACAAATACCATGTATTATATCGCCAAGCATACTTGGCACTTGCGTATTTACAATGACTTCATTTATAGGCAGTGGAGAGATAATTGTATGATGTTCCTAGGGAACTGAAAACAAAAGTTAGCATCTAAAGAGATGAGGAAGTTACATGAGCTACAGATGATAAATGCATGTTATGAAACACCTCATGAATCACAAATCCCTTTTATAATTTCAGACTGATGAGAGTTGGGAGGCCTCTTATCTCTAAGTTCCTCACTGTTACATCTCTAGTGTTAAGAACAGAAGATATTGAGGCTCAGATGGTATGCAAACACATTTGTTGAATGAATGGCCTGAATAAGAAAGTCAAAGTGGACTAGAGAGTGAAACTTGGGTTGAGATGTCTGAGCCACATCTTTTGATCCTAATTCCAGTTTCTTTAAATCTTAGAGTCCAATTAATCATAAGAGCTTTATGGACAAGTAGCTGAAACTGAAAGAGAAAAAGGTGGTCATGACTGGATCACACATTCAAAAAAAGTGGAAGAGATTTACATGAGAAGTTAGAATCAAGGAACCTGGCTTAAGCCTCTTGATTTAAGTCATGTTCACCAATCCAATTTCCCCTGTAGTAGGGATTATCAGGCATATGTACAGTAATTAATAAATTGTTCCTTTGTTCTCTGTTGCACTATTGTTTGTTAACAGATTAGCTTCTTTGAAAGAAAGCCCAGAGGAAAGATGAAGTTACTGACCAGCCTTGAACTCCAAAAGGTATTTTAAAAGCACCAAGGATAGCATCCAAGCTAGGGGTGGAATAATTATCTTAAAAAATCTCTTAAGTAAATCAAGATGGACTTTCAAAGTGAGTAAGAGTGCTCAGGTAAGGAGAAAGAGAAAGGCTTTCCTGCAAAAGGCACCTTGACAAAGTGACAGAGACAAAGCATCATGTGAATTGGGAAACAAAGTGCAGCACTAGAAATCTAAAGAATAATTTATAAGACAGAGAGGGATAAGAAATAAGACCAGTGAGCCTGGCAGAAGTCAAATCATGAAGAGCTTTGAATGTCAAACAAATGAGCTTAGATTCTACTCTATGAACAATGAAAAATCATTAGATAAGTCTAAAAAGGGAAAGGACACCAGCAGTTAAGTAGAAAATAGATAAAGCTGAAAACAGGGATATCAGTTTGGAGGCTGTAATAGTTGATGAGGAGAAAATTGACTAAATTTGAGTAGTAAGATATAAAAATTGATGATTACCCCAATACAGATTTAAACACATTTTGACAGTTTTAAAGTACTGTTCCTTCTAAACCAAAGGAGAACTGAAAAGACATGATTCTAAACATTTAGAATCTCAGAAGAATGTGATTTCAGGGAGTTAACTAAACTGCATTGCCATTGGCAGCATAGAGGCTAATAATTGGAGAAACCCTGAATTTACAACTTTCTGCTCTACTAGAAACTAGGAATTTCAGTGAGATGGAGCCACATGACCACAATGCTAAGGCACACCACTGAAAACAGAGATGGGGATCCAATACAACTATGAAGAGTTCTAATAATCGCTGCTCCATATTTTCATCAAATGACAAACTGTAATAGACATTCCAATTGGTGGCATGATGATGACATCATCTGATTTTTCTATCCATTCTTTTACTCCTTTGTATGAGATATGAAACGTCTGTGGAAAAACACTGGCATGCTAAGGATCGATTTAAGAACTTGAATGTTTGAATGAGGAATAGAAAACTTGAAAGAATCAGTTTAATTCTATGAATTTGACAGATCTGAGTGCAAAATCCAGTTAAACTATTTAGTCAGAGCTAAAATTATATTAAACTGCTAGCATGCCTCTAAAGATCATAACCAATTTCCCATTTCTTCTTTTACCATGTAGAGGTCTGGATGTATTTGCAAATTTGTTTTGTTTTGTCATGTCTTGATCTAAACAAAAATTGACTCTATTGATCTAGGCATATTGCCTAAACCTCACCACTCTTAAGAGTATTTTATTGTTTAAAAAAGTGAATTAAAATTAAACATTCATAAATAGTTCAACTCATGAAAGTAAATTAGATTTTTAAATAAAAACATGTGAGTATATTAAATCTTTAATTTTAAAATTAAAATTTCATAACAATGTATACCATTTGAACTTCAGAATTTATCACAAGAAGACAAAGACTTTAGAAAATAATATAATTTCCTAAAGATAATGTAGGTTAGAATTCATAGTGTCTGATAGAAAGTTTCAAGTCCAGAATTTCTCTCCATGTATATTAATTGTTAAATTTAAATTTTATATTTCTAAAATAAGTGGAATGTTTCATACAGGTATTAAATGCAAAGTTATATCACAAATAGTATTATCATTTTATGTAAGATTCACAATCTCTAAAATTTTCATTATTTCTCAACTGCTTAAAAAAAACACAAAATCATTTTAAATACATATAAATTGGTAGCAAACTGCTAATTAAAAACTGACTAAAACTCTTAAAACATTTATTCATTAGAAATCCATTTCTTTCAGAAATACGCATAATATTCTCTGCATTTCCATCTTCCTCTAATTCATCATTGTAAACTTTCATGTAATTTTTGATAGTCTGGTGTTTATTTATTACTATTTCACATTATCTTGAAATCATAATCTTCACCAGTATTTCAGTTGCTTACTGGAGAGAGCATGCACACTTACCCTCTGGGTATTTTCCTCATGGAGAAATAAAATTATCTCAAATACTGAGACCTAAGCTGCATAAAGGATTCAGATTGTCTGTGATCTATTTTACATATCATAGTAGTGTGATGTGATATGGTTTCCTTCCGAAATCTGAATCAAAAAGATCAAATTTATTTTAATTGCTCAAAATTATATGGAATTTTGTTTCCACATACAAATGTGAAATCACAAATATCAGAGTTAAGTATACACCTAAAATGATTACATCATCCAAACATATTGTACATAGATGTTGGTCCCATAAAATCTAAGAATGTTACTCTCATTCTGTAGCAATATTTGGAATTACCTTTAAATTATTTATTTTAAGAAGAAAAAAGAAAAAAAAGTTTTCCTGCACAAAGCTAATAAGCAAGAAATCTATGTAGCTTGAAAAGAATGAGTGTACCAAGAGCAACTGTATATGATTTAAATCATTAAACAATCAATCATTCATATTTATTGAACACCTATTATGTGTAAATCATTGTTTCATAACTGAGACCTGGGAGAACCTTGACCAAATCAATAATTAAACTGTGAAAAACAAGCCCAGAGGTGCACTGATTTTTTCTAGTTTTTTATACTGTAGATTTACATTCATGCTATTAAATTGGCCCTGGTGTTATGAGATTTAATTAACCCATTAATTTTAAAATCACAATGAAATTTAAGTGTTATAAAAATATTGGCTAAGGGTGCATGCACAATGTTTCATCCCTTATCTAATCTTAAGGACCTCCTCACATGCCACAATTAAATGAACAGGTGTCCTAATCTTTCAGAAACCAAATATACTAGCAGTTGCTAAGCTCCCCTTAATTGCTTTAGTCGTTCCAGGTTTAAGAGTATCATGGTTCCCATTTCCCTATGAACCATGATTCTTAGTACACTTCCTTGATTCCTCTCAGTTATTCACAAACATTTTATCTTCTACAGAACAGCTTTAACTCAGCTCAATTAATTTACACATGGTCTATACCAATTCTCCTAAGATATATGTTTTGACTCAATTAACTATACTTTTCACCAAGCACTATGGAAGAAAATTAAGATTATTTATTTACATACTATAAATCAAAAACACAAACTATGAGAATAGCACCAAATTTGTCATTCTCAAATGTCTTACACTTAGCCCTATAGCAGAATGCTACCATAATGTGCATTAACCCTCTTGAATTAGATATGGCTTATAATTAACAAAGTAGTATAAATAACAACTCCTAGATTATGGTCTAGTTTCATGGGACCCTTATCTTCTTGTTCAGCAAAAGCCAGCAGAAGAGAGTAAGGATACAAGAAGTATATCTATAAGATCTACCACCTATGATTTGAACAAAGAGTCTTCAGTCTACCCTAGTTCCTGACCCTCACTGCTTATAGCAGTCCTTTAGAGGAAGAATAGCACTGTGTGTTATAGGTGTTGCACTGGGGAGAAAGAGTGGTTTATTTCCTCTATAGCTTCATCCTGAATATTATTGCTCAACTGATCTATTTTTCTTAAGAGTGCAAGTTTTTACATAAGGTTTTTCTTTGGCTCAGTCATATAGTCTACCCCCAATAAGTCCCCTAAACTTACTCTCTGAATATGGCCTATTTTTCTGAGGTAATAAAAACAATCAGCAGAAACCTTTCATAGGCTCCCACTACCAAATCAACCTGCACATATGCATCCAGTTACATATACTCTGCATTCCCTCTTTTTGTTATGGCTTAACTGTTTTTTATCCTATTTAATTAAAACACCTTCACCTTTGCATTAGATCCCATCCCTCTTACTTTCTCAAGGATATTATTCCAGAAATTCTCTCTCACCTACACTGTCATTTTTTCCCCCTCTTCTTGTTTTTGTCCATCTGCACATAAATATGCTGTTGCTTCCCCTTTCTTTAAAAACAAACAAAGTTTATAGTAAACTAATATTTGACAGGGGAGCCAACAATACTCAATATTGAAAGGAAAGCCTCTTCAATAAATGGTGCTGGAAAAATTGGATATTCACATGTAAAATAATAAAACTAGACCCTTATACCACTTACAAAAATTAACTCAAAATGGATTAAAGACTTAAATATAAGACTAGAAACCATAAAACTCTTAGAAAAAAATTAGAAAAAGCTCATTGACATGGGCCCTGGCAATGATTTTTTTGATATGACAGCTAAAGCATAAGCAACAAGTCAAAAATTAACAAGTAGGAATACATTAAACTAAAAAGTCTTCTACACAGTAAAAAAAACAATAAACAGAATGAAGAGATAACCTAAGGAATAAGAAAAATTATTTGTAAACCATATGTCTGATTAAGTATTAATATCCAAAATATATAAGGAAATCACACAACTCGACATCAAAAAAAATCCATTAAAATAAATAGAGGAACTGAGTTGACATTATTTTAAAGAAGACATACTTATAGCCAACAGGTACAAAAAAATTCTCAACATCACTAATCATAAGGAAAGTTAAACTAAAACCACAATGAGATACCGGTTCAGATCCATTAGAATGGCTGTCATTAAAAAGCCAAGGCATAACAAATGCTTGTGAGGATGTGAATAAAATGGAACACTTGTGTACTGTTGTTGGAATTGTAAACTGGTACAGTCACTATAGAAAACAGTATGGAGTTTCCTCAGAAAATTTAAAATAGAACTACCTTATGATTCAGTAATTCCATGTCTAGGAATATATTTGAAGGAAATGAAAAACCTTTGAAGAGAAATCTGCACACCTATGTTCACAGCAGCATTATTTTCAGTAGCCAAGATATAGAAACAACCTAAGTATCCATTGATGGACAAAGGGATAAAGAAAAGGTGATATGTAATGGAATATTATTCAGCCATAAAAGAGAAGGAAATCTCTCCATTTGCAACAAAATGGATGGAACTTGAGGGCATTATGCTAAGTAAAATAAGGCTGACAAAAATAAATACTGTATGATCTCTAATATATGTGAAATATAAAAAAAAAAACACAACACACACACAAACACACACAACCTATTAGAAAAATAGATAATCAGATTTGTGGTTACCAGAGAGGGTGTGAGAAAGAGGAATTGGATGAATGTGGTCAAAATGTATAAACTTCTAGTTATAAGATAAATAAGTCCTGGAATGGAATGGAATGTGACTATAGTTAACATTGCTAAATGGTATATTTGAAAATTGTTAAGAGAGTAAATCCTAAAAGTTTTCATCACAAGGAAAAGCATTTCTTCTTTTTTTTTGTATCTATATGAGATGATAGGTGTTATTTAAACTTAATATGGTAATCATTTCACAATATATGAAAGTCAAGTCATTATGCTACACACCTTAAACTTGTGCTGTGCTGTATGTCAATTATCTCTCAATAAAACTGGAGAAAAACTAAAACAAAGGAAAGCTAAAACTTCAATTGACGACATTTTCTCTTTCCAGCTACCAAATCTTTTCTATTAATTCCTTTGCAGCAAAACTCCTAGAAAGTATGATCTATTTTCATTATTTTTAGTTTCTAATGACTCCACATTCTCACTGAAACCCATTCCTGAGTGTTGTTTCTACCATTCCACCGAAACTTCTCTGAACAGTCAACAATATCCTTCATGTTGCTAAAGTCAGTGGTTGATACTAGTCCTCATCTTCTATCATTTCACCTATGACAGTATTTGTCACACTTGAAACAAGGGCTTCATTTGGTTTCCAGTAAACTACAATTTTATGGGTCTCCTCTCAAGTCACTAGTTTCCCTTTCTCAGTCACCTTTACTGGTTTCTCCTAATCTCTCTAATTTTAACATTTGAAAGTTCCAGTGCTCAGACCATGACTACTTTTTTTATCCATCTACTCTTACATTTTTGGTAATCTCCTGCAACCTAATGACTTTAAATACTACTTTAATGCTAATCGTTCTTAAACTTATATCTCTAGACTCAACTTCTTAACTGAACTTCATGCTTTTATAACTAACTGTTAAAATTCACATCTTTACTTGGATATCTAATATAAACCACAACTATAACATACAACAAACTTAAATAACCATTTTTTCCAACAAAACTTGCTCCTAATTCTCTCATTTCAATAAATGATAACCCCATATTTTCAGTTGCTCAAACCAAAAATGTTGTTACTTCCATCTCTCACATCCCACAACCAATCCTTCTACAAATTTGTTAGTACTATCATCAAAATTTATGTGTGACTCAACCTTTATCACTTTTTCTACTGCTATCATTATGAACCAAAACACAGACATCTCCCATCTAGATTACTAGATGGGAGAAATATTCACTAATTAGTCTCCTTGCCTCTGCCATGGCTCACTAAAGACTACTCTCAATACAGTGGCCAGAGTGATACTTTTAAAATGAAAATCAGATCATCTGGCTTCTGGGACACTGAGCTACTTTAGTGGTTCTTCCCTGTCAATATTCTTTACTCATTCTGTTCTCCCAAACCCTTTATGTTGGAGTGCCTCAGATCTTAGTCCTTGTCCTCTTCTCTCTACACACCCAATTAGTGATCTCATCCAATACTGATGCCATAAATATCATGTATATTCCAACAACTTCCAAGTTTTACCTCCAGGCTGGCTACAGACACCCAGCTGCCTCTCTGTTTCTCTCAGATAGATATCAAATAGATCTCAATCAAATTTATTACTTCTAAAACTAAATCTGCTCCACTTGTGTCTTTCCCATCAGAGTCAGTGTCAACTTCATTATCCCAATTGCTGAGCCCCAAAATTTGGAAATACATTTAACATCGCTATTTTTTTTTTTTACAATTTACATCCCTAAATTAGCAGCATCAGCATAATCTGAAAACCTGTCAAAAATGCATATTCTTAAGTCTTTCCAAGACCTACTGAATCAGGAACTCTGCAATGGGCCCAGAAATCTCCATTTAACAAAGTTGATTCTTCCAGATGCTCGCTCAAGTTTGAGAACAGCTATGCTAAAAAATACTGAGTCTTATTGACAGCTGAAAAAAGCTTAGGAGCAAGGGCTGATCCTTCAATTAAAAGTTAGAGTTCTTCGTAGGCCATTAAGATAATCACAGTTGCTCTTGTTAAAGCTCACAGGGGTCTCATGGAAGTTGGGTTAGTATTGATGTATCACGAATAGAGCACAGCATGTAAATGATGATGATGGCCTGGGTTGAAGGACTAGTCTGCCTTATTACCTACATATTCTTGAGCAAAGTATTTCACATCTCTCTCTGACATGAAATAAGGAAAACAATAGTACACAGAGTTATTGGGAAGATTGAAGGAGGTTATGGATTTAATAACATTAACAGCAATATTAGCATATAATATGCATCAATAAATGTTAGTTTCTGTTGACTTACAGTTAAAAGTCAAGGTACCATCTATATTTCAAAAAAGTAAGTATAAAGGCCAAGAACTGAAAAAAAGTTCCTTGAGAAATGCTCACATTTATTGGAAATAGAAAGAACTGGTTCATGATTCCTCTTTTGTCCCTTATTTTAGACAGCTCCCAATATTTTACCCTGTCCATAAAGTCTTGCCATTTCCTGTCTCTTTCTAAACATGACACTTCCACAATGATTCTAACTGTTCCTTCAACTCTTCACTGACTCATGGCAAAGAATATTGTTTTCATGCATTTGTTTATTTAATTTATACATTTAGCCAATGCCCATCCTCTATTCTTTGTGCCTTGTATATAAAACATCATTAATCCTATAGTCTTAGGGAAAGCTCCTTGGTAGACAGAGCTTGCTTCTGTTGCCTCTATTTGCATAATGGTTGTAGAGTACCACATAAATACAGAGACTTGATTAAAGGTTTTTGACAGAGGATCTCAAATAAAATACAAATAAGCCAAAATTATAAATGTATATAGTTCTCTTAATTGTGATTCTTATCATTTTTTCTAAATTCACAAAATTTCAATTTGTTTCCAGCTGTTCTCCTTAGTGTTTTGTAACTTTAACAAAACATATACTTAAAAAATCTACTTAAAAGAAAAAAATAAAAACCAAATTGAGAAGCTAAATCAGGCCATCAAAAATAATCAATATTCTCTCATGAGATATTTTTCTTTCTCTTGCTTCCACCCTCCCTCTTCATATATGTGAGAGAGACAATGCTTTTGAAATGCCACATCCTAGAGAGATGTGATTATCAGGTTAATAATCTTTTTATCACCTAATATGTTCATTTTCACTTACTTTCTTTTAGATACACAAAAAAAGAGAGAAATTAAATTCTGTACCCACTTCCTTTAGTATAGATCTTTGATTTGCCCTTATTATAACCAAGAGAAAAGATCCTGGCTGATAACTTTCTCAGGAAGGAAAAGCAAAGTTGATTTGTAATGGACTAAGCTAAAAATCTCAGGTGATTTTGCTTTCTGGAATATGGAAAAATCACCCAATTTCAAGCTGATACCACCTTTCAGAGAATGCTAAACTGCTGGAGATGTCAGGTAGAGATTCAGCACGACTGAGGTGTCTTAATGGATTTTATCACTTTGTTATATAACTGAACTAAGTTACCATCAGTCAATTGCTATTACATATGTGGTGTGAGTGATTTTCAATGGATTTATACAAAAGTAGTTTACTTTCAGAAACAGAAATGTGAGATTTATTCAAGAACAAAGGTATCACCATGACTCCTTGAAATTAAGAAAATAATTATCTAAAAGCTACCACTTAAGCTTTCTCCAGAGAACTCCCAAAGTCAAGATCAAAAGCCAGTTGCTCTGGTCATTTTTGGCATATCCTCCTCCTGGGCAGAAAAAAGGAGTTGCTGTGCACATTTCTCAGTTAATATTTTCTAGCCTTGTTTTAATGTAGGGAAATACTGAAATGATCTACAGCTATAAGAATGTGAAATACTCGGTCATCACTCAGGGTTCTCGTATGACAAGATTTATCAATCTTTAAAACGCTCAAAAGGTTGTGAGAACAAAAACTGTCAAACACAATCACAGCACGGGGCGCCACGGCACCAGAAGAAATTTAGTGAGGCTGTCACCGAGTAAGCTGCTCCTGCTCATACACTCACACTAGCCTAGAAGAAGCAGTAAGTGCTGTGGAGTTTGAAAAAAAAAAACCTTGCCTCACATGCGGAATAGCACGACACCTATACAGAAAAACAGCGAGCTAGTGCAGTTATCGGCGCTGACATTTCAGCTCAACATCCTCCCCCAGCCTGCCCCCCTTTCCTCCTCAGTCCCACAGGCAGCTGCGGCATTGACAGAAGGCCTATGTCAGTTTCCATCTGACTGTCACTCTCACTTCTGCCTCTATTATCAGTAGTGCACTGGGGCAGGCCCTGCTTGGAAGGGCTGCTGATCTCTATCTCTCCACTCTTATGCTGGCCCTGCCATGAACCTAGGAGAGCGGGAGACAGAGAGAGCAGCGAGGAAAGGCTGTGTGTGCTCTGGGAAAGGGGCCGGGGGAGGGAGGAGGCGGGCAGTTGGGAGGGAAAAGGATGAGAAAAGAAAAGAGAGAAACCATCCAAAAAGGTTAGGGAGGATAGGGGTGGGCCAGAGGGTGGGGGCACTAGCGAAGAGGAACAGACCGAGATGGAGTGGGGGGCACTGATACAGTTTGGGTCTTTTTTTTATTTTTCCTATCCATTCTCCAGCGTTCAGTCTTTTGTGTCAGCTTTCAGAAACGCTCTGTTTGACTGGCAGCCTGTCACAGATCAGTTACCACCTAAAGCCGCTTGGCAGGGAGAGGTGACGGCCCAGGAAGGGATCTAAGTGGGTTTATCAGTGCTTCTTTACGCCTCGTGAGCTCCTTGACACAAAAGGAAAGGGTATTAAAGATCTAAAGCGAGCCCAAAAGCGTGAAAGCTCCTTATAGGCTGCAGGATGTGGATGTGACTAAATTTTTAAATATTTTGAGTTGATGCTATTCATTTTGCCAATAGAGTAGAAAGAATTTTTGTTACTGAAATGAGTGTATGTTCCACTTGAGTGAGATTTGGAAAAGAGAGGAAGTCCCTAATATATGTGCTTAGAATATTACAACCACCCTGTATTTACAATCATGAATCTGTTTTAAATATAAATAAAATGAAACACATTTCAAATAAGAAGTTTTCACATTTACACGATTCAAGTTCATCATAATATTACAGATTTTGCTTTTTTAAACATTATAATTTAATATTTGGCATATATTTATTTATTTATAGAAATGGTAAGTATGAAGAAGATCCAGAATTCATTAGGTCTCTGCCATATCTTCTCTCATGATCCTTTATACATGGACTATCATTAAAGTAATGTATTTTTAACATGCCAATAGTTTCTTTCAGCACATTCCTATAACGGTAATAGTCCTACTAAGGATATCCAAGGTACAAAGCCGTCTTCTTTGTTACCTAATGATAGTATTTTTCCTATTTTTTTATTAATTTAAGTTTTAAAACTGGACCTTCCTCCATATATCATTTGAATGCCATGATAATAGATTATCAACCATAGCCTAATTTCTGGTATCCAGGACAGACAGATATAATTTAGAAAGTGATCAAACCAAATATATTCCTGATTCCACAAACCACACGTGATCATGGCAGTCATTTTCTCAGCACAAGCTATCAACTCTGTGTCAGGAGGCAATGCACCTTACATGCTGTTAAAGAACTCTGAATTTTATTTTTTCTTATAATGAAAAGATTGAGAAAATAAAGATATTCCATTAAATGTTTACTAATGTCTTAAAGTAGAAAGTTTTCTAATTCGATTTTATGTAGAACTGCTACCTTTTTTTAGTCCTTCTATTGTTTGCTTCTTAACCTGTTTTCCTTCCCTCTGTTTTCTGAATCCCTTTTCAGATTTTACAAATGTTACCAAGCCTCTCTCAGACAACTCTAGCTTGGCTGAAATTCTCTATTTCTTGACAGTTATCAACTTGATAGACTAGTTGATATGTGAAGATAATCAAATTCAACTCTTTGGTTTTACATATAAATAAACGGATACACAAAATTTCCTACCTATACAGTGCTCTACTACAATCCTAAATCCATAATATTATTACAATAAGAAACTAAAATAAGACTTTATACAATCTTAGCAAAGAAGTTAAGCAACTATATGGAGCAAATGAGCACTAAATCTTCTAGCTACATGGCCTTAGGTAAGTTAACCTTAACATTAACCACTCTAATCTGTAAAATGAAAAAAAAAATCTTCCTCACAATGTTATTGCAGAAATTAATGAAATAATGCATTTAAAGTTTTCAAGACAATGTATGTCAAATTGTAAGTACTCAATACATGTTTGCTAGATTAATTGTTTCCAATTATTAGTCCAAAGATTGACAGATAAATAACTAAGGAATCAAAAAGGTGGGCAGGTCTTCTGATATTGACAAGACAGTCCATTTGCAAACCAATTAGCAGAAAGGATGGGTGTCCAGTTTTACAATGAGCTTAGATAGAGAGTTTGCTTCCAATATGAGGACACTTCAGCTAAATTCAATCATCTCATTTATTAACCCAGTGCAACTTTTCCTTCATTCTCAATTTAAAGTAGGTCTAAATGTGGCTTCTGCAAGACCTGGCATCCATGGAGTAAAAGTGAATCCAGGCCAGCAATTACATTGTACACAGGTGTCATCATTTAAAAACAAAAAGACATCTGTTTTGCTCAAATTTGGAGCTAAGGTGTCCAACTTAGAAACCCCTATTAACACTGTGAGGGGGAAAAATTGTTTTCAATTGCTTCTGCACTATTATTTACTGTTCTAAATAGTAAAGACTATTATACTAAGTTGAAGCTCTTCATTTTTCATTGAAACTAGGAGTCAGAAAGAAAGAGCAGATTGAATGGAAACAGGAATTCTAGTAGGCTTTCATCTCATTATCATAAACTGTAAAACTGAGTCAATTATCTTATTTTCTACTGCAAAAATATTATGGTCCCACATAAAATATTCTCATATTAGCATACATCGATCAGATCCTTAGGGGCACCAAATGTATTGATTAAGAAGAGTAAGGGATATTGCGGGGGGGGGCAGTTAAAGAGGAAAATAAATAAACTTTCAAAATATCAGCAAACTTGTGCCTGGTGTCTTCAGTAAATAGCAATACATTATATAAAAGAGAGGAGCACTAAAGAAAAAAAATTATTGACTCTAGTTTCAAGGGCAATTTTCCAAACCCATGGCCAGGGAAGAGGGAGGAGCCCAAAAGACTGTTAAAACTTGTTCAATACCCATATGTGCCCATTAACTTCACAATAATAAAACTGCTCCTAGTCATAGCCCCAACTCCAGCTGGTTATCTCACAAATGTGCCAGTAGTCATGCACAAAAAAAAATGTGGATGGCTCTTGTGGCAACTTCTAAAAATCATGGTGGGAATAAAGTGACTATAACTACTTGTTGAACAATGCTCAAGCCACCAGTCAAAAGCTTTAAAGATTCTGTTTTTTTGTTTCTTTCTGTTTCTGTTGTGCTTGTATCATCTCAAACTAATTTGTATTTGCGGAAGACCAGCATTTTCTAAAGAAGAGAAGGGTATTTTTTTGCTTCATTACTGAGGGAACAAGTAATAAGTAAGATGATTAGAAAACTGAGGTGTCACACTAAAGAACAAACAGGAATCATAAAGGCATTAAACATGAATACTAGAAAATATAAAAATGTTTTTTTTTTAAATCCAAGTTCCTCTGGTCCTCAGAAATTGGTTTTATTTGATATAGAATATTTTGTATGTTATAAAGCTAGCATAGAGAATAAATAAATGTTATGTAATATATAAATATATAGATTTTGGGGAGCTCTATATCTCAATATCCTCAGTCAGATTATTTAATGGAAAACTAGAAATGTGCTAATAAAAAGAGGATAAAAAATAAATTATGGTTGGTGATAATCAAAAAATGTCAAGATGTAAGAGGAGTCTTTGGTAAAAGGCTCCATGGATGCCCATCCTCTTCCTAATCCACCAGTGTTGTACTAAGGGGTTAGCATTCACAGAGCTAATCTTTTCTGTCCAGAACAGTGCCATTAATTTATGATTCTATAGTTAGCAGAAACAACCTGGTTGCAAATTTACATGCTCTAGGCATCAAATAAACTAATTAAATCAATCTATACAGTAATTGTCTTCTACTGTTTACTGATTAAAAAGCCCTTAAAATAATGAGAACTCCTTGCAATAGGAAGGCTTGGACCCATGAGCTATGATATCTATCAATGGTCTCAGAACTCTACCTGGAGAATGCAAGTTAAGAGGTAGTGAAGAGGAAGAAAATACCTGGCCCACCTCTCAGCAGTCACTGTTCTTCTGAGTCTCTGACTGAGACAGTGTGACCTATCTCAAAGTTTAGAGCTCAGATTTTCCAAGTCACCAACAATACTCCTTCACAAAAATTTCAAATAAGCACAGTAAATTCTTTAGATAAATGTCTTACACAGAGCAAAAGTGGTAAGAGAAAATTCATCTATAAATATGAACCTTATGGAATAATGAAACACTCTTATTACTCAATTTACCCATAATTAATACATTTTTTTAATGTTTGCTTCTAGATCAAAAAATCCATGATTCTGACAACAGTATAATGAAGAATATGAGTTTTCATAGTTAGACAAGAAACAGTATTCAAAAAATTTTCAAAATTGTATGACTGTCATCTTGTACTCTAGGAATTCTCAACTACCAACACTTGGAGAAATGTTTTCTTACATTTTATAATGAAACACGAAAGCTGAGAGAACATTCTGAACACTTTTCATAACAGTGCCCTAGAATATTGGATAACCTGAGCAATGTTTTACATTCACTTTCTGTACACAACAACTTTGCACTCAAAAATAAAATATGGTTTGGAAATATCATTTTAGAAAAAATTGTAAAAAATAAGTTTTCACCATAATCGAAATCAAAGATATATCTCCTGAATATATTCAAAAGCACCCATTAATTACTTTACTACTGCTCTTATCTTTTTTTTAAAAAAGGAACAAAAGCAGAAGGAACAAATTTATAACAAATTACTTTAAATAAAATTAGAGGTTACTGCATTACAGAATTGTATTCTATTTTTAATGGATACCCAACCGCTTCTATTTTCTTATATATATATCTCACTGCTGAACTATTCTAGTGTAATATTTTTTAAATATGTATAAATACCTACCAGGTTGAGAATTTTGCCTGTCAACTTTCAGCATGAATTGAACCACCACTAAAAAATATTCTAAAGAATGTACAATGAAAATTCTGATGTAGCCATTAGCTGCAAATTACTGCAGTAGAGTTATGTCTGATCCTTTGTAAATTGCTAATGCTCATTAAAAACCAAAAGGACAGACCCTATTTTTTTAGTAAAATTGAGGTCCTTAAATTATTAATAGCTGTTGCTAACAAAATGACAAAGCATCATTTTAAAGTTTGATTTACAGTGTTAGTTCTGTTTTCATATCCCTCTGTAGCTCTAATTCATAACTAGTCAAGACAGGACCAATAATACTGCTACAAAATGAAATACCATCATATTTTGATTATATTTGCTTTAAACATATGTTTTTGGGGGAACTCAGATGAAAATTGTTCTTTTGGACATTTATTCATACTCTAGGAAAGTAATTTCTGGTGAACAAAAAATTAAAATTTAAAATTCTACTAGAATTAATTTCCTCTTTCCTACAGATTCAACATTTGGTGATAGGCTAAGTCTCATATTTTCTATGTAAAGAATAAATGTAGAGATTTTAAAAGTATCTGCATTGTACAATAATAATGCCTGATTTGCCTCTCCCAAAGGATTAATTTCAACTTTAAAAAATATAAAGTATGTAAAAGTACTTTATAAGTGATAAACATGATTAAAGAACTAGTTACTATTGATTCTTATTTATTCTTTATTTTATTGATTTTTAAAGTACTGGTTATTGTTATTTTTCAAATCTGACATACTCAACATACAGAATATATGTTTGTTAATTCTATTACCTATTATTTTCATGTGTTTACTCATCAATATTAATATACCAAGTTCATATTCCTTTACTTAGCATGAAAGATTCAAGGAAGGCTCACCAGAGGAATCTGGATACTTCAACTAAGACTTCCATTTGTTACTTTCACCCCCGAATGATGTCAACAATACAAGCCACTAAAAAGCTTTTCTGCCTTAAATGTCTAATAGTGTGGTAACTTACTCCCTTGGGGTAATATAAAATAATCTTGAGACTTAATTTTAATATCTAACTATGCTACTTTGCTTGGTAGAATGGACTGAGGCTATCACTTTAAAAGCAGGGCAGTACTCTGAAAATATGAAAGAAAAAGATATTAAAAGAACCAGAGAAAATACCCAAAGCATGACAAACTGCTTATGGATTGACCCTTGTCAGAAAGGAGAAGTTTAGATCACATGAAGTCTGGGAAGCAAAGGGGCCCATAGTGTGAAGCAGGGCTTCTGCCAATGATGAGAATGTTGTGCCCTAAATAGCATCCTGTTAAGAAGATACAGTAGTAATGAAATCCAGCTCACTCTCATAGTCTTGCTCCCTGAAGCTGCCTTGTATTCTCCCTGAATACACCTTTTTTTCCTGGTATGTTCCTCAATTTGTATGCCTAGGAGGCTGCTCCTTACTCTAATTCTTCCAGTTAGAGAGTAGGTATATTATTATAATTTGCAGAAAGGTGAAGTATAGATTGGTGGTGGCTCTGGG
Organism: Cynopterus sphinx; assembly: GCA_030015415.1. Classification (NCBI taxonomy): domain Eukaryota; kingdom Metazoa; phylum Chordata; class Mammalia; order Chiroptera; family Pteropodidae; genus Cynopterus; species Cynopterus sphinx. The sequence continues at coordinate 83,638,017 of CM057386.1, read as the reverse complement.
TTGAAGACAAATTTAGAAGACTAGCTTTTGCTTTCAGGGAAAAGATCAGGTAGAAGGTATTTTCCTAAAGAAGGACTTCAACCTAGATCATCTATAAAGTAGCTGTGAGGCAAATTTGTGAACATTAAGGACATCCAAAAACCCTGGAGTTAAAAAGGTTGTGTGCATCAAATAATTATCAGTGAAACTATAAAATTCTATTTTGGCAGTTAGAAACACCTCAGATATCAAGGCCTGAAGGTTAGGGTGAGGATAAGAAATGTATTAGAGTCACCCAGGGAGGTGGATAGCTTTTTTTTTTTTCTTAGCTGTATCTCACACTAGCTATAAATTCTATGGTGAGAGATGCTGTTTTAGACCACTATATATACTTCACCCAGCAGTGTTCAATGATACTTGCACAATATTCACTATGAGCCACTGTCCTAAGAACTTTACATTTAATAACTAATACAATAAAACATCCTTAGAAGGTATTTATTATTATTATTATTATTATTATTATTCCTAATTTGTAGATAAAGAACTGAGGAATAACTGAGCTTAAGCGACCTTACAATAAATCACACAGGTAGGCCTGAGACTGAACCCATTCAATATAGCCTAGTCCCAAAGTCTGTCCTCTTAACCACCTCTCTACTATTCTAAGTAAATATTTTTCTGAATAAATGAATAAATAAATGACATAATAAAACATTCAGAGAATTATTATGTTATCTTAACTGCCCTGAATTTTAAATCATTTTTGGTTTTTAACAAAATTTCAATTGGATACCCAATGCTTCAGCAGTTGGTGTATTGAAAATATACACAAGGGAGAAAGTTATCATGGTAGGGTGTCCTCAAGTGCTGCGATGAGAAAACATAAACAGCTATGAGAGCATAAAGCTAGGGTATCCAATCAAGTCTTTGGTGTGGGAGTCAGGAAAGGCTTTTAAGAGGCAGATATATCTCAATTGAAATGAGATCTAAATGATGATCTAGGCAGAGATAATTCCAAGTATGACAACCAAGTGGGTAAAAAAATAGTACTGCACAACTGACGAACAGAAAATGTTCAGTATAGCTGTAGCACAATGTATGAGACAAATATGGCAAAAATAAAGCCTATAAAGAATGGGCAACAAATCATAGAGGGCATGAGAAAACATAGAGTTTGGACTTCATCCTTAGCATTCAGAAGTCAATGATGGATTTCATGCAGGGTGGATCAAAGAAGTGATATGATTTACATTTGATAACTATGGCTTATGTGTGTGGAGAGAATTTGGAGGATACAAGGCTTTAGGCAAGGATTCAGTTTAAAAATCTTTCAAGCAATTCAGGAAACAAGTTAAGTATTACTACGGTGAGTCTGAGGTGTCTGAAGGATAATCAAGTAAAGATATTTAGAAGACTCTCTAGGAATGAAGCTTGGCAGAGAGGTCTGATCTAGAAAACTGACTTGCGTGCTTGGTCTAAAGATGTCTTCAATATTCAGAAATAAATGAGTATTCCCAGGAAGAATGTGGAGTGAGAAGAGTCTCCAGTCAGAAGCCTAAGGAACCTCAACATTTAAAGGCTATATAAAGAAAAGAAGTCTGAAAAATGGAGTAGAGTGTGTGTTTTGAAAGCCAAGAATATCATGATAAACTAAGTCTAAATCCATCCACAAGTCAACTAATATAAAGTTGAAAATAACCATTGCAATTAGTCACAAGGAAGTCCTGTGTAATCTGAATGAAAGTAGTCTCCCCCTGGAGTCTTAAATACAGAAATAATCAACTGAGAGGTACAAAGTAAAAAATAGACAATTTTTTCAAAAAGTTTTGCCTTACATTGTCTTTTAATAAGAAGAGAGAGGGTAATAGCTAGAAGGGGGATTCTGAGTCCAAGAAGAAACTATTCTTTTTAAGAGAGCAGGAAAGTGAGTATATTTGAGTACATATGGCAAGTGGTTGACAACAAAAGTTTGAAGGTACAAGAAATAAAAGGGATACTCACTACAGTAAGAGCCCTAAGAGATCAGGAAGAGAAGGAATCCAAGACCCAGACCTTGAAAGGGAAGGTCACATTTGCTCAGCTGTAAAGAAATAACAATGACAATGCAGGTAAATGCATAGGTGCAACTTTCAGAAAGAAAAGAGATTTTTCATCTGATTTTCTACAAGAAGTCAGTCAACTTTGTCATGCTTATGCTCAATGGTATCTTCTTTATACTTGCTGGAGAGATGATAGATGATGATAGACAGATAGATGATAGATAGATAATTGATAGACAGATAGATGATGATGATAGATAGATAGATAGATAGATAGATAGATAGATGATAGATAGATAGATAGATGATAGATAGATAGATAGATAGATGATAGATAGATAGATAGATAGATAGATAGATAGATAGATAGATAGATAGATGATTGATAGATGATAGATAGATGGATGATAGATGATAGATTGATAGATGATAGATGATAGATAGATAGATGATTGATAGATAGATAGATAGATGATAGATAGATAGATAGATTAGATGATAGATAGATGATAGATGATAGATAGATAGATAGATAGATAATAGATAGATAGATAGATGATAGATATAGATGATAAATAGATGATTGATAGCTTGATAGATATAGATAGATAGATGATAGATAGATAATAGATAATAGATAGATAGATAGATAGATAGATAGATGATAGATAGATAGATAGATGATAGATAGATAGATAGATAATAGATAGATGATAGATAGATAGATAAATAGATAGATAGATAGATAGATTAGATGATAGATAGATAGATGATAGATGATAGATAGATAGATAATAGATAGATAGATAGATAGATAGATAGATAGATAGATAGATAGATGATAGATGATAGATATAGATGATAAATAGATGATTGATAGCTTGATAGATATAGATAGATAGATGATAGATAGATAATAGATAATAGATAGATAGATAGATAGATAGATAGATAGATAGATAGATAAGAGCAATGCACTACTCACATGTTCATCATGGTAATGCTGGTATAAACACACCTACTGAACAGTCAGTCATATAAAAGTATAGCCTATACAATTATATACAGCACATAATACTTGATAATGATAAAGAACTATGTCACTGGTTTACATATTTACTACAGTATAATTTTTATTATTTAATGGTATTCTCTATTTTTTAAATGGTTTTCTGTAAAACAGTATGCAGTGATACACCAGGAGTGACCTCATATATCTCATGTTTATGAAGTCTGTTGATTTTATCATGTCCTCTTGTGCTTGATCTGATCTTGTGTTGTTTTGTCATTGTGGCCCCTAAGCATATAAAATCCACAACTTATGTTGCAAGTAAAAGTCCACATGGAGTGCTTGATCTAGAAATGAAATTAAGGATGATTAAGGTGGAAAATCAGTGATGGTTATTGTTCACCTGTCAGGCATGCCCCATTCTAACATAGGTATGACCTTAGAGAACAAGGATGAAGTGATGGAAGCTGTTGAAAGATCTGCTTCATTGAAGACAATGAGATTAACAAAACTTTGAGAAGGGTCTATATCAGACATGCAAAAACTTCTAATGACCTGAATTGAAGACCAGACAGAAGCATATCCCATGATGACCATTGCCAAAGCAAAATGTTTATTTACAACATTGAAATAAAAGACTGGACCTGACTATAACATGGAATTTACTCTAGCTCTGGGTAGGTTAAACCAGGAGTCCCCAACCTTTTTGGCACCAGGAACCAGTGTTCCCATGAGAATCTAATGCCCGATGATTTGAGGTAGAGCTGTGATGGTGATGCTAGCACTGGGGAGCGGCTGCAAATACAGATGAAGCTTTGCTCTCTTGCCCACTGCTCACTTCCTGCTGTGTGGCTCAGTTCCTAACAGGCCATGGATTGATACTAGTCTGTGGCGTGGTGGTTAGGGACCCCGAGTTTAAATGATTCAAGAATCATTACTCAGTATTTAATGTGAATGTGAGTGATGAGTCCACAAGTGCTAATGTAGAAGCAGCTAAAAATTTTTTGAAACTCTAGATAAGCTGATTGTAGAGGAAAATTAATTGCCAGAGCAAATATTCAGTATGGATGAAACTTCCCTACTCTGTAAACAAATGCTTGAAACAACTTTGATTCATAAGTAAGCCAAGTCAATGCCAGATTTCAAGAGTTTTAGGAACAAGATAATAAACTTGCTTGCGGACAATGTTTCAGGCTACAAATTGAAACCCACTGTCTCAGGCACAGTGAGAGCCCTGGAACCTTTAAGCATACCAATAAGCACACACTCCTAGTGTACTACAGGAGCAACAAGAAGTCATGAATGACACAGCTGCTCTTCCAAGATGCCCTCCTGAGTTGCTTTACCAATGAAATGGAAAAGTACTATTCAGAGAATAACACACCTTTCAAGATTTTGCTTATTGTTGATAATACTCCCTGATATCCTCCTTTTATTGGAGATCTTTATTCCAATATCAAAGTGGTGTTTCTCTCTTCAAACATCACCTCTTTCATCCAAGCAATGGATCCAGGGGTAATAGCAGTTTTCAAGGAATACCATTTGAGGAGGACCTTTGCCCAGGCTATTGCTACAACTGAGAAAGACACTGATGCAATTCTGGAAGAATTACAACATCTATAACACCATTAAGAAACTTTCTTGGTCTTGGAATGATATCACCAAGAACTGTATCAATGGCAGCTGAAATCTGAAGACAGTCTATTGGTTCATCTATAATGCCTAAGGATTTTCCAAGAATGTGAAGGTTATAAAAATCAACAGTACTGTAGTTGAGATGGCAAACAACTTTAACCTAAGAATGAATGAGGATGATGCTGCGTTGCTCCTTGAGGTGGTTCCTGAGGAATTGACTGATGACAAGTTGTTGGAACTGAAACAGGAATGCATAGCTAAAGAAGAGGTAATAGAGAAGGAAACTGCAGGATATGGTAAAGAAGAATCCCCAAGAAAATTTACAGTAAACAGGTTAGTAGAAGTTTTTGTAGACCTCAACAAGCTCCTGAAAAAGTATGAAAACATGGACTCCAACACCAAAAGGTTTTCATTAATAGAGAGAAATGTTCATGGCACAATATCTGCTTACAAGTAACTCTATGATAAAAAAAAAGGAACATATCAAACAAACCACATAGACATATTTCTGAAAAGAGTGAACCCTCCTCAAGAAGTCCTTAAGAAGGTATTCCAGAAGAAGGCATTGTTACCACAGGAGATTGCGCCATATACATATTGCCTCCAAACACCTTCTAGGGGGACATGACATAGAGGTGGAAGTGGTGATATTGATGATCCTGATTCTGTGTAGGCCTAGGCTAATGTGTGTTTTTGTGTCTTAGATTTTAACAAAAAAATGTTTAAAAAGTAAAAAAAAAATAACAATAGTTAAAAGCTTATAGAATGAGGATATAAAATAGAAAATATTTTTGTACAACTGTGCAATATTTGTGTTTTAAGCTAAGTGTTATAACAAGAGATGAGAAGTTAAAAATAAACTTATAAAGAGTTATAGTAAGCTAAGATTAATTTATTATTGAAGAAAAATACTTTTTATAAATTTAGTGTAGCTTTAGTGTATGATTCATAAAGTCTATCGTAACATACAATAATGTTCTAGACTTTTATATTCACTCACTAACTCACCCACTCAGAGCAACTTCCAATCCTGCAAGCTCTATTCATGGTAAGTGCCCTTTACAAGTGTACCACTTTTTATATTTTTTACCACAGTTTTACTGTTTCTTTTCTATGCTTAGATATGTTTAGATACACAAACACTTACTATTATATTACAATTGTCTACAGTATTCAGTACAATAATGTGCTGTACAGTTTTGTAGCATATGAGCAATAGACTATACCATAGAGCCTGGGTGTGTAGTAGGCTATGCCATCTGGGTTTGTGTAACTGCACACTATGATGTGTGTGCCTAACAATGGATTTCTCAGAATGTATCCTTGTTGTTAAGTGGAGCATGACTGTATTAAGTACTTTTAAACAGCACATTACCTTATATATTCTAATAGTTTTTAGCATTTATTATAATACCTCAAATATAACACAATAGGAAAGCAATAGACATAGGGTGATTGATTTTTAAAAACATCTCATTTTATACTTGTGCTAACATTTTAATAAAGATATCTCAGTTGATCTCAAGTGAGAATGAGTTCAAAGTTCTTTAAAAATATTCATCTTATGTCTACTATATACAGCAAAAAAAGCAAAATAAAACTTGGAGACCAAGAATGTTTTTCAAATATTTCTATTTCTCATAGGGCTTAAAATTAGTTGCCTATTATATGCAAAGTGATGCATTTTTGTTGTTTGTTTGCTCCATGTAGTTTTATGTTTTAAAATAAGAAAGAATTATCCAATGATTTCTGTTAAACTATGCTCCTTGTTTATGTTTATGCCTTAAAATATAATAATTCTCATTTCTGCTACTAGCATACTCTCAACTGTGTATTGTAGCATAAACCTCAGTAAGTAAAATAACCATGAAATTGTTAGGTTAAGATTCTAATAAACCTATATTTCCTACTGAAAATTTCTGAGAAAAAAATTTGAGACTAAATTTCACTTACTCCTTTTTAAGAAATAGTACACATTTGAAAATCCAACAATTAAACAATTATATCATCAAACATGGTTTTAAAACCTTGCTTTAAAAAAATTAAGGCAAAGCTAGCCACCTGGACTCTGTCAACTTCTTTTAGTTGTAAAGGCCAAAGTCATAAATTTCTCACTAATTTGAGTTTTGAATATAAAATTTGAATTAGGCAGTTTTCATTCACATTCCTATCCCTTTTCTCCCCACAACCATTTTGAACTACAAACCTTCCTTTCAACTTTTGCTGTCTGTAAAGAAGTTCAATTTTCTGTCATGAGCAAACTTATTTCCTTTCTCATGTAATTTATTATAAATAATGGAAATTATTTCATATTCTTATAAATGACAGGTCAGATTTCTCCCAACTTAAGTAATTGAATTTGCCAATCTCAAAAACCTTTAATTGGTCTTTAGGATTTCACTGTACAACCTTTTGTTTATATATGATTTGCACCATACTGAAAGATCTGTGGCTCACAAAGAATAAAAGTGCAATGAGTAGTCTTTCCTGAGAATCTGCTTTGGCTCAAAATCATTTAAAATTATTTTAATAACTAAATTACAGGTGACAAGATAGTATCAAGAACTGTCAACAAGAGCTGCTGAAAGAAAAAAAAATAAGAAGCAGATGAGACTAAATCTAAAACTCTATATACTGACAGTCAATTCTTCTAACAAAATTATTTCAAAGAGCTCAAAACTCAGTGCATAATTTGCATAGAAAATTACATAGAAATATTTCATTTGTAGAATTATATCATTTGCCATCATATCCATATTCACAAGTCTTGGGAATTTGCTAACACATTAAATATAGGGTTATTAATAAAAAATAATGAAGTTACACTATCTTTCTGACTAAGCCAATTTTATGTGAATAGTAAACAGGAGACAGTTTGAAAATGCTGTATTCATGACATTGAAAGGAAGCTACATCATTGGCCACTTACATTTGGATTTATCTGTTTAGACTATTCTAAGTTAAAGCTGCTAGTCATAATAACCTTAAATGGTTCTCATGATTTAGGCTTAGCCCACTTGCCCCCTTTTATATAGAAAAGCATCCATCTAAAGGGGACAATTTTTGAATGAGCAAAAATATGTATTCCTTGTCATACATACATACATACATACATACACCTCATGTACACACATACACACATAAATGTATATGATAAAAGAAATTCTGATTGGCTTTAGAAGTGTAAAAATTTGTGTAAATCTAGGATTGACCAAGTAAATATAAATCAGTAAGCAGCTATCTCACTGCAGGTACAGGAGAAAATTGTTTAAGAACAACAATGCAATGCATTCTACCAGAAATCACTTCTAAAAATAGACTCTTTTCAGACATTTGCTTTGCATGTACTCAGGTGACCCATGTTTTAATCTTGATGTGATTTCTAATTACTCTGTGACTAACATCCTTTACATTAAAAAAAAAAGGGGAGGGGGAAGCAAAAGCAGAGTATTAACTTGCAAAAAATGTTGAGTAGGTATTTTTTGCTGTTATATGTGCCACGTTTGTTCAAGTTGTCACTGACCATTACTTTTTATATATTAAAACATTATTATCTGCTCCTTAAAGATTTTAGTGGTTTCAGAGCTTAGCTTTTAATTCTAATGCCCTAAAGACAACAGGCTTAAAAGGATAGAGCATAAAAGAAAGTACTTCGCTGAAAGGACTTCTTAATCCGCATTTGAATTGTGTTTAAAAATATATAACCTTTTTTAGTCTTTTTAAATTTTTTATTTAAGTCACAGACCTAGTACAAGAATGTAACATTGTGAACATCTTTTCTTACTAAGATCTAAGTAAGTGTATATCTCATACTGGAAAAAGAAAGGAACACACAAACGCTGAACATTGACTTGGAAATGTTTCACACCTTTAGGGTATTTTCATTTTCTGCTTTAGTATCCCAGTGCAAAGTACCTGCCCTTCCGATCCCTTGTAAAATCCCCAGTTTCTATCAACAATGACCAACAATTAGGAATTCTGCATGAAGGACCCTCCTACTCACTACATATTCAGTCCTTGTTTTCTGTGTTAGCAGAGCAAAATGATATACCTTTAAACAATAGGCAACCACTTAGAATCAATTTAGTGATGTTTTATTTCTTTTATACTACTTTCAAAAATTCAATTAGCTTTAAGAACAACAAAAACCTACTGCTGATTCAAAATCTAGATATCACCTAAATTCTTTAAAACGAGGTAAAATTTCTATATTACTATAAACTCCTAAAAAATAATATTTGATCCCCAAACAAAAGCATTGCATTTCTGTCCAATTTGATGTCTTTTTCATGCTTCCTTAGTGATGGCCAAATAATTGGTTGTTCACTTGTGTCCTTGTCTCCCCCGACAGTTCCACAGATGCCCTGAACAATGCTCCAAAGACTGCTTTCAGTAGGGGCAAATCCTCATTAATCATTCCTGGCTGACAGCACAAGGGGACACCTGCATCTGGTGCAGAAGCCCAGCCATGGCTTATGAGAATGTGGATTAAAAACTAGCCCTTGTGAGGTATGGCGGGCTACTTTTAAAAGGAATGTGATAAACGACAACAATAACACACACACACATATACACACACACACGCATGCACGAATGCACACACCAAACATAACAATTCCTCTTTTAGCATACCTATTTAATTAATATCTCAAACAGAAACTATGGTGCATTTTCCCATTAAAACAGCATTCTACTTCAAGAAAGTATATTAGAGAACTAATGACAGGGTTGTGATAAATAGCTGCTAAATTCTTCATGCCTGCATCACTCAACGTTAGCATTAAATACTGATGAACTGTCACATAATTTTCATTTAGAAATGATTGTAGTTTTAGCTTCCTATGGTATGATGCTCATAAATATTTCTCTTACTATATCTCACAAATAGAATGTATGAACTCTACAAAATTTTTTCACAAGATCACTTGTCTCTGTGTGATTGCTTTCTTACTGAAATAATAAATATGACTATTTTGAAGAAAGGGTTAAAAAGAATCCTAGAAATGACCCAAGGAAATTATATACCATTAAAGTTATTTTAACTTTCTTCTGCAATAGAATGAAGTGCCATCTAATTTCACAGAATACAAGAGTTTTCCTTCACTTGTCACTATTCTCTTAATTGTATCAACCAAGAAGACCAGCAATAATGAACTCAAATTTATATCTCATAGCTTTGTCTTAAGTGAGGTATGTGTGTAAAGCATCAGAGCATAAAAAGACTAGTAGCTAAAATACTTAGGAGACTTAAGGCAAACAACATATTGAGGAATTTTTCTAAATGAAAGTTATAAGCAACCTTTAAAAACCTACAAATATAATTCAGAAAAGAATATAATGATTAATAAAGTTGATGTTTATAATACTCATTTTTTAAAAATAAATAAAACTTTATGCATTAATTAGAGATTAATTACAACATCATAAACAAAACTTAAAGGTTAAAGAACAATAAATACAATATAATTTATCATTTCATATTACAGATTTCTTATTTGAAACTATAATCGTTTTGAAGATCCAGTTTTAGAAAATTACACATATTTGAAAAGCTGCATATTGGGTAGAAGCTAAAGGTCCCAACGTGAAAATTTAGTTTGCATTTAGTTTAGATATTTAAAATGATTCAGATATGAATATGTAGAGGTTTGTAATAGATAAAGAATGCTGTTAAAATTTTACTTTTTAAATCATTATAATATCTCTTAACTTAATTTTTTACAAAAGTATTTAATTTAAAAGACTACATGACACTGAAGGTTAGATTGCCACAAGAAAATTGCTTAATAATTGGCAAAACATACAATTATAGTAATTATTATTTGCTGCTATTTAAATACAATGCAAAGGATATTTTCAATATCTCCTGGAGGAGTACCAACTACCATTCTCTTCAACTTTAGTAGGCCCTGTCCTATTGCAAGGACATAGAGGCCATGCAGTATAGCTTTTCGCCTAAGATTTCTGTCCTTTGTGGATGCTGCTGGTAGCACCTCATGACCAAGGGCTCCAGCCCTATTTGAAATGTACTGCACTTGAATAATTGAGTGTTGTAGTCCCATAGCCTGCTTAGACACCCTCCTGCTTTTGTATTTGCTTTTTAAATCAGAACTAAGAGTTATGGCATGTCTACCCTTCATTAGGAGCTGTGGAAACACAGTCTGAAAGTGTCCTCTAGTGTAACATAGTGAAAGCTTGGGAGTAAGAAATTAACTGCTTGTCATAGAGAAAATATAATTAAACCAGTAAGGGAAAAAAAGGAGGGAGAAATAGGAAGAAGGAAGGAAGAAAGAGAGAGGGAGAGGAAAAGAGAAGGTTAGTTGTAAAATTCCTTGCATCATCACTCTCTGGGTACTCTGTAGTCCATGCCTTTTATTTGTTTGTTTTGTTTTGTTTTTCATACATCATTCCAATCTTCCCTACTCCCAGGAAAGGAAGACCAGGTAACTAACTTCTATTGAACATGAACACCAGGGCAAGCATTTTCTGTGTGTAGCTACTCTAATTCTTACATTTCCTTTACTATGGATAATTGTTTTCTTCACTTTGCAAATGAAGAAATTGAGAATCAAGGAGGTTAAGTAAAATGTCTGAGACACATAGGCCAAGTAAAATCAAGTTTCAAATTAAACCTGCTTTCCTCCAAAGCACATATATTTTCCACCAAACCACTCTTATCTAGCCTTGATTCCCAGAGTTAACTGGTAGCATCTTAACACTATTCTCTACAGTACGTCTAACAACTATGTATTGAATAAACGAATAAATGAAGAAAGAATGAATGATTACAAAGATGACTATTGCAAATCGACTATTACAGATTTAAGCAAGCATGAGAAGAATACCTGGAACAAAATAATTATACTACTCCAAGAAAAAATAAAGACTTGCTTCAAATTTCAAAATAAAGAAGCTAATTTCTTCTAAAATGCTCCATAAAAATAGTAGGTGTTTACATTATCTTTGATTATTAATATGTGAAGAGGTAAAGTTCAGACTTAAATAATCATTCAAAAATAAGCTGCATTTATAAACCAAATCAGACATTTATAATTATCATTGTAACTGGAACTGTTGTTTCCTTTAAATGTATATATTTTTCATATTTGGTGATAAATATTTTACAGGATCTGGTAGCATCTTGTTTTAAACCTTATTTCAGTTAATTGAAGAAATCTAAAGCAAAGTGCTCCTGATTCATTTTTCAAACAATAGAACACCCATTAAAACATGTTCCATTATTTATTACATAGTTTCATATGTAGAGTACATGATTATGTCTGAAATAACAAATGCAATGTGAAAGCTTATTTTAAATAGATATGCTGAAAAAAAGCATTAGACCTAGTCCTCTCAAAAAAACATCAACTACAATTTATTCTATATCATCATTTTACATTGAATGTTAAGATTTTCATATTGAAATGCTTCCATTAATTTTCAGAATAGTATTTTAAAGCTTAAATAATCATTTGTTCTGTATTCCTTATGTTATAAATTAGGGGGCAGGCTGAAAAGGTTAAATTACTCCAGATTACATGTGTAAGGAATATTAAAATTTATGTTCCTAACTCCAAGCCCAGAGGTAATTCCACAGAACATGCTATGTATTACATGATACATTCTAAGGGTCAGCAACAGTCTGCTGGTCAAATCTGGACTGTTACCTGTTTTTGGTAAATAAAGTTTTATTGGAAAAGCCACATTCATTTGTTTACATATTTTCTATGTTTTGGCGCTATAACAGCAAACCTAAATACTTGCCATAGAGACCAGGTAGTGTACAAAGCCAAAAATGTTTATTATCTCTTAATTACGGAAAAGTTTGCTGACCCCTGAATATTCAATAAGAATATGATACTAAGGGTTCGAGTTCATAGTGGAATTATACTAGGCCCATCAACAAACTATAATTTAGAGAATAAGGTATCATGTCATTGACAAAATAAAAGACTTTTTTTAAATGTATAATTGTGTGTTGATTCTGTGCTAAATGATCACGGTGCTCACATCACCCTTCTTATGCCCCCATTTTTTAAATAAAGAAATTGAAGTTTATATTGGTTAGGTAACTTGTCCTTGCTTACTTAGCCAATCTATAGCAAAGATGAAATGTTACCTGTAATCTGATTCTAGAAAAAATATAACAGCATGAAAGTAAAAGATCAAGATAAATATGCAAAATCACTCAAATTGAAAAAAATTAATTCAAAAAACAGAAGCAATTTATTTCAAGTATAATTCATATTATAAAAGTGAGTTAAGAGGATAGTTTCATTCTTCACATAAAAACATACTATTAAGGCACAGGACCAATTACAGAAAAAGAAATAGTTCCATAAAATTAAGAAGTACAATTATTTTTAAAAAAGGTTCAAATTAATGAACCAAACAATGTCGTCACTACACCAGAAAACAAGCAGGAAGTATGAAAGACAAAATAAGCAACTCTTCTAGAACAGAAGGCATAAAACAAAGAAGTGTTCTCTATTATAAGAAAAAAAAAGACTCTGAATAGAGGGCAGAGACAATGCAGGATGGAAAAGATCAAAGTAAATAATAAAGAATAGTTAACTAAGCTAGAAAGAAAGAAGTCTTCAAATTAAAGTATGAAGTAGAGTGTTGATGGGGGTGAGGGGGAGTATCCACTTAGGTAGATTCTGGTTAAATTTCAATACTTCGAAGACAAAAAAAAATACCCAAAATCTTTCTGAGGGGAAAAAAAGAAGCATGAGATTCTAAATAATATCAGAATTTTATAGCCACAATTTGCATTAGAAGACAATAGATTAATGCCTTCTAAATCCTGACAGAAAATTGTTTTAATCCTATAACTCTATGCCAATCTATCAGTCAGTGGTCCAAGCAAACTAAAACATTTTTGGATTAGCATAAACAAGAAAATATATCTCCTATACAACCTCTAATAAAACATTATTCAAGGGTGTTCTCCAGCAAAACAAAAAGGAGAAAGCTAGAAAGGCTGGTGGCAAAATGTATATGAAAAAGTTAACTATAACCAAGAAATAGTGAAGATAACTTAAAATAACTTAAAAATCTAGTGCCCTTGATCCTTTTTAGATTTTTTTCCTATGGGCCCAGGCCCAATATTTAATTTAACATTGAATAAGAGGTATATGAGCATAAAACTATAAATGTAATTTATATTGAAGATCATGTTTAGATTCAAGTTATATTCAAGTTTGGAACATTTAATTACAGTTAGAGATCAAACTTTGGCAATGTGAAAACGAAAATATAACTATTATAAAAATATAACTATAAAAATTTAGTTAAAAAGGAAATAATGTGCTAAATTATTCATTTCTAATAATAATTCAATAAATACTAACAAAATATGATTTCATGAAATTGATGAATAATACTTAAAAATATAATGGTAAGCACCAAAATAACTAAAAAATAGAAACTAAGAATAATTGCCTCTGAAAGTGAAAAGCCCAGGAAAGTTGACTTTTACTATATTTCTTTCCTGAACCACTTGAATTATTTTCACCCTGTGCAAATATTAATTTATTTTTTAAAAAGTATTGAAGGCACAAAGGAAGAAATCAAGTAAGTACAAAAAATTTCTTATACATTTCCTAACAATATATGCTTGAGCTGCTATACTTATCTTTCCCCTTGATACCTTACTAAAACTAGCTAGCTAGCCTGGCAGTCATCAGAGTTCAGATTTTTGTAAAAAGAGTGTCATGATGAGAACTAAGCCCAGAATTAAACCGGTGAGTTAAGTCAATGCAGAGATGATTAAAATATAAAAAAAGGTGCCTAAAATATGAGTCCCACTTTCACTGGGAAATATGACAAATTATATGATAAATATCCATTTATTCATTCATTTAATAAATGTTTATCAAACAATATGTTCTTTGAACATACTTATTTGTAAAGAAACAAAACTAATGCATCAATCTTAAATATCTACTGAGAACTGTTAGTGCACTTAACCATGAATTCTTCACCTCAACCAATGATGTTAATGAAGAATTTCTTTACTATGGGGCCATAATTCTAATTTTGCTTTATAAATATAAGAAAAGTTATAACTCCATATACATGGTAGGTTTGTTCATTCTCTTTCTACATGTACCTACCATACCAAATATCTACTTTTAGATAACCTGGTATCCTCATTCCAGTAATCTATTGCTTAACTTCTTTCAGGATGTCTCATTCATTCATTCATTCATCCATTCATCCATTCATCCATTCATTCATCCATTCACTCATCCAGAAAATTTTTTTGCATATGAATCATGCACCAGGCATAGTCCTACAGTTTGGGAAAAGAGTAGGAGACAACAAACAAAAAATCCAAAGCCTCAAGGGTTTACACTCTGAGCTCATCTATTTCAAAAACATGACTCTCATTCCTTTAATGCCCTTGTTCAACTCACATTTTTGAAGAATGCTAATGGCCACTGTAATAAATAACATTTACTCTTCTGTTTGCAAAGAAAGATTAAGAGAGAATGAATAATGTGTCTAAAATCAAATAGTAGCAAACTTCTTAAACCAAAGTCTAAGAGGTTTACTTTGGTTTCTCTGAGGTTAGTGGAAACTCCAATATTTAAATTACAAAAATATTTACTGTGCATTGGCAAAGGGAAATTAAAATTACATATAGGTAAAAAGTTAAGAGTATGCCATTAGTCTAAGAAAAGACCTATAAATTTTATCTTAAAATCCACAAATGAAAAAAGTAATTAAGACTTTGATCCCATTAAGGTTGCCTTTTTTTTTTTTTTTTGGCCTAGGTTAAATAATTTTAGAGCAATTAGCATGTCAGAGAAGTTTTTCAGGTACTTTTTAAATATTTCTTACTCATAGTCCCTAAAGTAAAAGGAATAATTAACTGAAATCCAATTAGTGTAGGCTTAGAACACCTGTTTCTGAAATCCTTTGAATAACTTTATCATATTATTATTTTTTCTTGGTCTTTGTTTTAAGATGAAACACATATCCCTATCCAGTTGCTCCTAGGAGCTAGGAGATTTGCATATCACATAGAAGAAAAGTACCTGTTTGTAAAAGAAGCTCAAAGATTAAAAAAACCAAAAGAGTTGTGGATATATTAGAGCAGCTACTGTTTCTTAACCCTCTTTTGACCAAAAACAAATTTGTAAAACTTCTGTTAGTTCTGGGAAAAAGAATTTAAAAGAGAATGACATAGTCCTCACTTTTAAAAAAATATCTATAATAAAATCATTGTTTAAAATGCACATCAAAGAAGAAAATGATGAATTTTGGTGGAGGACACATTTGATATCTTATTTTCCAATAGCAGTGAAGAGAAATATAGGTTTCATTATGATACCAGGAATTGTAAATTATGGTAATTCTTAAGAATGAACAAAGGATCAAAGCAGAATAAATATCTACCAAAAAAGGCATCACTAATAGGGCAAAGTATAATGAGGAAGAGGATGCAAAATGAATAATAAGTATAAAGTATATCAATCATTTCACTAAATGCCACGGTTCATTTTCTCATAAATAACAAAAGTCTAATCAAGTTTAAAAGCAAAATCTAGCTACGTGCAGAAAACCAAAAAAAACAATCTTACAGACTTGAAAATAAAAAGCTCATTTCTCACTAATCCTGGGCTTGAAAACGAAATCAAAGGGCAAGTACAACTATCTAGTGAGCAATGCAAAGGGAGATGGCACATAACAAAAATAAGAACACCAAGGTATCTTTTCAGTAAAAAAGGTGGGGAGATTAATGTTGCTGAGGAGAGAGGCAAGGAAATTTTGATTCCTCTTCTGGGACTTTGAGAAGTTACTTCTATTTCCAATGACCATTTTAAGAAGTTACTTACAATATCCAAGCACCCTGGCCTTATGATCCACAGCTGCAAATCCAACATATGACCTTCTGGATGATCTCTTTTGGTCTTTCTTTTAGCCAAAGCCTTCTGACCATTGCACTTACCATTCACCTTCAGAAGATGTGAAAGAGAAAAGAGAGGTGAACTACAAGAATGTTCATCTCTCTAACTATTCGCAGTTCCAGAAAGAATTAATGTGGAAATGGTTTAAAAGGAATGCCTAAAATGAACTTCTGGAATAGCAATATTTTGGTACCTACAATGCTGTATAGTTTTAATTTAGGTCTCTTTCTATGTTCCTTTTTTTAATCTATAAATGTAATGGAATATGTCTATAAATGTAAAATAGACAAATGAATCAGAGCATGTGCCAAAATACAAATAAAGATGATATAATAAAGCTTAAATAATGTTTGATCTATTAGAGATAAACAGAATATATTGAATTTAAATTCTTTAAAAATCCAATAGAATTTGAAATTGTACTTTCCAATAGACATATAATGTGGGCCAGGTATGGAATTTAAAATTCTCTAGTAGCTACATAAAGAACAAGTAAAAAAAAAAGTGATATTATTTTTAATTATATGTTTTATTTAACCCATTATAACTCAAATATTTTCTCAAAGTGTAATTAATATAAAAAGTGAGTCCTAAAAAAGTGATTCATGAAATACTTTTTATTCTTTTTATATTAAATCTTCAAAATTCAGTGTATATTTTAATTTATAGTACATCTCACTTCAGACAGACCACATTTCAGTGCTCAGTTGTCACATGTGACTATCATACTGGACAGCAGTAAATAAATTTATTTGAGAACAATGAGGGATCCAGAGACCCAGCAGTAATTTATATGCCCACACCTCTTAATTTACTGAGAGCCCATTTAAAATTCTATTTCTATGTATAACAAGCCTTCACACAGAGAGCTCAGGCTGCTGAATTCAATTAGATCCTTTTGTGGCCAAAGAAGTTTTTCCTGCCCTTGCAGAGTTTCCAATCAAAATGAATAGTTAAACAGGGGAGAAAATGTGCCAAATATGAAGAACAAGTTCAAAGGTCTAATTTTAAAATATCTTTAGGGAATTTATGTTGATGAAAGTTTAGAAAAATTACATGTAATTTATTCATTCAGTGGTTACTGATCTACAGTTTTTAGTCACACTTGAATTTTTAAGTCATTAGTAGAGAAGCACTATTTGTAACAGTGATATGCGGCAGTCTGGTCAATTCCCTTCTATTTATTTTTCCTTAAATCTCTTAGTAAATTATATTTTCAATTAGGTGATCCTAATATAAGGCTTAGTGTTTATAGTTTATTCCTTATTGGTTCCTTTCAATAATTCTGTGCTAATTTGATTACTCTAGTTAGGCTTGATGTAGTCACCCTAAAAAGCTAATTCATAAAACAGAAACACAGGAATACATGGTGAGGTCTTCTTTTATTTTCTGGTTTGTTGATTTACCCACAGACTTCATGGTGTATTGTATGGTAATTACTCTTCATCCTGATACTTCCTACTTCACCTTAGGTCCTACGTTCCACGCATGCTTTTATTCCCCCGGGCCCGAATTTTACTATTATGTGGATACAGTTAATACTTCTTGAAAATTCTAGTCTTGAATCCCTATCATAATTCTCCCTGGTGAATTGTTTGGTATCTCGTTTTCTATCAAGCCAAATATTTAAAAATTCCTGACAAAAGAATTAGCCTGTTTGAATTATAAGTTTATGACAGAAATCCAGGTCTATTTCATTCTGTACATGTGACAAAAACAAAGTCACAGTGAAGAAAATAAAAATGTATTTTAAAAGTTTCAAACTTCTTGATCCATTTGAAAATTTTAGTTCTAGTTGAATTTAATAGTCTGTGTATATGATAATATATTCTGCTATGATTTGTCCTATATTCATAGATACACTCTCATAACATAGAATACATTAAGAAGATATTACAAATAGAACAACATGGCTAATTTACTGCTCATTATATCTATGTCAACTCGATAAGAAATATTGTCTTGGTTTATTTCCATACAATCAGATTTTGTCACATGTTCAAATTTACTAAAAAGTAAATTATGAATTTTAATGCCCTACAATGATATTTTGACTACATTCATATTTAAAGAGAGAAGCACTCATTGAAAGAATAATAAGTATATATCCTTTCCTCACCAAAGGGAAAATATGCGTGGAAATAAATATTATGAAATAAATGTTTGTTTAATTACATACATTTTCCCAGCTATTTACAACAAAAAGTACTGACTTCACAAAATAAATATCTTTTTAAAAAGGCTTATTTGAAATAGAAAGTGGCTATTTATTCTATAAAAATATTATAATAAATGTTATAGTTACAGAAACTTTGGGGAGAATGGAGGGGAAAATATCCATAATATCCTCTGGGTGAAGAAAGAGGACACAAGCTAAGAAGATTTGACATGACTATGAGCCTGGTAGGCAGGTTGGGAGAAAGAAGGGTCAGATGCACACAGAGGAAGCAAAGCAAGCTGGGGTAAAAGCCAATTAGTGAATTAAAGGGTAGGAATCTAGAGTTCTAAAACACAGGGGTGATAATATAGGCAGCTTGGGAGAGGATTAAAATAAAGAAGTGATAACAGTATTCAGTCATGAGGGAAGGCTGTCAAAAATGTAAATAGGAATAAAAAGGTAAAAATAATGAGGACAAAAACCTGACATTTAATCAAGGATTATAGTAGCTGAAATTCAAAGAGGGGAAATGTGATGGTTTTAGCTCTAGGTGTTCTGACATCATTACCAGAGCACCAAGGCAGATGGAAACTTTGGTCCCAATTACAGGAAGCCAAATGGGCTGCCGAAGAGTAGAGAGATATAATTCATTTCATTTCCTGGTAGCTTTTCTTGAATATATCATATTAGATAATCAAAGCCTGACATCTACAATTAGATCTTTACTAGAGAGACTACTGTATTATTTGCAACAGCATATTAAAAATAAATGTATTTGACAACTCTAAGTGTGATATTTCAAAGTACCATACTTAAACTAGACAGTGTTAGAGTTTTCAATTGCTAATTTTTACTTAAATGTTTATATAATCTAGCTTGTATACTGCTTCATTTATTAAAATATTTTATTGGTAGTTCTTGAAATTAAAGCTTATCGTCTCGTCTAAAGATAAATTTGGCCTCTGACTCATTTCTTAATATCTAATAAGTTGAAACTTTATTATTATCTACTTTTAAGAGGGAATCAAATTTTAAAAAGTCTTTTCTAGTCATCTTTTTAAATTTTACTGCATAGCACTATTCAACCACATATTAGAGAGACGTTTCTATCATTCTATTAAAAATTGGAACATAACACCAAAAGAACCCCAAAACTTTACAATTATGATTTTGATTTTTGTTGTGACTACATTCCAGATAACTTTTATAGCATAAAATATTTTTATTCAATCAGGATTCTACTTATTTATAGAACATCATATTTTTCAATTAAAATGACAAAATGAATAATTTAGAAAAGGTCAATGATGAAGATAGTGGGGGCAAATTATGACAAAGACACACTAGTTTAAATATTTAAAGTTATTATGTAGTATATAAGCAAACAACAATCTTAAATGAAAAGTTAAGCTTTATCTTAATAACAAATCACAGGTAATTAAAACAAAAATGGACTGTGCTTTAAAATGTTTTCTGGCCAGAAGCTCATAAAGATTCCTGCCATAAAGTATGATTACAACACCTATATGAACACAGAAAGCATAAAAATTAAAATTAAACTAAGATTAAAGCCTATACTAAGACCACATCAAACAATGCCAATGCTATCTATACCTTGTGAACTGATACTAAGTGGGAAAAATAATGTGAAATTCATTTTTTTCCCAGTGAATATTCTTACTCAGTGACCAAGGCACTATAAAATGAGAAAACTACGAAATTTCTTGTTACAATTCCAAACTACACACATTTTGAGCTAAAAGAATTTCCCAATGAATTAAATAAGAGAACCCTTTCTTTTACCTCATGATGTCTTAATAAAACCTCTCATAAAAATGTGTTTCCTAGAACAGAGTTTAGGGGCATGATGACTAATGCACATCTTCATAATAACTTTGAATTATAAAAATAATAATGTTAAAAACTTTGTAAGCTATCAAGCATAAACAACAAAAAAACTAATTACAATGAAACAAAAAATCAGGCTGCTCTCAGATTTTTTCATAACATTAAATGCTGGAAGAGAGTGGGAACACTAACAGATTTTTTAGATGAAAATGTAATGATCCAACAATTCAATCTTTCACCAAACTATATTTTATACAGCAAAGTATCTGAAAATTACTCTCAGGATAGGAAAAAATTCATGCAGTACTAAAAAAAATCCTGAAGAAATACTCCAAAAAACCAGGAATGAATGAAACAAAACTAGCATTAAAAATTTGTAAGTCAAAAGGAAAAGAACCATATGATTTTATTCATACATGGGATATAAAACAAAAAACAACAAATGAACAACAACAAAAAAAAAACCCAAACTCATAGATACAGACAACAGAATGGTAGTTACCAGAGCTGTGGTGGGTGGAAGGAAGATAAAGAGTTAAATAATCAAATACATGGTGAAAGAAGGAGACTGAATTTCGGTTAGGGAGCACACAATAGAGTATACAGACGTCAAATTATAAAGTTGTACACCTGAAATTTACATAATGTTATTAACTAATGTTAGCCCATTACATTTAATTAACATTTTTTTAATCTGAAAGTTAGAATAATACTTCAATAATAATCTGTAAAACTCTATTACTACAAAATTACCACACGCTCACAAAATAAAAAAAATCTTTAAGTATTATAAAAAAATAAATCACAAAAAGAAAAATTTAAATTCAAACGACAGTACCAACGTTGATGCAAAAATGATACAAAGAACCAGAGTGTTAAAGGAGAAAAATCATTAATCTCACCCTGAAAATGTGTAGTCTTATGCCAGCTCACATAAGGGTCTACAGTTCAAAGTCATAATATCTCATGGTTAGAAAATGGCCAGGTTGAAAGATTCAATTAAAGTAACTCTAGGTTGGTAGCGCCCTGTGACCTTAACAGAAGCAAATGCAAACAGACCTAGTAAAAGTATCAAAGTAGATCTCATAGGGGTATCAAGAGTATCTATGATTATTGGCCATGATTTAGAAGACTGATACTTCCTTTCAGATGTTCAGATTTAGATTTTAAATATCTAATTTCTAAAAAAAGGTGTACTCACATGATCATATCTTTAATAAGGTATTGAATTTAGAATGGTCTACCATTTAAAGTTGTTAGAAAAGCACAGGGAAAGAACTAACCAAGCTCTCCCAATACAGAAAATATTCTTAAGTTATGAATAACTGTCTAGTTACTTACACTGATGATGATATGAAAAGAAATATATAGCAAATTAAAAGTGAAAGTACTTACATAAAGAATTTTATTATAACTATGTATGTTGCACTCAACTATAAAAGCTAAACGTTTGATAAGATTTGTGACTGAAAGAATCAGAATTGTGAAAGAACTCATATATCACATATTCTGTACCAATAACTCCAGAATAGTAACCCTTGTTACTAACTCATCTCTATACAACAGATATCATATACTCTTCAAAATCTACACAAGAAAATCAATAATTTTTATTTTTGTTACATTTTTACCAAGATTTTCAAGAAAATATTTTGTTAGTAAAGAAGAACCTAAATATATTATTTGGAAATGAACTCTTGTGTCCTTTGATGTATCAACCAAAATTTGGTTTCAAAACATTGAGGACGATTTATTAAATGTTTATTATATGCTAAGTATTCTAAGTTTTACATATATATATTAATAATTGCGTGACTAGACACTATTGTTATCCACCAGATTATCCAGAAGGAAACTGAGACATAGAGGAATTAAATAAATTTTGTAATCATCCAGCTTGCAAGTGGTGGACCAGGATGTAAACTCAAGTAGTTTCTCTCCAGAGTACACACCCTTAACTGTAATAAAATACTTTTTTGCAAGACTGTGATTAATAAACAGCTAGAATTAAAGAGTTTTTAGCAGTAAGAATTAGAACTTAAACACTGCAAGATCTGGAAAAAATTTTTAGTCTATAAACTGATGGCGTTTTCAATCAGGTAATTAAGGTAGGTTCAGAATGCAAAAGTTGGATTTCACAGTGCTAAGTTAATATGATATCAATCAAACCAATTTTCTTCATGTGACATTTAAATTTAAGTTCTAAAATTTAAGCTGCTTTAAAAATATCAGAAAAGATGCTCTTCTGGGTTTCTATAGGAAAAGGCAGACACTTAAAACTCTCCATTCATGATAGAGAGAGAGAGAGAGAGAGAGAGAGAGAGAGAGAGAGAGAGAGAGAGAGCTCATCAAGGAGAGTAAATAATATTCATCCATAGCCCATGCCTACAATATAGTTGAAAGTCAGAGAATTTTAAGTCTTCAAATTACACATCAAAAGGAAAAGACCCTCGAAACTAAGAGTGAAGTCCAAACCTGTGTGAAGAGTCTGGTGAAGATTTCGTAAAAAACTGGGGAAGGAAGCAGGGGGCCTATCTTGGTGCACCTGAGGTCAACTCATCCTCAGAAAAATATCATGTATAAATAAGGAAATATTAAGAACAGGTCTACTATCAGGTAAAGGACTAGCTGTTGGACAGTCAAAATGAAGAAGCTTGAAAATGCATATGATCAACAGTGCTAGTCATGAGAAGTAAAGGTGTTGCTCAGAGGCTTGGTGGTAACAGCAGAGAGAAAAAAATGGTAGAAATTAAAAGCCTCATTTCTGCAGAAGAAACAAAAGAGTATCATAAAATCAAAGAATACAAATCTTCCAAAGTACAAACTATTAGATAAAGTATATTGCATGATATTAACAGACAAGAACACAAGCTAATCCAGCAAGCTACTCACATTTAACACTTATATTTAAATACACAGATTATTATTGGAAAAGTGAAGCATAAGAATTTTAAAAGTCAATAGTAAATTTCAGAAATATCTATCAAACTATTATAACAAAACAAAAAAAATGAAAATAAAAGTGTTTAAGCTGATAGAATTTCTTCCTTAAGAAATCATGAAGCAGAGAAAACCTAGAACCCAACATCCTACTCAGAAATAGGCTTAAAAGCACTTTCAGATACTAAAAATAAATAAACTTCAAAACATAAACCTGAAAATTCACTATTGTGAAAAAAACATAAAACAAGAATTAAGCAACCTTAGGAAATAAGGGAAGAAAATATAAAGTTATCTCAGAAATAAGGAATGATTTAAAACATGACTATGGTAGAATATATTTTATTGAAAAAGTAATAAAGGGTAGTTAGCAGAAGAGTAAAAATAACCAAGAGAATGAAAATGAAATGAAGAGGTAAAAAGGCCAAGAAAATGAGAAATATGGAAGATAGGAAGAAAATATTCAATTTACATATAATTGGAGTTGCTGAGGGGAGAAAAAAACCCAACAGAATAAGACTAATATTTAAAGCTATAATCCAAAAAAAATTCTAGAAATAAGACATAAACCTATATATTAAAAAAGCTGACCATGAACTTAGAAAAGTTGACCCAGAATGAACACCTTAGACATATACTAATAAAACTAATAGATTTTAAAGATAAAAAAATAATTCTTCAGAATCTCTAGACAAAAGACCAAGATTTTTATAAAGAAAAAAATATTAGGCTGAAATTAAAATTCTCAGAGAAAAAATGCAAAGTAAAACAACAACAAAGCAATATTTTCAAAAAATATAGGGGACTAAAATCTAAAGTATAGATTTACATATCCACTGAAGGTATCTTTAAAATATAAAGTCTATATAAAAACAGTTTTAAGTATGTAAGATATCAGGTATACTATGTCCAAGAGTCCATCTTCAGTATCTGAAAAACAAAATAAAGCAAAACCTGTGGACAAACATATAAGAATGTAAATGTTATGTATTCTGACAGATATAAATAATATAACTAATTAAATGAGAGAAGACGAAAAAAGGAAAAAACAGTATTTTATTTACTAAATACAAAATACTAGGAAATGAAAGAATGTTCCATTTAAAGCTGAAAAACTAAAGTAGGAGTCAAAATATATATATTACAAATTTAAAGTGAAAATAACAAAATATGCATTTTCTTCACCACATATGTAACAAAAATAATATGACAGTTGAAATAAATGACACTAGTTGTATCAATAAGTGTGAATGGCCCTTAACATTTATAGTAAAAGAAAAATATTTCCAAGTTGGATCACAAGATTACAAAATAAAATTCAACTTTAGTTGGTATACAAGAAAAAAATCTTAAAGTGATTCAAATGGCTAAATTATAATAAAGGGCTGGGCAATTTTTTTAAATTGAAAATTTTTTAATTGCAAAAAAAAATAAAAAACAGTGGTTGAGATATTGATAATAAAGTGCTATCCAATTTTTTCAATTGCAAAAAAAAAATACAAAACAGTGGTTGAGATATTGATAATAAAGTGCTATCCAGGTCAGAAAGTATGAAATTGTTGTGTGTGTGTGGCAGGGGGGGACAACTTTATCATGTGAAAGATCAAAATTTACAATAAAGGTATGAGTTGTAAATTTCTATGCAACAAATAACGAATTGACCTACTTCAGCAAGCAGAGCTACAGATGATGATAGAAGAAATAATAACACATTACTTATTTAGAGATTTTAATCCCCATTCTCTACCAGATAAATTATATGGAGAAAAAGTAAATAAAAATATTTTAAAACTAAATAGTATTTTCAAGATGACTGATGATATAGATATAGCAAATTTTCATCTCAATAAAAGAGATTTACATTATTCTAAAGCATATATGAAACATTCATAAAAATTGAACATGTATTATACCATTATAAGAATTTCAGTAAGTTCTATTAAGGATATGATACAAACTTCTTGACCACAAAGCCAAAAAAGTAAAAAATTATAACAATATTTTAAAGGGCATTCTAACTTGAATTTTAGAACTCTTTATTAAGTAATTCTTGAGTGAAAGTAGAATGTTTTAAAAATGATAATTTAAACACTACATATCAAAATTTATAGAATTAAATTAAACCACTAATCCAAGAAAAATACATGAGTTAAATTCTCAATTCAAACAGAAATTCTCAATTCTCAATTAAAATAGAAAGAAAAAAACAAAAAGTAAATTAAACCAAGTGAGAGGAACAAAATAACAAAATAAAAACAAACATTAATACAGTTAGATGACAGAAAATAGTAAAAATGGTTGTAGTTTTAATAAAAATTAACAAAATGGAGAAATCACTGTCTTATCTAATCACAAATACACAAAATAATAACCTGAGGAAGAGAAAATAATCATTAAAATAGAGTAAATAAAAAAATCATAAATTACTATTTTGTACAACTCTATTAAAATAAACTTGAAAATCTGAATGAAATAGATAATTCAATAGGAAAGCAGAATATATATATAAATCTTGAAGCCAATGTCTATCTTAATTTCTTAACTGAGTTATTGGGAAACACTAAAGAAACTCTCTCTATTTGTGGTCAGGAACAAGGCATATAATTTCCCTCTCTCCTTGTATTTGAGGTATTAATCAATTAAATCATGTAAGAAGAAATAATCAGAGACATAGAAATAGAAAAGAAAAATTAAAACAGCCTATTTGAAAATGACATAATAGTATAAATGTAAACCTCTAGATTTAAACTAATGATTTAAAAGATAAACTTCAATTATTAAACTAAAACCAAAAGTAAAATAATTTAGTATGGTACAATGAAAGATAAATATCGTAAACAAATTAATATCCTCCATATATACAAATGTTCAATTAGAAAGTAGAATGGAAGAGAAAAACTATGATAGCTACCAAAATAAATTAAGTACTTGGCCATAAATTTAACAAAATATGTAAAAAATGTATTTGAAAAAAAACTTTAAAATACTCTGAATGACAAAAAAGTAGACTTGAACAAATAAAATATCCCTATTCTTGGATTGTATGAGTCAACATTATGAAGATGTCTATTTTCACTATGTAAATATGAAAACCTGATGTGATTGCATAAAAATACTAAGAAGTCAGAGAAATTGATATCAAAATTTACAGAAAAAATAATTGTGGTAGAAAGCTAAGAAAAAGTTTAAAAAATCTTTCAAAGGAGTACCTAATACAACCAAAGATTAACACATAATTAAGAACAGGGTTATGAGAATATGAATGGAACAGAATAGAAAGTACAGAAACAGATCTAAGTACTAATGCAAATTTATTATATAATAAGCAGGGATTTCAAATCTTTGAAAAAATGTATATTTTTAAATAAACGGTAATAATGTAATGTATATCTTTTTGAAAAAATAGATCTACATTCCCAACATATTTTAATAAACTAAAAATGTATCCGTTATCTTAATAGTAAAAAATTGAACCATACATGTATTAGAAGAGAACATGGATGAATTCTTTTAAAATTTTCAGTATGGTAAGTCTTTCTAACTTTGACTCAAAATCCTGATACAATAAAAGATAAAATATTTTTATCTTTTATTTATCATTTACATAAAATATTTTTAAATAATCTTTACATGAGGGAAAAAAACACTGTAAGAAAATGAAAAAAATGACAAAATGTGAGAAAATATTTCCAACATATATTGCAGATAAAGCATTACTATTCCAAAAACAGAACTCTGAAAAATGAGTTACAGACATGAACATAAGTTTCAAGAAAGAAATATAAATTACCCTAAAATACATTTAAGATGTCCAAGGTCATTTAACTTATAAAAATGCAGATTAAAATTGCACTTATTGACCATTTCTCACTTATTAGATTGACACAAATCCAAATTCTCATTATATCATCCTAATGGAGAAGAATTTGGCAATATCTAGTAAAACCAAATAAATCCTTTTACCCAGCAATTCTAGTTCTAGTAATTTACTCTAAGGACATCTCTCCATAACTATAAAAATACATACACAAGAATATTCAATTACAATATGAGAGTGTTAATTACAATACGAGAATATTGAAATAAGTTAGATGTCTACCAGTAGTAGGCAATACATTTTATAAACTACTATATATTAAAGCAATGAGTAATGGGTAGGTATTCAAAAAAGACTGAAAATATCTATAAACTGATAAGAAGTGATTTCTAGGATATATTATTAATTTTTTTAAGCCTACAGCACCTGGTATTCCTTGGTGGTCTTCCATCCAAGTACTAAGCAGGCCCAAATCTGCTTAGCTTCCAAGATCAGACAAGTTTGGGCATGTTCAGGGTGGCATGGCTATACACTATATTATTAATTTTTAAAAAAAATCTTGCTATTTTGTAGGAATAAAGAGAATAAAGAAGATACAATTAGGCATCTTATCTGTTTATGCACATATTGCTTATTTTTTCAAAATAGATATAGGAAAAATAAAATAGAAACTAATGAATAGTTACCAAAAGATGGTACATAAGAATCAAACTTTTCTGATATATATATATATGTGTGTATATATAGTATTTAATGAACTATATATAAATATATAACATAAAATACACATCTTATATCTAATGAATATATTAATGTAAAAATAACTCATTTATACCTATTAATATTAATTAAATACATTGGCATATTTATTAAAATACATTAAAATATTAATAAATATGTACTTTAATAATACATATACTTTAACGTACTATATATTGTATTTAAGTACTATATAAAGCACGTAAGATACTATAATAGTATACTCTATCTAGTCTTTAATATGTAAGCCAGAATAAAATAAATCAAAAATAGAAAAACACTAAATTTTAATAACAATAGAAAAAATAGAAATAAATTAGCTTAAGTGTATATCACATTCAAAACCTACGTGTGTGCAGATATTCTATAGGTACTGCAGGATACACTAAATGAGTAAATCTATTAATGTTTTTGGCAGTCAGGATTCTCACTATGGGAAAAGATTCAAACATGGACTGGGGAAAGTATGAAAGAATCATGCAATGTAGCTATCAGAAAAAAAAAATATATATATATATACACATATACGTATACATATTTATGTATATACATATGTACACACATATTTTTTTCTAGCTCTATCCCATGAAAGTTCAGAGAAACAATATTCAAAAATCTCATGAACCCAGATTTTGGTTTCTAAATAAAATTCCCCATTAAAAGGAACCAGGAATCTTTGGAGAAATGGTTGATTCTAGGTCTTGGGCAGGAAAAGTATGAGGTAAACTTATAATACCTTGCTGAGCCAGAAAGCAAGGAACTAAAAAGAATATGGAGGCCTATTAATAAAAATAAAATGAATGATATTAGAAGAAAGTCATTACTTTGCAAGCACTAAAGTAAAAACTAATTTCAGCAAAGATCATCACGAATGCTAAAATATTGAGTGAAATTTTATTGAGTACAGAATATTCATACAGTCTTAAAGTATCACCCACAGTCAATAGCAAGAGAAAAAGATATCTTCATAATGAAAGAACCTCAATGACGCCACCTTAATCAAATAATTAAAGTTAACATCACCAATAGTGGAAAAAGTCAATATAATATGCATCTTGATGTAATATATTGGGACAGACAGATGATTATCTGTGTAGTATTCTTGACAAAAATGTTTGATTCCAATAATATAGAAATAATCCATAATAAATTATACAAAAGAATGCCCTGGACTTTTCGAGAGTTTTAGTCATGAAAAATAATCTAGGGAATGTTGTAGATTTTAAAAAATTAAGACAAGACAACAAAGTGTATTAGATAATACTTGAATGAATCATGATTTAGAAAATAAAACAGCTATAACAAATATTAATTGGATAACAGGGAAATTTTCATGGGCTGATATCAGGTATATTCTTGCATCAATATTATATATTTTAGATGTGACAACAGCATTATAAAGTTATAAAGATGGTTAATAAGGTTATGAAGAAGAGTTCAGAAATTATTTTTTTCCTAGTCAATCTAGGTAAAGAGCATATGAGTGTACATTACTTAAATTTTTTTAGTTTATCTATAGGATTAAATTCAAAATAAAAACAAATATTTTTAAATG
Source organism: Cynopterus sphinx (assembly GCA_030015415.1). Taxonomy (NCBI): domain Eukaryota; kingdom Metazoa; phylum Chordata; class Mammalia; order Chiroptera; family Pteropodidae; genus Cynopterus; species Cynopterus sphinx. The sequence goes on along the minus strand of CM057386.1, from coordinate 83,608,357 downwards.
TATTTAATACTAATAAACTAAAAAAGCATTAACTTTGAAGAGTTCAGAAATTATTTTTTTCCTTGTGGACTTTTAATTTTTATTATGGTGACATTAAAATCTAGTAAGTTTCAGGTGTACAATTTAACAGTAAGGCATATGTATGTGTGTGTGTGTGTGTGTGTGTGTGTGTGTATTTTGCATTATGTGTTCACCTCCCACAGTTAGATTTCTTTCTGTCACCATATATTTGACATCTTTTACCCCATATACCTTCCCTTTCCCCCTCCTCTCTTATACTTTGGTAACCACTAGTAAATTGTCCATGTCCATGAGTCTCTGTTTGTTTGTTCTGTTCATTTGTTGCTTTTAGGTTTATATCCCACATACAAGTAATATCATATGGTTTTCAACTTTTTCTGTCTGGCTTATTTCTCTTAGCATGATTATCTCAAGGTACATCTACATTGTCACAAATGTGACAGAGATTATTTTAAACTGCATAAAACTAAACGAATCTAAAGCATTATAATATAGTATAATCAGGTTATTTAACAGTCTTTTATCACCTAAACAACAATAATTAAAAATAAAGCCATTTGTTTACCACCTTGCTATTTCTATTTTAAAGAGATATCCCTATCAGAAGGAGGAATACAGTTTTCTCATATATTGTCCTCATCCACCAAATACAGGTAATAATTCTCAAGAATGTTCACTAGTTAATTCAATAAGAATATTTTAGAGTTTGCAGTAAAGAGAAGTTGGCTGGGGTCAGAAATTTAAAGTAGCTAAATCACTTATTAACTTCCATATTAGCATCATGGAATCCTGCCTTCAAATCCCACCTCTATTAACTCACTAGATATGGAGTCACCAACTAACTTAATCAGACTTGACATTTCTTATCTGTAAAATCTAAATATGCATAGCTAGTGTATTTCCTTGCTCTGAAGAATTTTAGGTTAAATAATAGGCCTCATATTATATAGCACAATGTCTGGCTAAATTAGTGGTTCTATAAACATTAGTTGAATCTGAATCTAGTATGATCTAATAATATCAATGGTGTAACTTGTTTTTGACACTTGATCTTTTTTTTTTTCATGTTAATATAGCCATTGGTGCCGAATATGAGAGAAAACAATGAATTTCATGAGTATGTACTCCCCAGAACAGCTATACTTCAATTAAAATTTTTATAAAATGATAGCTCGCAAAAAGGCACAAGGCCATATGTAAACTCATAAAAAATTCTCATCCATAATTGGCAAAAAGGTTTTTAATTAATGCATTTTCTAATAGCTATTTAGTTGTGACATCAGTACGATTGATATAAAAACATTATAAAACATTGTTATCATTACAAATATATAGCTACACCTAAAAATAATTTTTACTTCTTGTAATTCTCCTTTCTTAGAGAAATGTGCCCAACTTATCAAAATTGAGTCATCTTACAAGTGAATGAAACAGGTGGTAATCTATGTATCATATTTTGAGAATGTCATGGCATTTAGGCCCGCAGTCCCCTTTTTTCCTAATGATAACAAAAAGGTGCTAATAATGGATAAACCTACAGAAAATACCAGCAATTGAAAAGCACTTCCCAGGCTCAAAAATATTTTAATCATTTTCATGTCTTTTAAAAACGCTTTAGTGGGAAAAGGTGCATAAAAGAAACAGCAGGCATGAGATGAAGGCAAATTCTCTAATTCACTATTTTTCCAGAAGCTAAATCACAGCCCTGAAATAGTAGATTATAGAACCAAATAGAGCATCTTAGGTGGTTGAACTGTAGCAAAGACCCATTCTCCCATCTACTCATATTAAACACATACCAATTCCTGTTTTTAACACCGATTTGTGCAGACATTTTATTTCATAGCTGAGTAAGTAGAAAAAAAGTTTATTTGGGGCCAGAAGCCACCAAATTGGGAAAGATGAGAATAATAAAGGAGACGGCTTTTATTCCCTTGCTGACCATCCAGAGGTAAGTGCCTGTGATTCCAGAGGTAAAGGTGAGAAAGTGATAGAACTGTCTCACAAGAGATCTCCAACGATTCCTTGAAGGCTTAATAGACAGAGGCTATTTTTCCCCCATTACATTTATTGGTGTGATGTTGGTTAATAAAATTATATAGGTTTTATGTGTACAATTCAGTAATACATCATATGTATATTGCATTGTTTGTTCATTCACCCCAATGTTCACATTATACACATTGACCAAGACATTGAAACCAAAATGCCCTTCAATAGGTGACTGGATAAAGATAATGCGGTACATATATACAATGAAATGTTTTTATGAAAATTTTTGTGCAACTCAGCACAAGTGAAATTCTGAGTTGAAGAAAAAGCCTTTTCCTCTGATGTTCCTCCCCTACTCTGCACTTCTGTGTCACTCTGAGTGTTGGCAGCTTTGTGGGCTGCTGCACTGAGGGAAAATATGAGGGCCACTGTCAGTCTATGCAGGAGTTTCAAATCCGAAGCAGTTCTTTGGATTGAAACTCTGTCAATGAAGAACAACGCAGGAGAAAAAGAATACTTGGTCACATCAGGGATAAAAATGGGTGCATGGAGGCCCCTGTTCCTTTCATTTATTACACATGCTGCCACTGGGTCAGTCTTTCTTAAAGAACTCTGCTTTCCTTTAAAAAAAAATTTTTTTAATCAAAAATCTTTAGACATTTCTATGAGGTAGACAAAACATTCTAACCATTACTTTCCCAAAAGTGGCCTCAACTAATTTCTATTAATTTTATTTAAGAATCTCCACTATAGTCAATGTTCCCCAAATATACTTGCTAATTTCTCTTTCCTCTCAGTTCTTTATCTTTGATAAAAGTATATCATTTCATAAACTTGGTATGGCCTCCCACATCCTCTCCTGCCTTTCTAAATACAAACCATTGGTCCCATAAACCTTCAACAAACAACCTGGACCTACTGCTTCTACCACAATATGGCACAAATTGTCCATATTCAAATATTCAGATATTATACATTGCAAATTGATAAAAAAAATTCATTGAGACTTCATCAATTATATATTGTTTAGAAATAGCTTTTTTTTCTGTTGCCTAATTTTATATTTGGACTCTGCATTTTATTTTTATCTGCCTTTCCCATTCAGAAAGTAAGTTTCTTGATGACAGGGTCTGTGTTGTTTTCATCTTTACATCATTCACAGTATTTAGCACAGATAGATCTTCTATAAATATTTTTGGTGGATAGATTGATTCATTTATCCAGTATGGTACTGAGAAAAAACAGATGGAGTATTTGGGTTGACAACTGCACCACGTTTTGAGATGTTACTCTTTTCGTCTGTCGAGAAAAACATCTTTTCAATTCTAATTTTAAATTTCTAGTAATTGAAATAAAGTCAAATAGGCAGGCTACATTTGGCTAGCATTTATCAGCAAGTTTTCTCAAACCATAAGCAAGATTATCAAAGAAATAAAATGTTCACAGTTGCCTCTTCTTTCACCAGGTTTACTAACAATGAATATATGACTTTATATAAGGTGGAATCTATCTAAATAAGGTACAATGATCTCTTTTTTCTTAATTATGAATAACTTTAAAGAAATTTAATAACACATTGCAGGAAAATTTGTGGTCTAAATAAACTCTTTATCTTTAAATTGTACTTTTATGTACTAAAATAATGACCCCCACTCCAACTTTTTTAATCGATGAGTCAACAGTAATGATAGAAAGACCAAAATGTTTGTTTGGTCTCTTGCCTCCTTATTCACTATGGATCAAAATTAAAATTATCACATTAAAACCATCAATAGCCTACAACTCCTACTTATACAACACAGTCAAAAATTAAGAACTGATGGTTATTAAACATGAAATTACAGGATATTTTATTTCAAGTCTCGTGTCAAATAAATAGTCAATGCATCAAAAAGCATTGTTTTTTCTTCTTATAGGTAACCTCACTTCTCTTTTATTATTTTACAAATACGTTAATGTTCTGAATCCTTATATCATTAAAATATGCAATAGGAAGAAATCCTCTGTTTATCAGTAGCATGAGAAATCAGCCCCACGTTTAATTCAACACATTTCAAGACAAGAAGAAACCACCAATCCCCAACCTCCGGTACAAAAAAAATTTAGCAGAAAGAGCTAACCTCCAATGGTTTTTAAAACTATATATATAGCTGGATGGATGAGGAGGAAAAGTAAAGAGTTGACTCGCATGACCAGGGTGAAAAAAAGAAAAAAAAAACATTATAGTTGCAAAAACATATATTCCATAACAAGTTCTTAAGACTCCCAGGTGCAACATCAGCAGCACTCGAGTCTCGATTTTTATTGTAATCTTGTGGCTTTTTATTTGTAACTTATATGAAAAGAATCATATTGATTGGGGCAGATTTAACTCAGTAAAACCTATTCTACTGAGATTGTCTGTGCTAGGTGATTTTATCAAGTTCTCTTTTGGTTTCATTTTCTTCCTCATCCCTATTCCCAGGGGAGGCTGCAGCCCAGCTTGCAGAGCAAATTGCCCTAAATTGAGTTCTTTCTCTGGCATAGACAGAGCTGCCTTTGGCTCCTCGGCTTAAAAACTTTATGCATTCTTTTTTCCTTCTTCCTTAACAATCCCCTTCCCTTTTTCCAATTAAAATGGAGAAGTTTGCACCGGTACCTGCTCCCAATTAAATGAATACTGCATTACCAGCCGCACTCCCGGATCTTCTTTACCCTCCCTTCATTAGCCTTATTCCTCTGAGGCTGGCTGGCTGCCTGCCAAGGACTTATGGCAAGAATTCAAAATCTTGCACACTTTATCCCCTCCAAATCATTCTTGAATATAAGCAGTCTGCTCCTTAGGCCCAGCATGAGAAGTCTAAGAACGTGTTCAAAACAGATAGGGGGTAGGGAGGGAGAGAAGAGGAAAATGATTTATTTAAAAGGCTAAAAGCCTATGCAAAGAAAGACAACCTGAGAGAGGTTAAGCTTCCCAGTTAATTGACCTTAGTTTCTTTTTTAAAAGCCTGAGTAGGAAGAACAACAAATGACAGTTCGATAGCCTTGCTTTCTTTCTGAACGCCTTCATGCCTACAGGAAGTACATCATCATCTTCACACCTCAGGCATGCAGGCTCCCCACTACTCAAATTATGCACTGTGACTGAAAAAGCCAACCTCCGAAGCTTAAACAAGTTTTTATTTATATATAGAAAGATCAACATGGAATTTTCCAACAAATGTGAGTGCTATGGGGCCATTGCATGAGCCATTCTCAACTGACATTTGGAATCAGTAAGTGTGCATCAAGTTGTCATAAATGATGACCCAGGTGTCAGGCCACAGAAACAAATGGGCATTCAATATACCTGCATTACTCTCTGAAACTGAAAATTCTGTATTTGGAGCCTTTATATAAATTTTTGCAAAATATGCGCTCAAATCTCAGTTCTGCTACATACTGCCTGTGTGACCTTGGACAAGCTGTTTAACTTCTCTGGGCCTCATGGTAATAATGGTCAAATGCTGTTTTGTAGACTAAGTAAGAATGTAAACCACTTAGCACAATCCCTGACACATGGTACATTGTTAGTGTAAACTCGTTATTATTGCTACCAGTATTGATATTAAGCAAAAATATACCATATGATCTGACAGAATTTTTGGAGCCTTTTCGAGGACATGGCAAAGGATAATTTATAGATGATTTTTAATTTAAAAAAATTAAAAATGTACAATTGGAATCTCAAAACTGATCCTTGTTTGCTACAGACCCCAACACAGCTATGGTCATTATTAGAAACCTATCACTTAGTGGTAAATATAATTCATCGAATTCTACAAGCATCTTGAAAAATATATAATCAGTGTTGATTTTTTTCTAAGGACAATACATGATTGAACACTTTAAAGTATCAATGAAGTCAAGTCGCTTCACTTCTGAGAATTAACCTAGAATTTGGTTTATCTCCTAGTGAGAAACTTCCAAGGCATGCTATAGTCCCACAGTTTACTAGTTAAAAAAAAAGAAAAGAAAAAAAAAAAGGAAAGAAAGAAAAATGTTGCAAAAGCTATAAATACTAAATCTTTTGGAGTGATTATATTGATGAAAAGATTGAAAATTGTATATTTATGAAAGGACAAATATTATAATACATTTGTGCTGACCATTTTTATCTCCTACAACAGACACAATTCCTTCTCTATACAAGCTGAAAGATTACTGCCAGATTTACAAGAAATACATTGTGTTGTCTTAGAAACCCAAAGCAGCAAACATACTCTCAATACAGGAAAGTACTTTACAAATAATACTTTTTTATTCATCAAATCCAGGTCTAATTTCTCATAGCATTTTGAATAATTTTAAGAATATAAAAATCGGAATCAGAAAGCTGAAATTATATTCCAACCTCACCTTTTCTGTGCTATACAATTTCCAGAAGTTACTTAAGAAGTTCTCAGACCCTCAATTTCATTGAATACAAAATAGGGCTAATCATATCTGCAATGTGATGTCATAAGAATATAGTTAAAATGCATAATTTGAGCCATATAAACTCTATATTTTTATCATCATCATAATTATCATCCAGTTTTTTTTTCACTTTTCAAAGATTTGTTCTTAAAATAGGAAAAGAACATGAAATATGAAGCAATAGATTTGAACTGTCTTTTAGTCTATCAAATGTTGGTGGAACTGCATTGAACCCAGTGGAAGTAACACACACTCACTGGTTCAGATCATGGATATTTTTAGAGATGATGGTTTTAAGGAATTAATTGAGAAATATACATCCAGAAGTTATCTAAATTGTCGCTTAACAACAACAACAACAAAAAAGAATCACACACACTTGTGCATAAGTTATAAACAAGGTCACATGGCAATGGTAAAGCCAGAACTTAAGCTCAGGTCTGCCAATTCCAGGTAAAAGCTTCTCAGGTAATCTTTATACACATGATTCAGAGATGTTATATTACCTGATTACATGAGGGGGAAAAAATATCTTTGGAGATATGAAGTTTTCCACTTTTGTACTATTACAGCCATTTTTAAATTACAAAATTAATTTTAAATAAAAATTTATTCTAAACCTTGTGTCACAGGTATATCGCTTTAAACCTGCCCTCCTGTTATTGATTCTGTCTTGATTAATGACACTACCATCTACTCATCCCAGAAATATGAAGCCATACCAATATTTTTCCCCTCAATAAGTTACTTATACTAACAATTATATTTCCATAGCACTGACCAAAGCTGAATTCTTTCTTCAACCTCTGCTGATGCTACTTTAATTCAGAACCACCATGTCTTATGCCTGAACTACTAAAATGGTGTCCCAACTAGTTTCCACTATCCTAGCTATCCTACTCACTCATTCCACAGTCCACTCTCCACTCCTCCACATTTTCATCAAAATGATCTTCCTAAAAGACTGACTGTGCTACTTCCAACTTGAAACCTTCAATCTTGTGTCATACTCTCCCCTCACCCAGGCCCCTCTATGCCCGTCTCTCACCACTCTCCTTCTCAATGTTCACTCTCATCCACCAGACCCTCTGTGTGTTAGCAATTTTTTATTTCATCTTTGCTCTTTGTTCTTTAGCTTATGCTGTTCTTTCAGTCTGTAATATCATTGTTTTTCCGACTTACTCTAAAGATTCCATTAGTGCTTGAAAAGAAACTTCTGTGTAAGTTCTACATAGACTCATTAGAGGAAGCTTGTGTCTTTTTGGATGGTGAGTTTGTCAATCTTCCATGTAGTTATATCCACTTATGTTTTATATATCTTTTAATAGTATTTTCAGATATATGCAATTTCTAAATATGCAAACAGATGTAATTATATGTTCCATTTAACTTTATATTAATTTAAAATCTAGTTTATATCAAAATAATATAGTTGCAGCAGCTTTCTTTTGGTTTTATTTATCTGGGATAATTTTTCACCTTCCATTCATTTTTGCTGTATCTTTATGTTTTACGTATGAATTTTTTAGATAGCATACAACTGTCATTTTTAAAAATCCAACCTAACCATTTTTGTATTTTAATTGCAGAGTTCACTCAATTTTCATTAATTGGGATGACTGCTCTATTTTATTTCCCATAATTCATACACCTGAATCTGACCTATTTGATTTTAGTTCTGTCTCTTTTATCTTTCTCTGTCTCCCTAATTCCTTCAAGAAGCATATCCTGAGCAACTACAATACTGCAAGACAATAGAGATCAAGGCTGAAGGGGGATAGACAAGACACTTACTAGAAGATTCCATTCTAGAAAAAGATTCCATTCTAGAAAGAGGAGACGAACAATGGATAAGTAAACAATGGAGTAGTGATACAGAGTAATGAACATATAAAAAATTTATATTCCATTCTTTTTTTTTTACTTTTAAAATTTTTAATGGATTATGTTGTCTTTATTCTTTCAGAGACTCGTTTTTTCTTCCCACACTACAAGAGTAACCTTGTAATGAGTCTCTCCTTTAATTGCTCTCTGATACATCTGCCTTACTCATATTCTTACATTAAATTCAAGAATTACTATTCCCTAGCTTAAAACCATCAGTGTCTCCCCATTGCTGTTTCATTGAGCAAAAATACCTTAGCTTGATATTCAAAGTACTTTACAAAATGGCTCGGCCTACATTTTCTAGCTTCCTTCCACATATCCATATATATATGGATATGTGGAAGGAAGCTAGAAAATATATATAAAATATATATATCCTCTACACTCTTGGGTCTGAGACAAATAGTTACTTCCTATTTCTCATCCTTTTCCATTGTATTCTCTCTTTTCTGCCACTCTTTAAAGCATATTTGAAATGGTATTTCCCCCAAAACACCCTTCATGATTTCATATATTTGTGATCTCTCCCTCTTTTAAATTTCATAGCACTCATTTTTTATTTTTTATAGGGTACCATCCTATAAAATTGTATCTAAGCCTTGTCATAATTTTATGTCATTGATCTTTATGCTAACAGGCAAGAATGATTGGATAAATGCCCGTAAATGGCCAAGAACATATAAAAACTACATTGCCTCATTCTAGAGACAATCGTTTTGAATAGTAAAACACCTCAAATGACTAAACAGCCTCAGTTAAATTGCAAAAGAAAATAAGCAAAGAAATATATGAAATATATCTTTACTCATTTGGTTCAAGTGATTAGTAAAAGCGTATCTTAACTTGTTGGGAGTGGGAAAGATAGAAAGGGGATAAGAGAAAAAATACTGGAAAGCAACTGTGTTAGATATGAGATGTTAAGAGTTCCTTGAAAATGTAGGTATATTATTAACATATTCTTTCAACATTTTTGAGTAAACATATATAGAGTACCTACTATATGCCAAGCAATGTGCCAAGTCAGGGAATACAAAAATGAATAAGGCTTAATATTTGTCTTTAAGTAGCTGAAGCTTAGTGGGAAAAAGATAAATAAACAGTTAAAGGAAAAAGTGTTTCTACAGAAGGATCTGCAAAGTACAACGGGAGAATTCAGGCAGGAGGCATTGTAAAGGTATCAAGTGAGTTAGCTCTTCTACTGAGAAAACAGCATGAAAGCTGGAAAGGCAAGCTTTTAGGTTTGTACAGTATTTATGCCCTCTTTTATTTGCAGATACTATAGTGATAACTTGATATTTTAAATAGTGTTAATGTATCACTATCTTTTACATTTACTGCTTTAAGATGAAGCATGACAGTGGATGCATGTATTTACTCCTCACCCTTGCAACACCATATTAAACTTACAGTGAAAGAATTTTAAAACTTATAAACCCATAAGGATGAAAAAAATAAGAGGAAAAAATGCCAGATAAGCAATATGAAATACATTTCTGAAATATTGAAAGATAGGTGGATAAACAGTAAGTGTTTAGCAAACCAGACAAAGTTGAAACCTCAACCTGAATTGAAAGATGACAGTTTTACTGCAAAAGCCCAGAAAGTCTCAGTATATGGAAATACCAGGTATCTCTTAAGGTGAGATCTTAACATAGGGTAAAATATGTACATAAATAAAACAAGAGGATTAGTTGAAAGTTTACCTAAGAAACAAGTAGTGCCAGATCTCTACCCAGACCCCAATAGATCAGAAGTTTGCACTCTGTGGAGGTTAGTACAGAAAATACAGGGTGAGATATTTTACAGAGTAATAGGGGAGTGAAATGCAAATCTCAGTACTGAATGGTGAGACTGCAGGTCATTTTCTGGTTCGGTTCCCAGAACACAAATCATTAGACTTTCAACCACTGAGCATAAAATTAGAGAAGTCCTCTCTAGAGAAACTGAAAGGCCCAAAGAAAACCTGTACATATACAAGATTTGAGGAGTCTATTAAAATGCCATATTACCACCTTATCACACAATAGTAAACCTTATCAAGTAATAAATCCTCATTACAATGGTGTTCCAAACAAATATGAGGCCCTTACTCTAAATACAGAGACAACCAAGGATCACTAGTCATGTGGAAAAATCTTCTAACATGAAAGAGAGAAACCAAAACATAGATTCTGAAATCTGAATGAGGTTAGATTTCTGGATAGACATATGAACACTAAAATATACTAAAGAGAGGCGTTCAAAGTTTTGAGAAAAAGTTATTTCCAATCTAAAATTCAGTAGATAGCCAACGTACTTATAGAATATAAGTACAAATCAAGCATAATTATAGAATAAGGATGTTCTAGTACATTCAAGCTCACAAAAAAATTACCTCCTATGTATTCCTTTCAGGTATCTTCTGGAAAATAAACTCCATTATAAAGTTTGCAGTAAACCAAGAAAGAAGTTCAGGAAAAGGGGAGCCAGCCCAGGAAAAAGATAAATGGGAAGTCCTAGGATGATGGTGAGGACTCTAGGATGGACACTTGCAAGAAAAAATAATGTCTTAAAAGTATTAACAAGGAAACTGATTTGTTTAACATAGATATGCCTATCAGAGTTTACTTTGGAAGGTAAACTCAACATATCTGGTGTATTAACATGGAATGGAGTAATAGTTAAAGAATAAATACATAGATTATCAAAGGGAGAAGATTTGGAAATTAAAAAAAGTAATTTAGTGTGTGCAACGACTGATCTGAAAGGAAATTTTTAACATTTAAAGCATGGCTGCAGGAAACTCTACAAGAGGAAATATTTAAAATCAACTCCATTGACAAAGATTTGATAATTGATTTATTTGGAAAACTCTTAAAATCACTGACATACTTTTTCAGTGACAGCTAGATTATATAGAAAGAATTGTTGGTTGTTGCAGGTGTCATTTGTACCTGATTCTAAATGTCATAGATGTGCCACTCTCTTAAAAATTGTGAAGCAAAATAAGAGAATAAATTATTATGTTTTACCTTCCTCCTAAAATTAAAACTGGCTAGAAATTAAAATTCCTGCCATAACTGCTAAGTACTTCAAGATCACAGAAGTCTTACAATAAAACTTTAACGTGGGCTAGTTTGAGTGGCTAACCATCATCCCCTGTAACAATCCCTAACTGCTATGTGCAATAAAACATAAGCTACATAAATAGAACAAAATTTCATGAGAAACTTCCTCAGCTCAGCCATTTAGTGATTGTCCTTTAATCAAGAGTTCTTGATGATATTTTAATTCTAACAGGGTTTGCAAGTATTAAACAATAAACTATATAAATGTCTAACCAATGTATTTGAAACTTATAAAATAAATTTTTTAAAAAAATAGGAAGACTGGCTGCTGTTGTAAAGTGACCTTCTGTTTTAGGTAAATCAAAAAAAAAAGAGAGAAAGTTATATTGTGGGCCGAGAATGCATAACAGGATCAGTGTCCAACTAACTGTGAAATAGAATTTGTAAAAACAACAAGTCACCCTTTATTTTCAAAAATAATCTCTTAAATTTTATATGGAATTAGTCAAATTACACTATTTTTCAAATTAAATAAATTTGACTAGCTCATTATTCAACCCCTTACAGTTTCCAACAAACTAAGCAAATGCTCATCAGAAAGCAATGAAAACTCAATAATTGGCTCAAACCTATGTCTGAAGTCATCATTTGAATCCTAGAAATAAAAAAAAAAAAACATAAAATCTGATATTCTCCCCAGCAAGAATAATCATTTGTCTCCCCAAACTAACCTACCTCAAAATAAAAATAACCATTTAAACAATGCTCACATGGTACAAGTATATACAACAATTACAAAATTAATTTCCTGAGGCATTAAAAGTTCTAAATTGTGGATGTAACCACTAACTTAAGTATAAACCTTTGAAAATTCTGGGTTGCCTTTGCAATAAAAGTAATCTTTCTCAGGAACCAAGAGATAGGTTACTTAATATATTACCTTCTTAAAAACTGGATGAAAGATATATGCTAGACTGCAGTAGGAAAGCCTTCATTTGTGAATAAGTATATTGTCTATCATTTGGTAATATTTAAGCTATTTCATAACTATCTGAAGAAGAATCTGTGCTCTTCACTGTGTTAAACCTTTTGATTTAACAGAGTTATATCCATGGAAGACTTTCTGGGGCAAAGAATGAGCCTGCAAATATAAGACAATTCCAATAAAGTTATTTTTTCTATTTTAATCAATCATTGCTCTTTCCTTCTCAGCCTGAAACTACAGGGGAAGTTCATTCCAAAACAACAATCATTACAAAATCATTTTAGAAGACCCCTGACAACAGTAAAATTGACCTTATTATTTCAGTGTACTTACACATTTTGTGCACAGGCTCAGGACATAAAAAGTCAAACCCATCTCTGACACTTTCTGACAAATTGAAGATGAACCAGCTTCCACAGGGGTGTGAACGCCAAGGACATCTAGAAGCAAAATGACAAAATATTAACATCTCCAGATTCTGTGTGTGCAGACACAGGAGCAACTCAGATTTTTAAACTCTGAGTGTACTGTCAAGAGAATCAAGTCCATTCTTCTTTGTTACACTTTGCTATGTTTCAAGATTCCATCAAAAATAACATCATATTCTGAAACCAGTTTTTCTATATCAAAAATTTATCTCCTCTGTAATTTGTTTATGCTAGCCTCAGTTTTCATTTCAAGAGGGATAAAATTTCCATGTGTTGGCTTCTTACAAAGATTTATTTAAACATTTTATAAATTTTATAACTAGACTTTAACTCATTCACAGAAAAAACACCATAAGGCTTCTAATGTGGTGGATAAGAAGATATGCTGTGAAGAATTGATGTCACCTGTGTTGGAGTTAAGTTTTTTAAAGGTATAGTGGGGCTAATATTATCACCTACTTCATGATGCAGATGTTAGAATTAAACTTAGCATAGTACCTGACATAGTGTTTAAAAATGTGAGATTTATTATTTTAATTATTAGTATCCATTCAAAATTTATATATTCTTAAGAACCTCTCTCCTTACTTTCTTTGAAGGTAATTAATTAATTACATTTTTAATTAATGAAGGCAATTATCGTAGATTGCCTCATAGTCAACAGGAGAAAAGCAGAAAGCTTTCGTGATGAGACAAAGTACTTTCAGTGAGCTCAGGGACTACCTCAAAATTCAAAACCAACATCAAAAATCAGTAGTAGAGTACCCAGAAATGAAAACAAAACAGATGTACAGTACTATGTAACATCTGGTAAAAGTTCTGATACCAAGAATCAGGAGCTGCATTAAGACCTGACAGTTCTCTCTACCTCATTCCATGTCACTAGACAGGTATAGCAGACTCTTTAGTTTTGTTTTAGGCTGGATGTTCTCAAAATTAGAATTTAAAAAAGAATGTCTTTGATAATTTATTTGAATGCAATCCTAGGAAGCATGATCAAATGATAAGGGAAGTGAATCCAGGAGAGAAAATCAATACAAAGATTTATTATCAAGTCAGTGGCATTATGAGCAACTGGTTGCTTAATCTAGCAAGACTTCTTGAGAAGTCTTCTGAAACTGACTTCAGAACCATGTCCCAAAGGGAAGAAAAGGAGAAGCATTAATCCATAGACTTCTATTCCCCAGAAGTCAACAGTCACTCTGAATGTTGTCACCTCTCATGTCCAAGATACTCATACATGAGTGTCAAACAGGTTCCCACAGGTGTCTTATGTAATGTATGGGGAGGCATTATTAATTTACATCTACATGAAATAAATCAAAGCCTGAATGTAACTAATAGCAATGGCCATGGTTGAAATAAGTATTGAGGATTTAAAATGATGTACAAGAGTTCAATGTAATACAGCGCATTCATAAAATAAAGAAAAAAAACACATGATCATCTCAATTGATACAAAACAGGGATTTTACAAAATCCAATACCCTTTCATGATAAATACACTCAATTGACTGGAATAGAAGAAAATTTTACAGTAAATGAACATAATAAAGGACATTTATGAAAAAACAAAACAGTCAAATTACACTCAATGATGAAAGGCTGAAAGTTTTCCCAAGATTAGGAAAAAAATAAGGATGTCCACTTTCAATGTTTATATTCAGCATTACACTGAAAGCTCTAGCTATAGTCATTAGACAAGACAAAAATAAAATAAAAGGTATACAAATTGAAAAGAAAGAAGCAAAATTTTTCTATTCACACATGGCATGATCTTGCATACAGAAAATCCAAAATAGTCCACAAAAAAGCTATTAGCACTAATAATGTGTTCAGAAATGTTTCAGGATAAACACCAATACATAAAAATCAGTTATAGTTCTATATACTAGCAATGAAAAATGTGAAAAAAAATTTAAATGGTTTTATTCACAATAGCATCAAAAAAATGAAATATTTTGGAATAAAGTTAATCAAAGATGTAAAGAAGTACAAGACATACACTGAAAATTACAAAACATCATTGAAAGAAATTAAAGACCTATATAAATAAAAAGGCATCCCATGTTCATGGGATATTAAGATATTAGTACTACTGAAAGCAATCTACAGACTCAGTAAAATCCCTAAATGAATCCCAATATCATTTTTTGCAAAAATGGAATAACTTATTCTAAAACTCATATAAAAATAAAAATAACCATGAATAGCTAAAATAATCTTAAAGAAAATAAAAGTTGGAGGGCTCATACTTTCCAGTATCAAAACTTATTACAAAAAAATTATAAGAATTCAAAAAAAAAAATGTGGTACCAGCATATAGATGGACATATAGGTCAATGAAATAGAATTGAGAGTCTAGAAATAAACTCTATGGTCAATTCACTTTTGACAAGGGTGTCAAGACCATTCAATGAGAGGAAAAAGATTTTTCAACAAATAGTGTTGGGGAAAATAGTATCTACATGAAAAAGAATGAAGTTGGACCCCTACTTCACACAATATATAAAAATTAATTCAAAATGGATCAAAGACCTGAATGTAAAAGCTAAAACTCTAAAACTCTTAAAATAAACATCACGGTAGATGTTTATAACCTTGGATCTGGTAATATATTCTTAGATATTACACCAAGAGCACAAATACAAAAGAAAAAATAGAAAACTGGAATTCATCAAATTTTAAAACCTTTCTTCATAGAAGAATACCATCAAGTGAAAAGACAACTTACAGAATAGAAGAAAATATCTGCAAATCATTTATCTGATAAACAAATGTAATACAAACAAATACATACAAATGAAGATTTATAGCAGCACTACTCAGAACAACCAAAAGGTGGAAACAGATCGAATGTTCATCAGCAGGAGGATGAATTAACAGAATATAGTATATTTATACAATAAAGTAGTATTTATCCATAAAAATAGAATGAAGTAATGATAATGTTATAATGTGTATGAACTTTGAAATCATTATGTTAAGTAAAAGAAGCCAGGCATAAAATGTCACATATTATATGGTTCTATTTATATGAAATATCCAGAATAGGTAAATCTACAAACAGAAAGCAGATTAGTGGTTGCCAGGGGATGGTAGATAGGGGAATGGGTCCCAGCTGCTTAATAGTTGCAGTGTTTTCTTTTGAGACAATGAAAATGTTTTGAAACGAGACAGAGGTGATGGTTGCACAATATCGTAAATGTGCTAAATGCCACTGACTTATATACTTTAAAGTGGTTATTTTTATGTTATGTGAATTTCACTTCAATTTTTTAAAATTGTGCACAGAAATGTCCAGTACAGTCCTCTCTTTGTGAGCTTGAAGATGTCCTGGCATTCACCTTGCAGTTAATAATTCTTCTTTCCTTTTTCTTGGGGAAAAAAAATGAAATACAAAATTTGCAACTGTCATCCACTGTTCTTAAATGTCATATTAATGTTGGTGTATCCTTTTTATAAAATAAATTTTAGTCATGGCAGCAAAAGTAGAGGGCATGCATTGTTTGCTAAATTCCTATAAGTATCTATATAGAAATCACGCTTGTTTGCTATATTTGTCTTATAAAATAAAGAAACTGTAGTGCATTTAATGGTGGCCCCAAAAATGTATATCCACGTCCATATCTCTAGAATATTACTTTATTTAGAGGGAGAATCTTTACAGATGTGATTAATGATCTTGAGATGAGATTATCTTGAATTATCAGGATGGGATCTAAATCTAAAGACAAGTATCTTTATTAGACTGAAGAAAAGAAGACACAAAAGAGAAGGCGATTTGACAGAGGAGACAGGAATTGGAAGGAAGTAGCCATAAGCCAAGGAAGTAAAGGAATGCCTAGATGCACCAGAAGCTGAAAGAGGCAAAGAAGGCATCTTTGGAGGAGAGCCCAGCCACCTGACGCATTAATTTTGGACTTCTGTCTTCCAAAACTGAGAGAATAAATTTTCATTCTTTTATGCCACCAAGTTTGTTGTAATTTGTTACAACATCCCTAAGATACTAATGTAAGAAACATCCCTTTGTGCCTCAATAAGATGAAAAAGCTGTGACCCTCATTTTTTCTTCAAAGGGAGATATCATGCCTTTGAAGAGGCTATCTAGTAGTGACCTTAGGACTTGGCTGTAGGTTGAGGTAAAACAACTCTGAGCTCACTCCTACAACCGACCTTTAGAAACTCAGTATTATGCAGGTTATATTTGAACTTTAAGTAACATTGCTTTGGATGAGAAGGAAAGGATAATAAAAAATATCTTTGCCTGCTGTATTTCAAATGATGCTGCAACTTCCATTTCAATGTGCATTTACAAACAAAAGTAAGGCTAGGCCAAATATGAGGGTCAACTCTATCTTTTCCAAAAATGCAAAACAAAAACTAACTTCCTCAACTCCTAGAAGCCAGAATTCTACATAAATCAGTGGCTGGCTTTTACTAACCTCACAAATCATCAAGTACCATCCTGCTTGGACCCCTGCTGGAAGAGGCCCTGAAGATGGCTATTTTTATCTACCAGAGTAGCTTATTACAAAAGAGAAACCCATTATTCCTCTTTTTTAACTGTGGCAGAGAGAGGAGACTTTATTGGAGTGTGAATGTGTGTATAAATCATATAATAACTTGTCTAGAGGCAAGTACTATATATGTGTGTGTGTGTGTGTGTGTGTGTGTATACACACACACGTATATATATGTATATATGTATATATATACGTATATATGTATATATGTATATATATACACATACATATAGTAGTATATAAGTTATACATAGGTATTTTAATTTCTAATCTTTCAACAACATTGAATGAAGGTATTATTATTGTTTGCTTTATGGAATAGAAAACTGAGGCTTCAAAATAATCTGCCAAGTATCACAGAGTAGTACACAAGGTGTAGTTTCAAATATTATACCGATATTTGAAATCATCCTGTGCATTCTTTTCACTATATCACACTCCACCAACGTGGCAACTGCTTTTAAAAAAGTAAAATTTAAAAAGCAGGTATATTCAGTTTAAATTTAAGATCAAAGAAAAGTTAACAGCTTTTGAAAATTTGGATCTGTGAAATAAATAAATTATGTGTCATTTCTTAATAAATTCCCTTAATCTGCTAATCAAGACATATGTAATATGAACCCATTCCCCAAAGATCCATATATTGTTTCTACTATGTTAAAAATACAATTTATTCATGTTAAAGAGGAAGCACATATTGCTCCCTGATCTTTTCTCTGATATAAAAAGATGGTCACGTATATGGGCTATACAGATACTTCTTTCAACATAGCTACAAAAGCCAATTAATCTGAGCTTAATAATTTTACAATTTTGTTTGCAGCCTCAAAAAGAACAAGGCTACATGTGTAACCCCTTTATATGGGATCCTACTGAGATCAGAAAAAAATAATTATTCATTGATTATGACACAGTAAATCTCCTACACACAAGGCTAATTTATTGAGCTATGAAACCACAGTACAATCACTTTTCTGCTATTGTTCATTTACACACAAAAAGGCAATTGCAGATACCACTTAGAAAAAAATTACTGATACAAGCAATAATTCATGTTTATTTTAGATTGAGCTACTAAAAATCCACCATTACAAAACCAACATTAACCACGTGAGCGCGCGCACACACGCTTTTATTACAATGATTCTGTGAAAGAAAAATAGTATTAAAGAGTCTGAAAATACAGTGCATTAGAAGTTAAGAACAAGCCTAATCATTGTACCTGGAGTAAAGTCACCCTAAAATGAACATATTGTATGTTTGACCCTGCAGCATGCAAGTACAAGGATAAAACAGGTATTGTCTATTTAAACTTTCTTAATAGAGGTATTGTATGTGCAACTGAAGAATCATCATTACTGAGTAAATTCCATTTATTATAGATATATTATATACTAGAAGTCTCGGAAAAAATAATACATAAGAGAAGACTATGTTCTTTTAATAGCCCTCAGAACTAAAAGGGAAAATAAGTCACAGAATTAAAATAAGTGATTGGGACTGCATATGCAGACATATTTGACACCATGCATAAACACAGATTCATTTCTTTAGACTTCATCACATATTAACTGAACCCACAGCCAGGTACTAGGAAACAGAGATGAATGGGAGAGATAAGATGCCCACCAACATGTCTAACTGGCCTTAACACATAAATCTTTAAAGACATGTATGTACACCAAAATGGCAAAGATGTACAAAGATAAAGAGTAAAGAGAGAGGTGCTGAGAATTTAATAGTGACCCACTAGATCCCAATATCTAACAATATCAGTAATTTCTGTATTTTCATGCAGATTTACAGAGGTACACGTCATATCTTTCATCTCTACTAATAAACCTGGATCTTTGAATTCAGATCCCCACTCTACTACTGCCAAATAAATTTGCTTCAGCTCTAAACCAGAGTGGGAACAGGGCTAACTTTTGCTGGTTAGCTTTTCCCAACATCCCTGATAACATCCTTGGACATTCAAACTATACCTCCTAATTCCATTTAGGATCTAGATTATTCTTATTGCTTAGAGGCCCTGTGAATAACACAAAGGAAGTCTGAGTTATGACCAGTGGAATGTGAATGGAAGTAACTTATGGCCCTTCAGACCCTGGCCCCCAAAGCCAGCTGCACAAGATAGCACCCTCTCTTTTTCTATTCACTTTGAGACAGCAAGGTGAGCCTGTACCTACATGTTGAAAACAGTAACATTACAGCAGGGGAAACTCCTGAATCCCTGAATGACTATATGATGCAAAACTTTCTGTACCTTTTTCATCATGGACAGGGAACAAACAGTATCCTGTTTAATTGCTGGTCACTTCAAAACAGTCTAGCAACCAAAACTCCTAAAAGCTTCATAATCAACATATGTTATGCTTGTCTGTAAGGAACTAATATAAAAAGAACTAAGATATAAAACAAAGATATAAAAATGAGGATAGATAAAAGACATACAGATCTGTCAAAGGAAAAGTAAGTTATAGCTGGCAGTCTTTCTCTGAGGCAGAATTGTCCTTTTCTAAACCTATATTACTGCGTATGCAATTCTATACCACCCCCTCCACCATCACACCACTTTCAATCCCACCCCTAAGCCCTGTTTCAGCTACTGAATTATCCTACAATGTTTTTTATTAATTTTGTCCCTACAGACCCAACTCTCAAACCATTTTCACAGGAAATCTCCAAGTAACCTTCTCATCCTTTGATCATTTCTTCTCTCCATCCCCTGGCATCTACACATCCTCCTTTCAAGTTAGACAACTATTTGCCATGTGTTGGGTTTCCCTGTGAGTACCTAAAAGGCAGGAATATCCATTTTGGCATCTCCAACGTTCAGCCCGGAACTATCTCCAGAGTAGGAATTTATGAATCTTTATTAAATCCATTCTTAGAAACTAACATTACCAATTGATAACTTTTAGTTTCAAACTTTTATTTTTGCCTTTCTAATAAGATTTCAAGCTGCTTGAAGTCAGGGCTGTAATATGTACGTATTTCCCCCATAAGCCTACTTCTGTGGTGTGCATTAAGTAAATAAATAAATAAATAAATAAACATTAAGGAATCACATAGAATTCACTCTTTATGTTTTCCAAATGCTCAGAGACTAGTTAGAAAACTAAATCCTATTTGGGGCCAGGGTGGAGGGGAATGCATACAATCTATAGCTGTTTATGACTCTACCTCCAATTCTGAGCTATCTTCTGGGCCATAGGTGGGAGAAAAATGTAAGAAATCTTCAGGTACTAAAAGAGTACTTCCAAACATGTCTATTAATTTATATGGAAAATTAAAAGAAACAACAGGCATTCTTTCCATATCTAATTGGTGCATAATTAACCTCTTACCAGTTATCAACTTATGTATAAAATTGTATTTCCCATTATTTCTAACACTAGCCATTTTATATTATCCTATATTTGCCTACCACATGTGCACTGCTGTTTATTGGTAAGGCTATCCCTATTATGAGAAAAAAAAGTGCCTCAAGCTTTTTAAATTTATATTTATTGAGGTCATACAAATTTCATTTATTAATTCTTTGCTGCCTTATCTCCTTTCTGATTTTAATCTGAACTTCTACACAGATATGCCCATTGAAAGAGGCAATTCATAGATAAATAAGTACTAGAGTACACATGACAGTAAATTGTTCATTTATCTTAATAAATTAGCATTTAAGGTTATTCATTGATAATGGTGAAATTTGTTAAATGCATGTTTTTGTGCAATGACATTAAGTCACTGGCTGCATGCTGACAATGTGGATCATGACCACTGGACAAGGTAATCACCAATGTGGAACATCATGTTGGCCTTTCAATGTTCCTCCTGGAGGATGTTCCACCTTATTCTCTACTTTATATCCCTTAAGCACTTTATAACCTACTGTAGTTTATTATTGCCTATTCATTTCAGGTCTTGTCTGCTGAAGAGTACTTGCATTAGAAAACATTTAAGATTCCCCTTGATCCTGAAAATCCATGAGACTAAGTTGTAAGTGCCTACCACAGAAACTATTTTATTCCTGTTTGTGTCCCTATTATAAACTTAATGTTTGAATCCCCCTAAAATTTATATATTGAGACTCTAACCCCAAATGTGATTGTATTAGAAGGTAGGGCTTCTGGGGGGTGATTCAGTCATAAGGATGGCACCCTCATAAACGGGATTAGAGTCTTTGTAAAAAAGATCCCAGAGAGCTCCCTTCTTCTTTCCACCATGTGAGAAGCACGAAAATGGCCATCTATGAACCAGGAAGTGGGCCTTCACCTGACACCATATCTACCAGTACCTTGATCTTGGATCCTCCAACCTCCAGAACTATTAGAAATAAAATTCTGTTGTTTATAAGCCACACAATCTATGGTATTTTTGTTATAATACCCCCAACAGTCTAAGACATCCCTCTTAGTATCCAAAACAGTTCTAGACAGAGTAGGTACTCTATATGAACTCATTGAAGTGTTATTGATTTACCTTAGGCTTTAAATTTATTGTTTCCTCTTTACCTTTATTAGCTATAAAGAAGATATGGAGACTAGAGGTGATGGGAAGGGGAATATGTGCTCATTAGAATACTATGTGTTGGGCATTGAGGTAAATACCAAATCCTAACAACTTTGGAAGTGGGTTTCATTTTATTTCCATTTTACAGGTTAAGAATTTATGCCTCAGAGCAATTATTTGTTCAGAATCACAATGGTATTAATATAAACATAATTGACGAGATTTGAATTCAGAAACTATCTGCATACCTTCCTGTCACCTTTTCCCAATATTTCCACAGTTTAATACCAACACCCTACAGAATTCCAGCACAAAATAAACACTCGGCAAATATTTACAAGTTAATGGCTACAGAGTTGCTCTTTGAGCTAACAAGAACTATAGCACACTGTTGACCATCTGAGACTTTATAGCTTCTATCCTCTGTAACCACCCTCAACATTTCCTCTGAAATTTTGAGAGACTCGTTTAGGAGGTCCACCCCAAGAGTTTTTATTTTAAAACAGTATCTATCTTATCTACTTAAGAGAGTCAATTTACACTCCTTTGTTTTCTCTGGATTATGAAGGATAAAGGGGTGAAAAAGAAAGACTTTCAGAAATAATCGAATAAGATTTATTGGAGGCAGAAGCCAGAATGGGTGAAGAACAATGGAGAAAGGATCCTAGAAAGTATAAGATTGAGGAGAGGAATTTGGAACTTCCAAGAGATATATAATTTGAGTTAGAAGATGTGCACTATGTAATGTATGTGCTTTCTTTTGACTGTCTAAATTATACTGTATTAACCACAGTTCATGCATAAGTGGGGTTTTACTTGTAGAAAACTCAAAGAGGAAAATATAACTAACAAATATATTAAATAAAGGGGCATTCAAATTTTAATAAGAGAATTCCATCCCTGTAAAATTCTACTATATAGTTCTCAAACAAATATTTCAGTGGGCTTAAAATTAATAGCCTGAGACTGGGATGGTCCAGTCAGGCCCTGATCAAAATTTTCTGAACTGAGAGAAATTTCAGGAGTTTAGTTTATGGTTTCATCAACACAGTTGTCTGAATCTAGGATTTTGGTACTAATTGAAGTTTAAAATACAACATATCATAAAAGTTTGGACATGTGAGCTTTGCTTTGTATTTCACTACCTAATGAATACAAATCAACAAAATTGACAGTTTGCATCAACAAAACAAAGCCACATTATTTTAGTGCTATTATTCTGGTATTGAATATTTTTCATATACTTATTTGGTTTAAAAATTCCATTTTTCATTTTTTACTAAAATATTTTTCCTTTATTAAATAACAGATTTTTCATTTACTTATTTTAAAAAGGTCTTTACTTATTGAGTCTAGTATCACATGCTAGGTACAAAATCCTGCATATTCAAGGTGATCAAGGTAGATGATACTTGATGAGTCTATACCTCATGAGAATATAGTTTATCAAGGAAAGACAGATATTTTTAAAATTATAAATTTCATAATTTCATCATATGATAGTGTTAGTTATTTAAACATCCTTACTTGGCAATAAATTGATAATATTAAATTGGTCTCCCAATTTTTTCTGGGCCACAAGGTAATGAGAATGTAAAAATAGGTCAAGAAACAAGGAAAAAGGCAGTTCATTCATGAAGGAATGAGAGAAATAGCTTTTAGAAAGCAAGATTGTTAGAATCAGAGTAGATATTTCATGATTCAAGCTCTGAGTGGTAGACTTTAGTATGACTAAGTAAATGAGCTGCTGAAATACAGTGGAGATAACTACATTTTGCTGTGGACTTCTTATGTGTCAAAGGTGTTATATGTATTAATCATTACAACAGATAGATGGGACATACTGTAATTATTACTCTTGTGGGCAAAAAAATAATAATACACAAACAGGTAAGAAACTCACCAAGGTTGTATATTTAGAAGTGATTTTAACCCAATCTGTAGTCAGCAGTCAGTCTTTCAACTTTCAAACTCTAGTGCCTCAAAAGCAAAAGGTCATTGCAGTAATAGAAACCAAAGTACTGTGAGACTAGGGAAATAGATAGGTATGAGTATGACAGCTAGAAGACGGTGAAGCGGTGAAGCAAGTTGCAGGTAGCAAGATCCTCCAATAAATATCAATTGATACAGGAGGCTTTTGGAGTCTGTTGGCTATGAGGTACCAACATAGACTGAATACAAATCAGAGCACCCCAGAAAACAATGGAATATTGTCCCAGGAGCCAATGAGTTTTTTCTTTCTTTCTCACTTTCCAGAACTAATTAAATTTATTGGCCCAGCATCCCTGAAAATATGATTCAAAATGTAGTTTTAAGGGAATTTACGTTATGGTAGTAATCTTACCTTAACAAGAAAGTTGTGGACTCATAATTTTAACTCCCACTATCAAACAGAAATGATTCTCAGTTTTCCATCTCTAATAACTTGGGAGGGGCTTTATTACTTTTGCATATTTTTAAATCTAGCTATATTACTTTGGTCATTCTATGCTGGGAGAGAGTATCTAGGATCAATTGAACTGTAGAGTAATGAACACATAAATCATCCTGTAATCATCAAATTGAATACATTTATGACTCTTTGATGTCCAAAAGCCCAAACAAGTTATTTTTAAATGGTGTATCTCTTAATTATTCATTAAACACTGTAATCTTTATTAAAAGATGTTACTAAAAAGATATAAATCTCCTCACATGAACTGGTTTAATTCTTATCAAGCCACATCCAGCCTTCTTTTTGTTCAACATCATCACACTCCACTTCTACCACACTTTCTACATCATTCTAACATAGAAAGTAAGTTTAAACATTCTCCTAAAGAACTGGCTACACTAGAATAATATATCATTCGTTATTATTATTTAAATCTTGTTTTAGTAATGAGAATACTGAGGGAATTTACCTCTTGTAATTGCTACCTAATTCGTAAAACATTAATTTCATAATTATAACTTAACAATATAGCTCACCAATTTTAGCTGTTTATCCTGCCCATAGCCATACATATCTGCAGTAACACATGTGTATTTTAAATTATTTTCAAAAAATATAACATATATAGAAAAGTCAAAAAATGGCTGAATGGATTATTATAATGCAAAGCCGCCTTCTTAGATCAAGAAACAGAATATTAATAACACCATTTGGAAAACTCCTTTTGAAATAATATATCTAAGCAGTGATCATCAATGACTGTTAATATAACTGACTGAAAGAGAAGCTTCTGGATGCTCCATTCTTTCTACCAGAAATAAACCATCCCCTATGAAGTATTCTCTCCCATCATTTCTCATGGAACCTAAAAAAAACCAAGTTTCTAGTTCTAACTTTCAGTTTACAGGAAATACAGAGTACAAAGGAATATATTAAATAACACCAATGAGATGCATTTAGCAAATATCAAAACCTTAGAAAACACTGAAAGGAAAAAAAATAGTAAGAAAAGAAAAAGGAAGGGAGTGGTCACTTAAAGTTAAAAAGGACTTAATTATAGAGAGACCGTGTACTTTTTCATACAAACCAGGATAATTAGGAGTGTAAAAGAGATACTATTGAAATGAGACTCTTTGGACAACCTAGAATGTACAGTCATACCATCCAAGAGGCATACAACCAAATTAAAAAGGTGAGCTATTTTGTGTGTCCTAATTTGAGCAAACCAACTGTTCAAAAAATTGAGAATATCAGAAAAATTTTAAAAACTGATTGGATAACTGATGATGTTAAGAAATTAAGTTTCTTTTTGTAAACACGGTATTGTGAATATGTTAATCTCTTAATTTTTACAAATATAAAAGTATTTACACATTTGAAATAATATGATATGATGTATGGGATTTGGTTTCAAATGATCTATGTTGTGGACAGGGAATTTAGAGTAACAGAGATGAGATGACACAGTCCATAAATTTATAATTTTGAAACTGAGTGGAAAGTATATGTAAGTTTATCAAATTGTTTCTTCTGCCTTTGTTTATGTTTTGAATGTTATATAATCATTTGCATTAATATTTAAAGTAAAATAAAAATATTGCCAGCACCTGAGAAATCTACCATATGCCCACTCCCAATCACTTCTCTTGCTTTTCTTTAAAGTTAACCACCTTGCTTTTCTTTATACCTTTATTATTATCCACTTATCACTAAATGCTATAATTTTTATATAAATAGAAGCATACAGTACATACTCTTCTGTGTTTATTTTTAAATCTACATTACATATACAATGTGATATTGTACATTGCACTAGCATATTCCTTTTCATTGCTGTATTATATCTCACTGTATGACTATAACATACGTATTTTTCTATTCTAGGGTACTTGGACATTTAAATACTTTCCAAGTTTTGGCTATTACATATGATGTATTCTGAAGACACACATACATTTATTTCTATCAGGTCATTTGAAAGGAGACTGTAGAGAAAGTAAAGGTCAGACAATGATTTAAACTCAAAGTTAAGGAAATGCCTAAAGTGGAAAAGAAGTGCAGAAGGTTGAGCCTATTTCTCTGCAGTCCCCCTTTCTCCAGCATCTTAGACCCTTACATCCTGGATACTTCGGTAGTCCCACACTCATTTTTTTTCTCCAGATCTCTGGAATCACCTCATTTCTCTCATAAAGCCATCATCCAGAGTAATACAAAAACTGCAGAATATATCTGGGTCCATAGCAAGAGAATAAAGATAGTATCTACTTTATGGGGTCGTAGAAATGATTACATGAAGAAATGCATATAATCTTCTTAGTACAGAGTGGGTGCACAATAAATGTGGGAAGGATAGCATCTTAGAAAACAGAAAATGACATTTGGAATCAGAAGACCTGAGCTAGCATCCCTGCTTGAAGATTTGCTCCAAGTGACCAAAAGAAAGCTTCTTCGCCCTTTGTGTGTATTACATGTCATCAAGTTGGTTCTTACTCCTGGCAACCCTATTAATGAGTGATGTCTACAGTTTCCTGTCCCCAACAGCTCTGCTCAGCTTCTTTTATAGAGTCAATTCATCTCATATTGGTCTTCCTCTTTTCCCGCTTGCTTTCTATTTTTTTCAGCACTATTGTTTTTTTATTTTCCAAAGAGCCCTGCCTTCTCATATTGTGCCCAAAGTAGGACAGCTTCAGTTTCGCCTTCAGTGATGTTTCAGGCTTAATTTGATCTAGGACCCACTTGTTCATCTTTCTAGCAATCCAAGTCATCCATAGAGCTGTAAAACATAGGCTCACCCTTTATGAGACTCAATTCTCTTATTAGTAAAGTATGCATAATAATATTAATAGTTACCTGCAGTTAAAATTTACAGTTACCATTTGTAAAGTTTCCACTATATTTCATGGTAGAAAGTAAGCATTCAATAAATGACATGAATAAGAAGAAATAAGTGTAGAAGAAAGTAGTGTGGGGAGGAGAAGGAGAGGAAGAAGGAGATACGAGGTTTAAGGAACCAAGTTCACTCATGATGGAAAATTTATAGCAGATAATAGAAAAATGTGTATACATAGGTCAGGCAAGAGGTTGAATGTACTGAGCTATATCAACAAAAGTAATTTTCCTTATTACTCTCTCAATACCATTATTTTCTACAAAGCACTTATCACAATTTATAATTACATATTTATTTGTTTACTAGAATGTGGTCTTCTTCTCAAATTGGTTTCCATAAGAGAAGGGCTATGGCCATTTTATTATTCAACGCAAAACACATAGTAAGTACTCAGCAAGAATTGTTAACTGAGATTATCAACTGAAAACCCATATGCACAAAAGATAGATCAGTTGGTTCATGCTCAGAGTTAGAAAAAAAAACTACAAAATAATTGAAATTTAAATATAGAAATTACTATAGTTCAAAAGTTAATTCCAATGATTGAACTAGTGTAAATGAAGAAAATTTATAAAAATTTAACTAAAATGATATCACATGAGTTGGTAACAATATGTATAGCAAATACCTATGTTAACATGTTGCCTGATGAGTAGTCGATGAACAATTAATAATATTGAATTTATAAAATTAATCATAGTCACTGTGTAATGATTTATTAAAAGTAACTTTTAAGATTCATTATACTTTACAAGAAATATTATTTCAAAATATACCACTTAACCAAGGAAAACAAAACAGAGAGAGTATATTAAGGGAGTAGGGAAAAACATAAGGATTATAATTATTGTCACACACAACATTAGTTTCAAAGTTTGATTTGTCTTACAGTCCCTGATAGAAACAGGAAGGAAGAGGAATTTAAGTCAAGAATCCTTAAAAGGCTTTTCAACAGAGATTATTGTAGGTGCAAAACAACAGATGGTATTCAACACAGATAATGGTAAGAACCAATTGAAAAATAGCACCCCAAAAAAAGAAAACAGATACTCTAGCCTCGAGAATAAAATAGGTCTATAAAATTGTAATTTGTAGGAAATAAAGCCAATCAATGTAACTTTTATCAAAACAGCATATGTCTTGCTAATAATAATTTTTTTTAAAAAGCTATACTATTTTGGTAAGAGAACCAACAAGCTATTTTAGAAGTTTTTAATTGATGAATTGTGATGATATGATATATGTGAATTTAAATTTAAATTATGATTATATAATGTATATGGATTTTCATATCTAGTGGTATGGAAACATATAAATACATAATCAATAAAATAATAAAACAGATATAATAAAGTAGTTTCTTTTTCATTACTAAATCAATACCTTATCAAATAATGAGAAAATAAAAGGAGCAAAGGATTTTGTGTAGGACTCTTTGAATCATCTAACAAAACCTCTTCCGTATTTAGATTAAGAAATATATTCCAAAGATATTAAAAATTTTATCCATGGTAAAATTATTAAAATGTATGAAAAGAAAAAATAAATTCAATATAGCATAATTTATTAGGAATTGTCTCCTTTTGAACAGAAGTCTAATATGCATCAAGTGATGTGCTAAGCACTGGAGGCACAGTGAAGAACATGTAAAATATGGTTCTTACCTTTGTAAGCTTACAGTCTTGCAGGAAGGCAAGTTAATAGACAAACAAACCAATAATTGTGTTAAATGCCATTTAAAAAAGTAAGGGAAGTATACGGGCGGGGGGTCATTTAGGATGTTATAAATTGCATAAAACAATTAGCCAATTGGGAATTGGGCAGTGAAAATAGACTTGTAGAAAAAAACAGATAGAGGTATATTTTGGCATTGGAACAGCATGCTTTTGTTAATAAATTAGATAAGGGAGGAAAATATTTTTTAAAAAAGATCAAGGATGAGTTAGCAACTGGTTAGAGGACTAGCCATTTCTCCCACAATGGAAGAAAACTGAACATATGAATCTAGAGCACAGAGAGCTGTCAGGGTAAAAGATTTAAATTTAAGTGCTACCAACATACATTTTAAAGTATTAGTGTTTGAGCTGCCTGGGATGGAAGTATAAAAAGTATAAGAAAATATTAAAAAGATACAAAACCAGATCCAGAGGAAATCCCACATTTATTGTTAGGATAGAAGTGGAAAAAACTAGCCAAACAGAGGGAAAGAGGTAGAAGAAAATGAAGAAAGTAATCACATATTCTTGCAAGAGAAAAGTCAATTTTTTAAAAAAGGGAATGGTTAATTGTGCCAAATACTGCCTAAAGTATGCTAAACTTATTCCTACCTTCCACAAACCATTCCTTCTGCCATTTTCAGCCTCAGACTCAAGAATAAAATAAGTCCACAGCAAATCGTAGCTATCTCCAGTGTGCTTCAGTAGCCTATTTACTTGGTAACATACAAAAGATTATCACTACAAAAACTGCTCTACCACTCAGGGCTTGAACCATAAAAATATCTACTCTGTCTTCAATCTACTACCTAAAGAGTCAAAAACATTTAGACCTACATACAAAAATGAACAAAAAAAAATTTGCCACTTTTTAGACAAAGATAGTGATCTGAGATAATTTAAATTTAATGAACATTTTACTACATATCAAAGTAAACCACAGAGTAATAAAATAGTTAAATCATTTTTAAAAAGCAATTGCTAAAAATTGACAAGAAAAGAGAATAGAATATTTATCAGATCTATGAAAAAGTAACTTTTTCAGCTTTGAGGCAAAGAAGAAATAATGAAGAAAAAGATATCTACAAATTTTAATACAAAATCTCTTAGAATTTCCAAACAATGAAAAATAGTAATGCAAACAAAAAAGATACACATAGGAGAACAAGTTTGTAAATTATAATGGTTGAGGTTAATAAAGGTGTTTACTGAATCATATACAAGCAATAACCAACTTGTGCTTCTCACCACTGTCCCTGATTGACCAGATTTCAGAGCTACTTTCAGTCACTTGCAGAGAGTAAAGTTTCAGTTCAGTCTAATATCAAAACTCCAAACTGTCAACTAATGAAATTCTTCTCTCCTCCAGTTTTGGCCTTCCCTACTCAGAACGCTAAATAAAGGGAAGGCATTTAAGTGTTTCTTTACTTAACCTCTTCATAACTATTTTGGTCTCTCTAAAATCAGGTCTGGGGAAGAAAAATTATGGGAAAGGGACAGGTACTATGGCTAATAAGCTGTCTAACAGGGCCTGCGTGTTTTTTCACAGGGCATCAGGGGATTTCTCAGTTCCTTCAAAGTAGGGGATTTCTATTATGTTGCCTTTTAAGACAACCTCCCCCAGCCCCTAGTTTCCGAGGCTTCATAATACCCATTGTCTTTTAGAAAGTCTCCCCCCACCTCACACCCAGAAGACTCTTGGACTCTCCAGGGCAGAGTCCCTTTTAAGATGATGCAGTTGGGTTCCCTTCCCCTAGTCTATTTGGACCATGGGAAAATTCAAGCGTCTTTGCCACATCTCAGGATAATGCAAGCTAGCTCACCTCCATTAGCAGGAACTACCCAGCCGAGCTATTACTGCTGAACTTATAGGTGGGTTGAATACCAGACTCCGTGTCCCTTAAATGTCAGGGGACACAGGGCACTTTCTCTAAACCATTCTCTTGAAGGTCCTCCAACTTTACTTGAGAGGTAGAAATAGTCCTCTTTCCCTCCTTAAGGAGTGAGACAGGAATTGCCATAGCACACAAAACACTCACTCTGCAAAGAAATTCTGGCTCTTTGATCTCTTTCATCTCTTTCACCCTCAGCATAGCCATTCTGTGTAATAGATATGTTATTTATTATATTGTTTTGTTTTTAGCCCAAACTCTGAGACAATAGGAAAATTCAGTTAGCATGTTGCTTCTGTGGATGTTCTAGAACAATCCTCAACCTTTTTGGCACCAAGGACCAGTCCTCCTGGGAGAATCTAATGCCTGATGATCTGAGGTAGAGCTGAAGCCATGATGCTAGCACTGGGGAGTGGCTTCAAATACAGAAGAATCTTCGCCTTTCTCACTGGCCACTCACCTCCTGCTGTGTGGCCTGGTTCCTATCAGGCCACCGACTGGTATTAAGTCTGTGGCCTGGGGGTTGAGACCCCTGTTCTAGTGGATGTTCTTTCATCACTGGTGATATTGTAAATCAATACAACATTTTAGAAGGAATTAAAAGGCTTTTTCACCTGTAATTCTGCTGGAAATGCTACCAAAAAAGCATGAAAATATTAATGCAGGCATATGTCCACTAAAGTATTTATTGTCTAACATAGTATCCAGATGAAAAATATCAGTTAGGGCTAAACGATAAGTAAAACTTTGTTTTCTCAGAAATTTATATTAACAATTATTTTACTCACCCTATCTCATTTAAACTTTTGTACATCAGAATCCTTGTTCTTCTGCTCTAGTCTTGACTTTCTAATCTTATATTCATTGTCCTAGGTCCTAATTTTATTGGAATGGTGTTATATATAAGAAGGCTTTGTGAAGAGATCCCTCAAGAAACTTTCGGACTAAAGTAGATATAAAGGAAAGAATGAATGAGGAAACCCCTGATAATATCAAATGCTCAACTGTCTAAATAGAAAATGAAATTGCTTGAGGCAATAGTCACACAAAGATGTCATATCTCCCACCCCAAAACAAAACAACAGTTTAATTAGAATCTCTAGGGGTGGGCTGAGGCTTCATTTGTTTAAGTTTCCCCACAGGATTCTGATGTGTAACCAAGGTTGACAACCACAGCTATAAAGGTTATAGTCTAGAGAGTAAAATAAACAAATGATGGAACACATGACTAATGTGTGCATTAAGCAGCCAGGAAGAAGATAGTATAACCTCTAAATATGGCACATAATCCCCTTATTACCTCATCGCTGCTTCTACTATCACATTTGCTGCTCTCTTCATGGGACTCTTATTTCATGTGTTAGAGCCTCTCCAAACTATTTTCAGGTTCCTAAACATGCCAGCTCTTTGTAGGACTCAGTCTGATTCCCTTCCTCAACTACCTGAATCATTCCTCCTCTTAGCTAACTGACAGCTAAAGTGTGTTCTTCTACAGATAGCCTTTCCTGACCTTCTAGGCTGACCTGAGTACCTGTGGAAATCATAAAATTTCCTGCTAAAAATGGAACAAGTTACACTGTATTGTAATTATTGGTTTATTTATATTTCAATTTTTATCACTTTGAAAGCAGTAACATTCTTTTCTACATTTCTGAATTGTAGTACCTATCAAAGTGCCTTAGCACAGAAGAGGTAATCAAGAAGTATTGAGTCAAATTTTTAAATGCATATGACATAATAGAAATG
Source organism: Cynopterus sphinx (assembly GCA_030015415.1). Lineage (NCBI taxonomy): Eukaryota > Metazoa > Chordata > Mammalia > Chiroptera > Pteropodidae > Cynopterus > Cynopterus sphinx. Next base: position 83,575,845 of record CM057386.1, on the reverse strand, counting down.
CACATGATATATGCATTAAATGCATAAGATGTAAAAGGAAGGAATCAGCATTCACAGAATATATTCTAAGTGAAACCATAACTTCATTTAGTTCTCACAGCATTCTCTAAATTAGTATCATTTTCTTATTATACAGATGATGAAACTAAGGCCAAGAGTTTTAAATAATTTATCCAACATTGGAGAGTTAATAAGTACCAAATTCAGGTTTTGAATCAGGTTTATATGACCAAAACTATCTTGTATTTTCAAAATGAAAGTAGTTCTTTTATAGCCTTGATTTAGGAGGAAATTACAAGATGTTTTAGGTGCTGGAGGTCACAGCCAGGGGAAACCATCAGCAGATAAGAAAGCTGACACATTTTCTGTAATAGTCAAAAGTAAATTTACTCACATACTAATCCACAGTAATAGTCTTTGTGGAGCAAATTCAGCACAATGATACTATTGAAAAAATATCACACTGATTCAGTATTCTCAAGTGTAATATTTTTTCTGCTTTTAACCATTCTACATTTAAGCCTTCAATAAAAGTCTATCACATTTCGACAGACTTTCTCTGCTAGGGTGTTACATGACTATTCTTCAGATTAAGTTCTTCATGGCCACAATATATTGAAATACTTTATTCCATCAACTTTTTGACACTACGTTAATCAAAAGTGAAACAAAACATGTAGTACCTATATCTCTGTGTTTATAATTTGTGATATTCTTTAAACAAGTTATTTTGGATGTTATTATATGTTTTAGCAATAAGAAACCAGCAAAAGATTTTATCTTAAATACACTTTAATTCCATAATAAATAAGTATAAGTATTAAGAAGAATATCTTGAAAATTAAGGACAAACACCTATGAGATGCACAGAAATTACAAAATTAAATTAAAGTAGCTCACATTCCATTTTCTCCAGAACACTCAAATCTGCTGAAGACAAAAGATTTCAAAAAAAAAGAACAAAACTTTCTTTTTAAATTTTCTTTCTATAGTTGAAAAAAAAAACATGCTCAAATTATAAGCATATTGCTCAAGTACTCATGGCTAGAGCAGCCAGCATTTGAAATCAGATCACTGAGAGCCAAGCTCATCTATATACTAAATCATAATGTATCTCTCCATTTTGTTTCTTTAGCCTTGCAAAATCACAGCAAAAACTCCTAGATAGACCTGCTCTGTTTATCTCATTACTTTTTCTCTTTTGATCTGGCCAAGCTTTTCTAAATCTATCTTTCATTTGTATTGCTGATAGCATAAGATTTCTAGCAATATTGTCATATTCTCCTTATTCTATGTTATGTCACATAAAACAATATTATATATTTATTATTAACAATTTTACTCAAATAAAATGATTACACAAAATTATAGTAGTGAATTTTTGCACTGAAATAAACATTTCACTATTGTTATGGAACACTGACTTAAGTAAGATGATTAAATGAGGAATAGACCCACTGCTTGATATTGGAAATACATTGTTCATGGGTAGAATTGAAAAGGAAAGAAAATATGATTAAAGAGACTATAAAACATAACTAGCCATTCTCAATGAGCCCAAATGTCTTTAACCTAACATATTACATCTCCAGGTACTAATAGAACTTGCAAGTGAGATTACTGAACTACTGTTGCCAATATTTAAGGATATGGTTGAAAGCTAGAGTGTGTTCTTGAGAAGTATTAAAGAAGAGAATGGAATTACACAGGATCCAAGTTTCTCAAACTTGAAATCCTCTAGGGAGCATAAAAGTAGTATAAATGAGTGAGGTAGGCAAGTGGGGGAATGTAGTGAGATGGAGAGCGCAAGCAGTACTGAGCAGTAGTGAGCAGTACTACTCAGTTCTCATCAGTTGTTGATATGAGGAAATACGGACTTTAGTTAACAGGTCCTATAATTTTTCTCAAAATTCCAGACTTTTAATGTACATATTGTCATCAAATTGTAAAAGGATTTACAGGTCAAACACAAAAGAAATAAATTTGACAAATGACAAAATCCTGCCCATGCTGGATTCAGAGTTCAGCCACCAATTTATAGATGTTTGCTTTTCTTCCAATGGAAATAAGAAAAGTAAGACACATCGAGAATGTAATGCTGCCATATAACTGAATTAATCAGAGAAAGAAAGTCATCTAAACAATGGAAAGGCTCTCAGGCAAAAGCAAAACTTTACTAAATGAATTAATACCAAAAGAAAGACTTGTCAGTTTGAAAGAGATTGGTATTTCTGAAACATGGGAAACAGCAGTTTGGGTCTAGAACAGAAAAAAAAAAAATTGTCCTGGCTCACAGACTTAAACAATTGATTTCTAATCTAGGGTAACTAGCTGGTGAGATTGCTGCAGCTCCTATCTGCCATTAAACACTTGATTCAATTTCATGTCTACCAACCTAATCCTGAGTAAAACTTCAGTGTTACGTAAGTCTTCATGAGAGTATGTCTCATTATAAATTGATAGCTTATAGCTTTGTTTGTACATCTGTCTCCAATTAGTTTGGTTAATGAAAGTTCACCCTTGAGAAACAGATCCATTCATAGGGTGCTCAAAGAGAAACAACAGAACTTGGATTTTGATAAATTCACTAAGGTAAATTCTACTTTCTAAGTTATGTTCAGGTACACTAGTAAGACTTTTCCTAGAACTATCAAAATTCACCACCCATAAATTTACTTACTTTAGTATTACTAAAAAAACTAAAATTATTGCAGCATTTCAATGGAAAAAAAGTCAAGAGATGTCCACAATCAATAGTATGCTGAGTATAACATCAATTCCAGCAAAATTCCAGAATAAAATGATAGTAAGTATGTTAGATAAATAACATGAATTCAGTAAGTATAATGTTTTAAATTGATATTTCAGAAATGTGGTAGGTACAATATACTTAAACTTTAGAAATACTGACATTCAAAGAGTTCTCATTAGTGACTTTAACAATTTTTTTCATCTCTTATTTGAATAAACAATAAATTTTTATCACATTTTCATATCACAAAACTGCATAATGACATCTAATGGATGAGAGAACCAAAAACTGAAATTTACAGGGTAGAATGGTATGAGTCCAAGTTATATTTATTTGAATTAAATTTAAAATCTTCCATTCCAGTTCCTAAAACTAAATGCCTAAAATAGCATGACAACATCAAAATACATATTTTTGGAGAAAAGAATTGTGAAATTTTTTTGGCAATAATATCGAAGAGAGTAAATAGCATAATTAATAGAAATTTAGTTCAATGAAATTTAATATTTTTTCACATATAAAGAAGGAGAAGAGTGATAATTAGTCACTATTCTCCATATAAAGTCAAACTATATTCAGGTCATTTTTAGGCCCAGGTACCATTTCTTAAAAGGCATACACAGGTTTATGGAACTCATTTGAATGAGAGAAAAGAAGATAATGAAGGGCAACCAAACCAAGTTATGTGAAGGACAATTGAAGGACTAAGAATATTAGGTCTTCAGATGGAGAAAATCAAATAAGAGGTAAGAACTATTTTCTAATATCGAAAGAGTTACCATAAAGACAAAATGCAGATATGTTCAGACTGATCACAAGGAGTAGAACTGGGAACACAGTAGAGGTCTCAGGAAAACATATTTCAGCTAACTGTAAAGAATTTTCTCAAGGTCAGAGTTGCCCAAGAACAAAATGGATGGTCCCAGGAAGCAGGGGCATCCCACTCCTTGAAAATATTTTTGTGGGCAACAAATAACTACTTAGTGAAACTGTTACAGATGAGGTTCAAAAATTAAATGGTTCATTGTATTTGGCTAATGATTTTTAAAAAAACTTTTCTGAAGAACTTGGTATCTTAAGAATTTCCTAGTACATATGATTCAAATTAAATTTTGAAAATACTTGTTCATCTATTTTCACAAATTTAATTTCAAAAACACACTAAAATGTGTAAAATATAAATATTATCTATACCCCAGTGTGTTTTCCTGTGCCACCAGTTTCCTATTTGCTTACCATTCTGGCAGGTGTTCTCCCCAGCACATGTGTGCCATACATTCAGCTAATTGCTAGATACTGCCATGGTGTATCAGCATAGCACATGCTCTCTGACAGCCAAAAGTTGGCTGTATGATAACAAGTGAATACATAATTAAGTGTGTCCTGAAAAGATAGTATTACAGATAATTTTAGTGCTTATTTTAAGTTCTGGGTACTAATTCTCTTGGTAAGAAATGTGAGCTGTTTTTAGGGATAGCCACCAATTCAATCTTGAAACAAAAATTCTTTCTCTTTACTCCAAGCTTCTATATCTGTTCATTAAAAAAAATAAAAACATTGTAAGACACTCTTTTATAAGATAGCTATCATTTACAACTACTTATCTGTGTAATTCATGATGTTCTGATATTGTGTAACCAAGTCAAAATACAGACCTAAATTTTACATTGAGGAAGTCAGAGTAAGCAACCAACCATAATACACACCCTCCAAGTTCAAATGTGTAATCATCAGGTCATACTGAACTCACTATGGGTTTTATAATAAGAAAATTTGAAAATATAAACATGTATGATAATTTAGTCTTTTAGTAAAATGTTATTTTTGTTTACTTAAATGCTGGGGATTCTAAATAATATTTTAATTTCAAAATGTATTTTCTGATGTTTAAAACTGTATGGAAACTGTATAGAGACCACTGGCATAATCATTAAGATTTCTTAAAACCTATGAATCTATGATTTTATGGGATATAATACTAATTATAAGAAACCTTTAGCTTGTCTTTACCAAGTCCTATAAATGATTTTCTTAAAATGGACAGCCCTAACTTAATTTGAACAATCACATAGTGTTTTAATATTACATGAAGAGAAACATATTGTTAAGTGCATTTCTGTATATATAAACATTTCTTTCCCTTAGTTCATCCTTTACTTTTAAAACATGTAGGTTACTAAAATTCACCCTGTCCATTATGTAAAGTATAAATGAGGCATAATTTAAGCCTTAAATTATTTTTGTTCTAGTCAATTACTTTGTTTTGTTTAGTTTAATAGAATTAATGTGAATATAAATTTGTAACTTTCTAATTTTAGTGAAAAGAAAGTATCTGAACCCTCTAAAAAAAAGTAGTGTATAGTATTTTTAGAAAGACAATAAAAAATCTAGCATTTTAGAATGAAAAAAACAAAGGAAGGTTCATTTGACCTCATAGAAACTGACAGATAGAAAGTGGACTTATTTGACAAGCAACTTTGTCATGCAATTTCCTGTTCTAATCAGTAATCTGGCCCAGTCCTCAAAGCCATCAGAATAAAATCTGAGAGCTATTTTAAAAGAGAATCAAATAAGATTTGGAATGAAAATTTCATTGCAAAGTAAAAAAAATTTGCAATAATTTTCTATAATATAAGAAGGCTTTTTTAGCACTTTTATTGCAGAAGCAATTCTAAATAAGAGAGCTTTTCTTATAATAGCATTTCTATAATAATGGTGTTTTATAACAGAAGTGGCATTATTACTGAAGTGGCATTACAATAGTGGCATTATTATTGTTGAATCTCTCCTATACCAGAAGTGCTAAATATGCCTATCTATACTAAAAAAAATTCAAAAATTTCTTCTTTCTCAGGGCGAAAAATGCTTTGGCTAGTCACTTTCATATAATCATATTACAAGTAATCTTATATGGGTTAACCCATCATTAAAAGATATGTCCAGTTCACACAGACTCCAAGAATATCTGACATTCAACTAGGAGTTAAAATATTTGAGTCTGAACTCCAGCATTAGCTATTAAATGACCATGTGCATGCTGATTTTCCTATTCAAAAAAAAAATGAGATTCTTTATAACCCAGTAAAAACCTTCCCATTACTAAAAAGCTCATTTGATCCCAAATCCAAATAGCATCAATTACATATTTTTTCTTCTTTGTTTTAAATTCATTAATATGCTAACTGTAATTATTGCATTTATGCTATTGGAACAAATCTATATCTTCAAGTTGGAAGATAAGTAAAGGTAAGAATTCCTTTTTTTAAGAAAAGAATCTTCTTTTAAATGGTCATTACAGAGCCCTAAAAATAATGGGTAATTTTTAAATTTTAATTAAAAAACATCTGATAACAAAGTTCTCAAAATTCAAGCAGAATCAGAAAATAACAGGGTTTCATTCCAAAGCTAGCAGAATACTATTCAAAAACCTGAAACATTTTCAGGTTGAAGTAAATTATTGAAATAAGGTTGGAAGTGATAAAAAGATATAAAGCTCAAAAATAGTTAGAGTTCAAAAAATTGCCTCAAAAGAAATCTTATGTCTATGTCAAGTATATTACTATAAATTCACTTCTTGTTCAATAAATTCAATATTTCTTTGAGTATATTTAAGGAGTATTCATCAAAAGAACTTAACTATATATGGAAATGAATAAGTAAATTTGTTTATAAAATTCTACTTTTTATTAAAGATATCTTGTAATGCTCTGATGATTATCTTTCAGCAGAGAAAAGAAGACAGAAAAGACTTTAAGTTCCAAAGGTACTGACCTTTTTAACATTAAAATAAAATCCTATATATTTCTAGGTTGATACAATTAGATTACATCATCTGGATAAGATACAGCCTGAGAAACAGTAAAGTAAGGAAATTCAACATATTCATATTCTCTGCAGGCATTTTTACATTTTTAGAGTGTCATGAATGCTTTCAGTGCATATTCTGATAAAATAAACTTATTTATTTTTGACTGCAAGCAGGAGAGGTTTTGTTAGAATAAAAATATATATAAACCTATGTGTATGTATGTAATATATAAATTTCATATATATTTATATATGTATGTACGTATGTATGTATGTATGTATGTAAATATAACACACACACACATTTCACTGCTTTCAAGAAAGAAGAGTTATCTTTGAGACAATAACCATACCATGTTTATTCTTCATAATAAATGACAGCCATCAAGAGTTATCATTTTTTAAAATGCTAGGACATTGCAAAAAAAAATGGTAATTTTTAACTCAAAAAGAAGAGCAAGAAGAATGAAGAAGAGAGGAGGGGAAAAGAGAAGAAAAAATTAATGACTATTGTTAATAAATTACTAAGAGACAGATTCCAGGAAGGGACTCCCTGGATCCCACTCTAGATGTGCAAATGTGTACATACCCAAACATAATCCACTTACTAAGGCCTGTTAGATCAATCTTGAAGAGAACAGTGCTGAAGTTTCAAAGTATTGGTGTCCAGTCTTCAGTGAGGTATTTTGTTTTCCTCTGTTCTGAAAGGAATTGAGGTCTAAGATTAAACATCTGCTTGTATGCCAGATCCTATTCTATGTGTTTGTATAATATGTTATTCAATCTTTACTGTTCTCAGAGGTTATTACTATTACTACCATCATCATCATCATCATCATCAAATGAGAAAATTGGATGCTCAAATGAAACAAAGCCATTAATTTGCAGTCACAGAGACTATGCAACTGCTTCCTAACTATCAGAAAACACACATACGTATATTGCTCTAGGGGTGGGAGGATTAGGACAGAGTGGATCAATCTGGGCAGACAAATCTTGACTATGGAGTTATTTTAAACACTTGATGGAGCTATAAGGAGCAACATTCATAGAAAGATCTACATAATCAGAAAGAAAAGACATCTTAAATATCACCAAATACGATTCCTTTATTCTACAGGTGAGAACTCTCTATAAGAGAGAGACCACCTACCCAGAGTCTGAGCCCAGACTTGAATCTTGGGCTCCTGCTTCCCAGTTTGGGTCTGTCCTCCATGGTACAGCACTTCATGGTGCAGGATTGCACATATTATCATCTAAACTAGTTCTCTCTGTTGATTAGATCATGATAGACAGCTGGTTTTACAGTCTTCCTCTAATAAATAATATTAAACTGAGAAAACCCTTTGAAGGAGGCACTAAATGAAATCTTGGAACATTAAGAAAATCACTTGATTACTTGTAGCCTTGGGTGCCTGTACCTCAGGTAAAACAGAACAGGCCTTCTTTCATATCAGCTGAACCATTATCTAGTACAGGATTTCTAAGTTGTTCTGTCTCATGACTCCCTTCTCAGATAATGTTTTTAAATTCATGAAAGGAAATACATACATAGAAAACCAAATATATTGAAATTTCAACATTAAAAATAATTTTTAACCACTTTACTAAGATATAATTGACATACAAAAGTTACAGACATTTAATATATACCACTTGATATATTTGGAGATAAGCATTTACCCATGAAACTACCAGCATGATCAATGCTGTAAATTTATCAATTAAAAGACAAATTTTTATTCTTTATTAGATTATTAAATAACAATATATAGAAATAATTCTAATAATATTAATTTAAAATAATGATGTGGATAAATGATTTTTGAGTTATCTATAATAGTTGTAGTGCAATATGAAAATAACAATGATTTCTATTAATACTAAAGTCACAAGTAAAGCTAATACCACTGTGGTTTGTTACCTACTTTAGTAATTAAAGGAAATACTAAGTTTCATTACAGATTTTACTCTCTGAGTTTATCTGTATACTCCTATCAAATCCCAGATTTTAAAATTTCTGATTCTAAAAAAGTCAGTGTGATAAAGTGATTGAAAAAGAAAAAAATTCTGAAGGTTTAAGTTCCTAGAAGATTGAATCAGAATATAGAAAAAATAGAATTTCTATATTTCCCCAGATCTCAAGGGCTCAAGGCATAATGTCCTTGTTCCAAAGTTACTTTTATAAATTCAACATTTAATAAATGGTCTTGTTGCAAGCGCAACAACTGAAATTTCTCTTAGAGAATCTTTGTGCTCTGTAGCTCTAAATATCCAAAGGAAAGGGGAAGAAACGGGAGGGAGAAGTGTGAAAAATTGGAAAGGAGTTGATATTATTTTAAAAATCATCAGGCAGTACTCAAAAAAGGCAAGAAGGGTTCAAGGGTAATAAAGCCAATTAGTAGATCAAAGGATAAGAAACCACATTTTGAAATAAAAGAGTGATAATTTTAAGCAGCAAGGGAGAGGTTAGAATAGAGAAGTGATAATTTTATGCAGTTTAGACAGGAAATGTTAGAAAACTGAATAGCAAAAGTAGGGGAACACCTATGTAATAACAGCTGCCTAAAAATTAATCATTCCTTCATATTTGGATCCTGGTTATAAAGATTGTGATTTACCAGATTATCTTGGTCTACTGTTATCTTTTCTTCTGTTGTTTTAAATCTTATTCCTCAATTCATTCTCTCATTTCTCTTAAATTGTTTTCTTCTTTATCATTTATAAAAACAACAATTCCAATTTTCTTCTTCATCTACTAATTCTATTATTTTCCCCAGAGGTTAAAATGGACTACAAAGTCAAATATTGCTTGTAGATAATTGTATCCCCCAATTCTTAGTATTTCATTAGCACTTAGCTTTTGTATGAGGAGTATCAGTTCAATATGCAAAAAGCCATAAAACATCTGGAATTTACTTAGACTGTGTAAGGATACATATTATTTACCTCTAGAATCTATAAGTATTGAAAAGCAACTGTAGTCTACCAGCTGGCATTCCGAAACTTCACGGGGCTGAGCCCAGGAGAAGGGAAACCCTCTGACTGGAAGGGCCTGATGGACAAAATGTGGACTATCAGAAAATCAACACCCTGGACTTTACATCCCTCACTTGCAGAATGGAAATAGAATCAAAGTAATTCCTTAGAATAGAGTATAATTTATTACAATGACTACTTGTATGCGTTTGATGTTTCCTCTGTTTGGACTTCATAGAGGTTTTGATGATTACTTCTTCAAATATTTATGAGCCTCCTCACCTTTTGAGAGTCCAATTACATGTATATTAGACATCATGGTATTATCCCATATGTCATTAATACTCTGCTTTTTTTTAAATCTTTTTCCTCTTTGTGTTTTAATTTGGATAGTTTCTATGTTATGGTTTCAACTTAACTGTTATTTCTTCTGTACTGTCTAATCTGCTGTTAATTCCAGCCAGAGTCCTTTTCATTTCAAATGTTATATTTTCATCTAGAAGTTTGGTTCTTATTTATATCATTCTATTCTCTCCTTGTTATGTTCATACTTTCTCCTACATTTTTAACATATAGGTTTTAACATCTTTATTTGCTAATTCTGTCATCTATGTCATTTTGGGATTTGTTTCTGTTGACTTTTTTCTTCAAGCTATGGGCCATCACTTCCTATTTCTTTGCATGCCAGATAATTTTTCACTGGATGCAAAACATTTAGAATTTTATTTTTCTCAGTGCTGGATTTTATTGTATTCATTTAAATTTGATTGAGCTTTGTTTTAGGGCATAATTAAATTATTTAAAATCAGTGAATCTTGCTTTTGATTCTCTGATTCTTTGAATGTTGCTTTTCTGCTTTATTAGTGTGAGTCCTGGAAAGCCTTTAGTCTAGGACCAACTTGGACCCACTATTAAGTCAATACCATTCAATGCCTCACATGTTAGCAGTTCTTTCCCCTCTGGCTAAAAGGAACACATACTGTTCCTATTCCTAAGTGAGCCCCAGAATTGTTCTGCCTGCTTCTTCCTATTGGGTTCTTTCCCTAAGTCTCAGACAGTATCCTCTCCCACAGGCATAGATCATTCTATTCAGCCAAAGACTTGAGGGGACCCCTCAGTACATCTCCAGAACTCTCTTTCTGTGGCTCCTTCCTGCCATATTCTGCCCCACTATTTCTAGCTGTTCTGTTATTTCAATTTAATTAAACCAGCAGGCTCTGTTGAAATTGCCTTTATCTGGTCTGTATCCTGGAAATGCTCTCTTGCCAATAAAGTAGGGCAATCATAGAGTTCACCTTGATATTTCCCTTCTCTCAGAAGTCATTACCCTGTCCTGCCTGTTGTCCAAAATCTGAAAACCATCATTCCATATAGTTTGTCCAGTTTTTAAGAATGTGAAAAAGTAAATCTGGTCCCTATTACTACATTCTTGTAAATTAAAATTCTGACTTCCATGGCCAGCATTTCCATTTGAATGCTAATAAAATAGCTTTTCTCTGAATTTCTTACCAAAAGCAAAATAAAACAACAAAGAAAACAATGTATATCTTAAATACCAGTAATTTTTAAAAATAGGTTAGCAACAGAAAACTAGGTAATGAAATATTACACTGAACTATTACTCGGGCTATTATTAGAAGAAGGTGTTTTGGGAAACTAATCTAGTTTAAATCCATATTCTATATTTTTTAAAATGAAATTTTGATCTCTGATTAAGCATATCAACTGGAAACTAACTCTTTGATGTGTTTGTTTTTCTTGCAAAGACTAGACAAAACATCTAAAAACAACACTGCTAATCTTTTTTTTTTTTTTTTTTTTTTTTTGGTCTCAGTGCTTGTAAAAGCTACTGAAGAAGATGGTTCCATTCCCCCTGTGTAAGTGTAACAAATATCAGGCAAACACAAATGTGGAACTTGTATATAGGTTGAACTCTGAACCTCAAAATGGAGTTTTAAGAGCAGGTTTTGTACCAGTGCTTCGCTATAGCCACATTTCAATATTCAACGACACATGAAAATTCAGTAAAACAGAGGTTACAATTTTAGAGTAGGACTAATCATTTTAGAACCCAGTGCTATCTCTCACAATTTTGTAATCTTGAGCAAGTTGCTTCTCTAAGCCTCAGTTTCACTATGTAAAATGGGGACAGTAGCATTATTTGGGGAGGATTAAGTACCATAATGTGTAGAATGTTAAATTTATATAAAATGTCATAAATTATTGTCAGCTTTCACTCCATCTTCTAAAGACTCATCAAAGCCACCCTCTTTCCTCTATTGCTCCTGATTTTTTAGGTGAATTCAGAAATTCAAATTATGATGATAACAGGCAGCATGAGCTTTCTTTCCTTAAGAAGAAATTATATTATTTCTAAAAAAAACTATGTTTAAAATAGAAAATAAATACTTCATAATGAAGTATTTCACCATATGCAAATTATACTTACCTTTTCAAACAAAAAAATTCTCTAAGAATAATATTTCTCAATTCTATAACAATTATAGAAACATAATTTAATAGCTACATTTTATGAATAAGTAATTTTGAAAAGAAAATATTTTGACATTTTTTGTCAATACATTTATGTCATCTTCTGTCATGATACTGGGTCATCAAAAACATTTTATCATATTTTACCATAAAATAATATGCTTGTAATCAAATGTATATCTTAATTGTCTATAAAATCTTTTCATTGTATATAGGTTTAAAAACACAAAACTTCTTGTCACTTATTTTTAACTAAGAGAACTAAGAGATACATTAAATACCAGGTCTCTTGATCATGGGGAAAAAGTGCAAAAATGTGTTCTAGATACACTGAAGGGGATGGTAAAAAATTTTTTTAATGACATTTTACTTAAGCTCTTTAAATTTGATCCAAATATAATAGTAATGATTTAATTGTGTAAGAATAATTACTACATGGGCTCTCAAAGTAAATAATTTTGCTTCTACCATGGAATACTATTTGTCTTTAAATTTCAGTACATAACTCAGACTCAAAGTCCACCAGGACTTAAAGTAACAAAAGCACATCTTATATATATTTACAGCTATAACTTTCATTACAAGAGAATTAAAAAGAAATGAGGCCGTAAGTGAAAGGCTTTTATGAATAGATCTATTCTAAGTGATATATGTGATACAAATGATTAGCATCAACTGATCTTCTTAAAGAATGTACTAGTATAATTCATTATAATGGCTTCAAAGTGCAATTAGTGAACTATAGTATAAATGACATTGCTGTTCACAGACCTACCCATAAGAGTAATTATATTTTGAAAACTACTTAGTGAAAAATTGATTAAATGAGTCCCATGAGCATAGATAATTGAGATAAAAATATGTAAACAAAATGCCTATTAATAGGTTTATGGCACATTTATATATTTACATGGTTTGCTGATGCAAGATTTTATAAAAGACATTTTTTTAAACTGTTGTTTTTAAATAGATTTCCCCAACATAAGAAAAACTGAATTTGTAAATTTCATTTAATAAAGCTAAATTATTTCTCTTTATAGTGTATGACTATATTTGAGTTGGATGAAAATAGAAAAAAAATGTGTCATTTTTATTACAAAGTAAGCAAGAAATACAGGTCAAATTCCAAGTCAACCTAAGAAAAGGAATAATCCTATTTATATTTTTATACTGAAAAGAAATCATAGTGACACTATATCATAATGAAGAATCCATAACATATAAATCAAAATGACTCTCCAACTCCAGGATATGAAATAGTAACTCAAAAAATTTTCATTGTTTATCTAGGTACTACTCTATCATATTGGTAAAAATACATGTTATAATAAGTTCATTATTAATCTTAAAGTTTACTGTTCTACTGTTAAAAAGACATAATATGTACTGTTAAAAAAGACATGATATATGTAGCCTGTATATTCAATATTTACGAAGGTACAATTTTATATTGTATATGTAGATACACACACACACGTACTAGACAATGAGTATAGATTATAGGTTTGAGTTCTAGCTCATAGAAATTAATGTTTTAAGTTTCAGCTTCATATCTAGCTGGTAGAAATATATATGACAATTGAGAACCTAAACTTACTCTTTCATAAAATGAACATATTGTGCTATATGATATCTTATTCTAAAGTCTATGAGGAAGTACTCTCAAGGTGAAACAGAAATTAGCCAGACTTGTGTTCCTATTTATATTTCATATATTTTATTGCTAGTCGACTCTGAGCCAATTTGTTGAGCTATAACGTTTTCTTAGTTGTGAAATAAGGATATGATTATTTCTTACCCATAGAATTATTGTGAAGAACAAATGAGACAAGTGTGAAATTAGCAAACGTCATTCCTGACCAACAGAAACTATTCAATATTACAGTTGTCTGTATCCTCCAGCTTAAGCTAAATTACACCAAAGTAACAACAACAAAAAAAACTTAAAACAACAAATGTGTATTTCTTGCTCATGTAAGTAACATTATTTGTGGATTTTCTCTCAATACTCTCTTCATTTAAAACTCACATGGAAGGTGCAACTGCTAACTGAAACATGCAGTCTCATAGAAGAGCAAAAAAAGAGTAATATGGAGCTACCTGATGGCTCTTGAATTTTTAGTTAGAAAGTTGTACACATCTTTTTCATAACACTGATCAAACCAAACCCCATGCTAAGTTTGACATCAGTAGGGTGGGAAAGTATAAATTTGCTAGTAGGGATGGACCAGTAGGAAAGCACAGCAAATAATTTTTAGAATATACAATCTACTACAATATCTTTCAGTCCTCTTTTAATCCCATTATCAGTACAGCCACCTGCTCTACAAAAATATATGTGATGCATCTATGGTTCTACTCATACATACTTATATACCAATGTGCAGTATATAAGTATGTATAAGTATGTATATGGGTATTTAATTATACATTTCTTGTTATCTTAACACTGAAAGATGAAATAGGTTCATATGCCTAAGGACCAAAAATGAGCAGAACTTAAAGACTGATTATCAGAATCCCAATAATGCATTGATGTCTGATATTTACATGCTTTGCAACTATTTGAAGATGAGAAGAATCAAGATTATATATAGTAAAACCATGAATTAATAAAATCTAGTAGTTACTCTCCATTAAATATTTGCATATGCATCTATTTGTATGCTACCATTTGTTTATATTTTACTATACTACCCTGCACAGCTTTGACTTTCAGGTAAAAAGAAGTACATAAATGAAGCAACAACAGGAGATGCTTCTTGCATTGTATTGCTGAATGTTACATCTTAGTGCTTTTAGTAAGCCAATCAAAGGCCCTTTGTCTTACCTGTGACTTAGGGCATTTTACAGTTAACCACAATATTCCTAGTGCCTGGGACAGTGCATTTCATGGGGTAGACATGCAACAATATAAATGAGAAAATAGGTAACTGAGTAGATAAGGAGAAAGATATCTTATTGGCTACATGTTTCCCATTTAGTTTCTAAATAAAATTATCTTTGGTTAGTTGTATTACAACACAAAGAAAAAACTGAAAAAAATTTTAAAAATGCTTATTTCATAGTGAAAGCAAAATCTCTTGTCATCTCATAAAGTACGATGTACAAAATTCATGCTGCATTAATTATGAAAAAAATTCTGAATTTCTTGTCATAGTTTCTCTGTTAATCTGAAGTAGTGTCTACTAAGGGGAAGAACAGAAGAGCCTTTAAAAAGAATGTTACATTTTAAATGAATATTGTGACTAAGTCCAAACAAGGCTTGTCTTTTTTTCTTCTAACTCATGATTTTGGTTTTAACATGGCAAAGGTTCCTTAACAAGTATTACTCTGTGGTTTTATTTAAAAACCAGTGTTTCAAATAATCACATGGCATCTTTTTAAATTAAACATATGTGAATCAAATCTTCATCATAAGGCAAGAAGTCTTCATGATTAAAAAATTGTTATAAGAATATATTCAATGCTTACTGACTGCTTCCACGTCTACCTCTTGATTCCCTAGATACATTGACATTCTACAAAAACCTAAGAATGGTCCCCAGATACTATTAATAAAAAGAGTTATCATTCACTGAGCATCTGTTATTAACTTTGTACCACACTAACAATTTTTGGCTATCTCAGGAAATCTTTAGAATAACCTAAAAAACTAGGTGGTAAAAGCCAATAAAACTAAAACTCCGAGAGAATACATCTACCAAATAGTCGCAGAGTAAGAATTCAAACTCATCTCTTTAGCTTTTTAGGTACGGATATTGGAGCAGAAGGTGAGTGTGGTTTTGTTATTGCTGTTGCTGGTGGTGTTGTTATTTTCACAACTGGATATGCCTGGTACATGTTGATAAATTTCAATTCAAGAAGTCATTGGTACCTAAATTAAAAGCCACTTTCTTATATATAAAGTCTCTGCCTTAAGATTAAATGAGGAAAAAAAAATCTGTACTAGTTACCTACTGCCATATAACTTACCACAAATATAATGGCTTAAAAAAAAAAGACACATTTATTATGTCAAAATTTCTGTGGGTTAGAAGTCTGAGAATGGCTTGAGTCCTCTTCTCAGTCTCACAAATGTTGGCCAAGCCCGAATTCTCATCTAGAACCTAGATGAGAAAGATCCACTTCTCTGATCACATGGTTTCTGGCAGTATTAAGTTCCTTGCAGTTGTAGGAGTGAGAACTTCATTTCTTGCTGAATGTAAACTGGAGGCTGTCATCAGCTCTAAGCAGCCACCTGCAGTTCCTTTCAAAGTGGGATTTTGAAACATGCATGCTTTCTTTCCCTCAGCCAGCAGATAACAAGATTTCCTTAACACCCAGGAGGCACATTATATGCTCTAGTGCCTTTCTTAGAGTCCAATTGTCTCCACTGACACATCATAAGGTCTCAGTATCTTTAGACTATATTGAGTATCACAAGTGAGGTACCTTCATGTGATGGCCCCAGAGTACTTGGGAGAAAACTGCCATGGGAAAAAAAGAAGTTAAAAAACTTATTGTATAGTTCATAGGACTATCCTCAAACTTCAATAATGTGTTGCAACAATTTTTTGTTTGGAACATGAAACATTGGTTCATTTCCTTATATAGAAGGTGAATGTGTATCTAAAAGGCTAATATTTATTTAGAACTTACTGTGAACCAGACCCTGATCAGAACTTTCACAAATGGCATCTCATTCAATTGTATATTTTCTATAATCCTCAAACACTGTGAAATAAACATTATTACCCAGTAATGAGAGTTGACAATATAATCACAGTAGAGCCCTTCAAGAGCAAGCAGATATAAGCTACAGTAGCAGAAATTGTATTTTATTGTATTTTATGTTATACCATCTCAAGAAACCTAGAGGAAATCCTTGTTTTAGAAACTAATCATGTTTCAATTAAGAAACAAGTTCTTAGAAGGAAAACTTTTGCCTTTTGTATATGGTTAAATGAGTTAATGATAATACATATAAACTAATAATAATGCTAATTAACATTTATTTAACATTGCTAAGCATCAGGCACTGTTACAAATGATTAACTCATTTATTCTGCACAATCTGCTGAGATATGAACTATTATTGTGTCCATTTTACAGATAAGAAAACCATAGACTGAAGAGGTTAAGTAATTTGTCAAAGTCACATGTGAGCCAAGACATGGATTTGAATCCAGGGATTCTTAGTCCTTGACTCTACCCTAAGAGCCAATTCACTTCCTTCTTCAAATAGCATTTATCAATTTTTTAATGGAATTCATAAACACAATTATAGGTAAGACAAGTTCAGAAAGATCTGAATGAATGCTTTAAGATTAAAAATCTACATTTCATGTATCCAGGTTATTCCAGTTTTCTCATTTTCCAATATATGTTTAAATTTTAATTGTTACGGTTCTTTGAAAAGGTATCCTTCTACATTTTCAAACCCTTCTTTCTTTACATATAAGTAAGGCAACTCTGTAACTTCTAATCACCTCCTTAATATGAGTTTTTTGAAATGGTAAATTGCTATGAGATGAAAAGTAGATCTCGTATTTCTTGGGGCTAAATTCAGCACTCATCTACAAGTGTGGTCACAAGGTCTCCGTGCTGGGGTCTTTTATGTTACCTTAATTGAATTGTAGCTATTATTATTTCTACTCCTTCAAAGGTGCATAAAGTATCTAAGAAAACCTGTTTTTGCGGGTGACTATATTTGTTTTTCCCTGGTCGAACTTAAAATTAATTTCATGTTCAATCCTGCTGGGGGCTCTGTGCTCTAGTATCCTTCTTAGGTTGGTATGAAACCATGTTTAAAAATCAAACCTTGGTCATACAAGGTTTGGCTAACACTACATTTGGTATGAAAAAAAAGTCTCTAGTGCCCTGAACAAAAATTCCTCTGCAAGGGTGCTGGTTGTATCCTCAGTCATGCTATTGTAATTGCAAGTCAGCTCCATTGCTCCTTTTGTGGTCCCAGAGAGGCCACAGACAGGCTGCTCAGCTCCACTGAGCCTCTGTAGCAGTTGGCAGCCAACAGTTCTCTATGGAGAACTCAAGAATGGAATGGCAGCCAATCATGCATAGTGTAATTTACATCTGATTGATGAAGGTCTAAGAATCACAGAAACAATTAATTTATATCAGGACTCCTGTGGGCCAGAAAGTAAGAGATTGTGCCACCAGTACCCAATTTTAATTTTTGCCTTGATCAATCTCCTGCCTTTCCACATCTACTTCGTTTTCAGAATTAACTTTTACAGCCACAGACGTTAAAGGCTGAAGCAAAAAGTGTTTCTAAAAAATAATAACACCAAGGAAAACACTCATTGATAAAACTCACTTGTAACTGCACTATATTATCCCTTTTTCAATTTGATAATAGTAAGGCATTTTCCTTGTAACTGCAAAGGAGGATTTAAAAACTTTTTTAAAAAATAAACCACTTTGTTTTTATTCATGTAAGAAAGATTACAATGGCTAGGAGAAAGGAGAAAGAACAGTGGCTACCTCCTAGGAGAACAACAGCAGGAACAATTTAAAATAAAAATAACTAAAGATGCCTTAACTTTGTGTTAAAAATGAAATGAAAATTGCAAAAGCAATTTGTGGCAGGAAGCCTTTAAAATGTTCTAAGAATTGTTCTTATTTTGCATAAACCATGGCCAATCTTTAAAATAGTTAGTCCATTAACCATATGTATATCTGATTCAACACTCTATTGTAAGCAGGAGCCCCTCAATTATGAAATTGTAGAAGGATGGGTCTGACAGAGTCTCATCTAATTACAGGAGCAAATTACAAGTTCATAAACTTCATAAAGAATTCTAATATCTTTTCTTAATAAGAAATCTCACTGCTCCAGCCAGGAATATATCTAATACAGTTGTATTTCTTTCTACTACTATTCTAGGCATGTAATTGCCCTTTACTTGTAACAATGCACAAAACAATAGAAAATAGCATCCATGGATTTTTATTGATCATATGTTTAAATTAGTATTAATCTTGTTCACACTCCTAAAAGATGATTTAACATGAATGCAATCGTTTATATTTGTTTTGCAATTATCCAATATTGCTTTCTAATCTTATAGATGTGGAAAATGAAATGGAGAGAAGTGAAATGGCTAGTGTCGAAGTATGCAGAGGCTGCAGCAGGAATTAAAACTCACATGGCCTTAGAGGTATTTCTTTCCTTTGGTCCCGAGGTCAAACAGAAGGATTAATAACAGGATCCAATGTGCAGTATTGGCTTTTCTTTAACTGTACTGCCTTGTACAGTAAACTGTCTTTAACAATAAAAATTACTGGTTTGATTAATTTGGTGATGTGTAATACCATTCATTCCTTTTTCTGCCTAAGCAAAAAGTTTGCACTGTAAAAATGACTGTATCATATTATGCCAACATTATGAGACAGCCCTGAGCTACCAAGCCCTGAGCTACTTAGGAAAAGATGGTACACACTACAAAAAAAAAAATAGAGTGCAAATTGTGATCTTTGATAACATGCCATCCCCCCACCAGAAAAAGTTGCTTTTACTGAGAACAGACCTGATAATTGACCTTAAGTCTTGCTAAATTTAATCAGCTCCATAGTACTATTGGTTTTTATTCATTTCTTGTAATCCTTCCTATAGATATCCTTATGACATTTTGACCATTTATGTTTTCCTATGATATACCATTTTCATAGCATATATATGATATAATTTTAAAATAATAGAAATCCATTTTTAATGGATTTTAACTCATTTTTAGCACAAGAAACTAAAGCTGGAGAAAATTTTATCATGTTAATATCATCATTTATGTAATAAATTTTAAAATGTAAATTTCAAGCTTCTCTTTTCCCTAAGAACTAGTGAGGTGGGTAGGTTTAACTATGAAAGTGAGGAAACGAAAGAACCATGAACATGAAGAGCCCTTCTTGTTTCTTTGGCTCAGGGAGGCAATTACTAAGCAATGTCCTATTAGTCTCTGTTTTGGCCAAAGGTTAGGAGTGAATGAGGCCAAGACTCATCATTTCCGTATCCTTCCTGCCATGTAGTTCCATGATCCAGGTGCCACAGGTGTCCACTCACAAATCTTTTGAACACCCTGCTCTATATCCCACCCATCACACACAAGCATAGGGTTTTACCAACCTCCAACTTTCAATAGAAGCAATTTAGACCCTCACTCAAGATAGGTGGGTTTATTCCTCTGGGTTGGAACTGAACTTGGTAGAGTAAGGCAGAATTAGGGTAGTGCTCTTCACCAACTCTTTCTAACCCACAAGCATAGGACTACTGACTCAAAGATTTGAAGGAGAAAATCAGAAATAAAAGGTGCAGCACCACCTGTGCACTGATCTGTGTGTACTAAAACAACGTACAATTCCTGAGGAGGGAAAACCTGTAAATAATGCAACACATATTTTCCCTGATATTAAAAGCATCAACCCATTAATTGAGGCTACCTACAAAATCCATTTTAACTAACTTGCATCAACTTAAAATGATATGAGGGATAACAGAGACAAAAAGAAGTATATCTGCACAGTGTCCTAAATCCAGCTCTAATACGAGAGCACGTGCCAGGGTGACTGGGTTGATATGAGGCCATTAGAATTTTATACTATGCAAGTAATATATAAAATTTACATTTTCCATTTATTTATGTTAAAAATTACATTTGTATATAATTCTCAATAATACTTCAACAAATATGCTGAATACCAATAAACAATGTTGATGTCACAAACGGCACTTATAGGTTTAAATACAGGAACTTCCATATTTCGAATCTGTAGGGTATGTAGCCTTATTGAGATAATTGGAAGATTAACTTTATTGATTTTTTTTCTTTCACAATCAATTAAAACAAAAATATCAATCTAAATATCCAACAGTTCCAGACATGGCACTAAATGCAGCTATGAAATGCCTAAATTCCTTAATCTTATGACTAAAATCCATTTATTCATACTTTTATTAATTCAACAAATATTTATTGATATTACTAACATCTACTGATGGTGATATTAATAGCAGTTCTTATGATTTGCTGTGTACTGTGATAAGCATAGGGAATAAGTAATATAAAAAACACTGCTTCCATAAAACGATTAATCTAATGAATTAGTTATTTTCAATTTTTTTCTGCTCCAGTAAGCCAAAGAGCTATAACACAGTCCATTCAGTAAAAGTAGCTTCCTGTGGAAGTAGCTATCAAGCTAGGGAGTTGAATATATGGAGAAGGCAGGATAAAATGTTTGGTATTTTTTAAATTTTAAAAACAGATTTCCCTTCTTTTGATGGAGGATCTTTACAGTAAATATAACTAAATAGATATAAAGTTCTTTTCCCTCTCAAAGAAGTTTTCACATCACTGAATTATTAAACTCTCATTACTTCATTAGACTGAATGTCAGCTAGCGAAAGAGAAAGAGAATAAACATTACTTTGTTGGCTAAAGTAAGAGGCATGAAAAATAACCAAAAAAATCCTATTGAATGTTTCCTACATGACAGCGAAGTGTTTCATATACATTTTGTCACTGAATCTTCACGAGGACCTTACATAGTGCTTACATACTATTATTAATGGGTGACCATATATTCTGCTTTCTCTGGACACTATCAGTTATCTTAATAGTTCTGCCTTTCATTCTCAAAAGTGTGCCAATTGGACAACAAAATATTCTTTTTTATCTACAAAACAGCAGCTTCATGTAATTCAACTTAACAGATGATTTTATAATAACCTCATAGCAATCTTAGAAGGGCTTTCTAAAGCTCTAAATAACCACAGTGTCCTATTTCCTAGTTAGATTTCTAAAGATGACAAATTTGGACAGAACCTACATCCTCTGATACATTCCTTTTCTATGCAAAGTTCTCCGAGAGGAGTGCACACAACAGAAGGGCACACAAAAAAACATTGTGTACTAGTAGCAGAGATCTAGATGGTGTACAGTTCATTGCAGATAGATGGAGAAAACTGGAAATAATGGTTTTTGTCAAAAAATCTTGTGAAATATATTTCCAAGGATATATAATAGAAACGGTTCTATAATCGGCTTAGATCTTCTTACAAAGAATTTGATAAAATGAAAGAACTTGATTGCATCTTCCTAAAGTTTACCATAATGAGATTTGATTCCTTTCTTATTATGCATCAGAGTGTAGCAACAGATTTTGAAAAAATATAATGGCCTATGTATTTTACAATTTGACAAAAGTAACAAAGCTGCATCCTCATTTGAATTCAATATGATAATAGTGAAAAGGCAAATGTGAATGCCAAAACAGAAGGCAACACCAAAGCAGCTATAAATGGATGATTTAACACCCAATGAAAGAAACTAAATTTTTTCTGCTACCAAATTTTGCAACATTTATATGCATACTGATTATAAACTTTTTCATAATATTTTTAAATATCTATATCAGATTTTTTAGACTATATAGCTCAACTTACTATACTCAGTTTTGTACATTGTACTTACTTGTAATGACCAACAAAATTCCACTGATGGTAGCAGCCTCAAAATCAAGCTTCATAGATAATCAGTAAGCCCCCATTCCCTACTATCAACCCAATAATGATTTAATCAAATAACAAGATTTCTTTGTCACCAATTCATCATTAGAATGAACAAGCATTAATTAATAGCCTGATAAAGGGGAAATTTCATATACAAAAGTTTTACTGCTTAGGAAATTATCTGAATCATCTAGAATTACCTGGAAAAAAAAATTCTCAAATGGCTTTTTCTCTCAATTTTTGTTAAGTCTCTGAGGTAGAGGTTTAACCCACCTCTACTAGGGAAGAAAAAACTCCTATGACTATAATAAAGGAAACAGAGTTTAATTATTTATGTGTTTTTATATGGCACAACTTTATTGGAAATGATTACTTACTCAAATATTTGCAGAGATGGTATGATAGAATTAAATCACATAGTCTACAGATTGGCAAAAGGAGATTTTTGAAAGAAATGTTATAATATATGTGATTGAGGATGAATTATTTCTATAAACTATCTGCAAACTTATTACGGAAGTTAATGGCTGATACATTTTCTCATCATAAATAGTCACCCATTACAGAGATTCATCTAATGCACAGTTTAAGGTCCCTGTACTTAAAACGAGGATGTCCTCATAAAAGAACGTCATATACCTAAGCTGCATACTTGTGAACCATCCGAGTGCCCTTCAGAATGATGAGCTTTTGATTAGTCTTTTCAATTAGTGTTTGTTTTCTTAAGTAGAATACTCACAACAGTTTCAAAGCTCTGAATCTCCTTTAATTTCTGCCTTTAAATTAAGAGGAATAGATTTTTCTAACTGGTCTCTTGCTGCTTTGACCAAAAGATTAAGTATGAATGCAATTTAAATATGAAAGCTAGCATCACTACTTTTAACTGAAAGTGAAAATTCCCTCTATTCCATTAAGTAAAGGCAATTACTAAATATCCAGACCTTCTGATATATTCTTGATTGACAACTGTGTTTTTTCCATCAGTAGAAAAATAAAAACAATTACTTTTTGAGAAGACTATACATTTTTCCCAAGGTAGCCATGATATCTTATGTTCCTAGTTTTATTTCTAAATGCCCCCACCAAATTAGTTATTTAAAAAGTCACTGTAAAAAAAAATATGTAAAAGACATTATTGAGGCAACTGGAAAATTTGAATATAAATTAATATTTGATATTTTCATTACATCAATATATAAAATTTCTTGGGCATGATAATGGTACCGGAGTTAGGTAGGAGAATAGAATATATGTTTACGAGATAGAGGCTGTCACATTTAGGAGTTTTAAATTGTTCAGCAAAAATACATATACATATCTATACACACATGTATATACATACATATAAATAAATAAAGATAGAGAGCAAATGTAGCATAATATTGATAATTAGTGAATCTAGACAACAGTTGAAAGGGTGTTTGTTATGTTTCTCTTCCAACTTTTCCACAGGCTTGAATTTATTCAAATTTAAAGACATGAAATATCACTTTCTTTACCATACTATCTTCTCTAACTTTCAAAGGCATTTACTGGCAAAAAGACAGAGCTTACAGCTGGGTGGTAGGAACACAGGCATTTTACAGAAGCAGGAAAAAGTAAATCAAACTCATGAGGGTGGACAAGAAACCTGGGGTATGTCCAAAGACTTAAAGGTCAAAAAGGAGCAGAAAAAAGTTGCATGGAAGCATTTCCTCTGTGGCTCTGAACCAGGTTGACCAAAGACTCTTGCTAACCTTAGATTTTCATCTCTTTAACTGTACATTTCACCCAGTCTGGCATTCCTGTTGTGTGCTCTACCCTAGATACCTCAGAATGCATCCCACACGGTGAGACAGTCTTCTCACTGAATACACTGTGCCTGGCCACAGCTAAAGTCCTTTGCTACAGCTGAAGTTTCTTTAATCTCCCTAGCAGAGGTAGCATCAATTCATCACCTAGGTCTCAGTCTCTTCCAAATTGGAGAGAATTTGTGGCAAATTAGGCTAGCAACTCAACATTAATTCAGCTTACCATTGATTTTGTTATATTTTGGTCCCAAGTCCTAGTAATTCACCTCCTGAATTATTTTGTGACCCAAGATCTTTGCAAGGTTTAGTTCCAATGCCTGGGTCTCTGTCTCACACTACCACCCCAATCCAGTACCTCCCTATCACATGCCTGAGCACCCATTATTATCCTTGATAGTAAACTTTTCTAGGACTAGGTCCTAATGTTATCTGTTCACTCCTCCAAAGGCTAGACACTTACACTTGAACTTCCATTGCCTTAATTAAATTCTCACTTCCTTCTTCCATGCTAGCTACCA
Source organism: Cynopterus sphinx (assembly GCA_030015415.1). Lineage (NCBI taxonomy): Eukaryota > Metazoa > Chordata > Mammalia > Chiroptera > Pteropodidae > Cynopterus > Cynopterus sphinx. The sequence continues at coordinate 83,550,999 of CM057386.1, read as the reverse complement.
ACTGTTGTTGCTTATCCAACTGTCCTCTGATAGGTCCTTACAATAATGCTGCTCACACAGAGGAACAGGTAGCCTCCCATAGCATGTGACTGCTCCAGCCTGCTGACATCAAGATAGCCTCACATCGTACTGCCTTTCATTGGCCATTTCTGGTACCATCACACATAATTTGTCCTATCCCAAAATAAACTTTCTATTTCTTATATCACTTAATCTAGTCTATCCAATTGAATCAAATTCCAAGATAGCTAAAATTAAAGACATCATTCCTTCATTCAATCATTTATGTAGCAAATATTTATTGGGTTTTGACTATGTGTCCAATTCTGTGCACAACATGGGCACTGAGAAGAGATTTTTAATTTTCTGGCATTCCAGGGATAATGTGTAGATGGATACTTGAGTGAATCTTGCCCTCTTGAGTCAGGAGAAAAGATTTTCAGGACCATAATATAAACTCAGCCTCAACCAAAGAATTTTTATATGGCAGATCATTTCACACAGACATGTATGGGCCCTAGATATGATATTAAAAGTGTTACAGTCATTGGCAGATGCATGACAATAATAGCTATGAATTGTTGATAAGGTATATCGAGCAACATCAGGCTTAAAATGATTTAGCTGATTACCTGAGATTACATGCTATATCATTATTCAGGCCCTGGTTCATTTGCAGCTATCAACAAGTATCCATCTTTTAAAGACCACCAATATTTTGGAATTTTATGTGAGTAGTGGTCTAAAAACACATGTATCCTGTCAAAACATAAAGCCCTTGGCCTCTGTGACCCCCAATGTTTTGCTATAACTTTTCAGAATTTGTGGTTATGATTTTATCGTCTCATAAGACTCCTGGGACAGGCTGACTAAACTACTACATTTACAGAAAATTAAGGGCAAGCAGAAGCAGGTCTCTATTTAAAAAGACCTCTTTAATTTTCTCTATTATCAGCAACACTTAGTTTCATAAATACAAAATTTACACACACACACATACATTCTCTGTGTGCTTTTATACTAGAATCCTCTCGGTTTTAAAAAGACCCAAGTCTAACAAAGGCTCAACCCACACTCTCAGCTGATGTAGCCTGGCTGAAGATGCAGGTTCACTGTGGTTCCCAAAGAACTGGTAGAAGTTTAGGTTCTGAAAGTTATTCTAATAGGAAATCTCTATGTATATGCCAGGGAACCCTGCAACATAAATAGACTTCTCTTAAGCTTGGGAGCAAGGGAGCCACTTCTTTCAGAATCAGTCCTTCTAGTAAAATCAGGCTAGAGACCTAATGTCTGGCATTAAGCTACCATCTTTCAGTGAATGGGCATTAGCAAATTAATAGATCTAAGAATGCCCACCTTATAACAGATAATCATGGTGAAACTTTTATTTACTTATTCACTTATTCAATCAATAAAAGTTGCTTATTTATTTAAATATTTGTTGAGCACCAATACTCTGCTGAATGTTGTACTGATGCCCAGAGATTCAACAGTGAGAAAAGGGAACATCCCCCAAAACAGTATTCTCTGTTCTGAAGTTTTCATGCCAGTGGGCAGGACTAACGTTAATCAAAGAATCAGAGAAATAAATGTACAATTTAACTATGTTTTGTGATAAAAGAGATAGAGCACATAGCATAAGTGAACGCTGAGGCGGATGGATTCTAATATGGCCCTCAAGACTCTTGTCCTTTGGTGTATATATCCTGGGTAATCACCTCCTCTTGAGTATGGGCTGCATATGTAAATATAATGGGATATTGCTCCTGTGATTATGCTACTAATCAGTTGACTTTGAGTTCATCAAAAAGGAGATTATCTAGTTGTGCCTGGGAGGGCCTGACCTAATCAGTAAAGTCTTTAAAAGAGGGAAAAGCCTCAGAAATATGCATTTCTGTTGGCTTCAAAAAAAATAAACAGCCTTGTTATGAACTCCATATGGGGGTCATGTGGCAATAGACAGCCTTTAAAAGCTTAAAGCAGCTCCTGGCCAACAGTAGCAAGAGTAAATGGAACCTTTGTTATGGAACCTCAAGGAAGTGAATTCTACCAATAACCAGTGAGCCTAACAGAGAATGTTGAGTCTAACATATGAATAATAGCCCAGCCAACACCTTGATTGCAAGTATGTCAGACAGGAGCAGAAGTGTCACCTAAGCCATGTACATACTTCTAACGCATGAAAACTATGAGCTAATAAACTTCAGTTCTTTTAAGCAGCCAAATTTGTGGTGATTTGTTTTCTAGTAATAGAACATAATGTAAACATAGAATATAGAGTTGACCTAGGCAGAGAAGGATTTCCTAGGGAAGAGATGTTTGAACTATAATCAAGAATAAATAAGATTTAACCAGGAAAAGAGAGCTGGAGATATGGAAAGTTAGATTCAGAGGCTAAAGGGCTATAATGAACACTAGAGATATAAATACATTTAGGATGGTAAATAAGGGGGAAATATGATAGAAATAGGGCTGGAGAGTAAAGTAAGGTAGATGAAGAAGAACTTTAAAGGCCATGTTAAAGAATTTAGATCTTATTTCCAGAGATCAGAGTATTTCCCACTGGTGTTCTCAGATGATGTCTCTTTTCCTGCAGATTTCAATCTCAGAATTCTCTAGGAGCTCTAAAGCCTTCAAGAAGCTCTGATATGAACTCTGTTACTCAAAGACACAGAGGTCGCCCTACCTGGCCCAAGACCTTTCACTGAGTATGTAGGGTGGTCTATTTTCTAGACTTATTTGGAGATCATATATTTCTTGACTGATTTCCCTTTGTCAAGCTTTAAAATGAGAATTAGGAATTGAGGAGAAAAGAGGGGGAGTGGGGAACAAAGAGGAAATTCTCCATGAGTCTTGGAGTGAAATATACTTTGCCTCTAAACTGCATATCTCTGCATTTCTCAACTCTCCAGCTGAAAGAATAGGTCTTATTTAAGAGGAGTTCAGGATATTATATACATTTCCAAGAGTAGAAAGGTTTCTATAACTTATACTCCTACCTTATTTTTTTAATTGTTAGTTATGGACATTTTCAAATATCTCTTTAGCCGCTCTTTCACTATACATGAAAATATTTTTTGTTTGTTTCCATGCAATATAAATCCATATTCTTTATTCTCAGACTTTTCCATTCTAACATTAAATATCAAAGTACATTTTTATATTCGAACTCCTTTAAGAAATCCATGCAAACCTTCTTAATTAAGTCAAACAAACTGTTGAAGTTACTATAAAGAAGGCAAGTATTTCTCAGTTTTCATTGTCTACAAAGGAAAGTCTCATTCTTAAACACTTTTAAAAGGTGACTGATAAAGTATAATAAAAATTACATAAGTTATGGTTCACTAGATTCAGCAATTCTATATTATATAGAAATTTAATCAATCTTTCAGGGATTGCAGACATATCACAGTAGGAGATACTTTTGACCTTTCATGGAGAGGTAAGCAAGATGAAGTACTGAACTACATATTTCAGTGGATTTGCTGGCTTTTGCATAATTGTCTTTTTCTAAATTTCTAGCCAAGTTTGAGTCCTCCTATTTGGTAATTCAAACTACTTTACACATGAAAAGCAAAACCTGCAATTTACCTATTTGAATCAAATGTTACCTTTATTCAAACCTAAATTTTTTCTCTCTCTGCCTCAGGAAGGTAGAGAATATGAAAAGAAGAGCATGCAAAGCTATATAGAACACATTAAAACCATCTTCTTTGCAGCTCTTGCATACTTCCCTCACAGTCCTGGTTAACAGTAGTTTTCAACAAGTAATTATTAATAGCGCTCCTTTTCAATCTTGAAAGAGTTCCAATTTGAATGATACACTGTATTTTCACGCTAGTCAAGTCTGGTATCATATCCAGGAAAGAAACCCCAGTATTTCTAGTGTATTATCCTATATTGGATAAGGAAAGAGAAGGGTTATACCTTCTACTTCAATACAGGGCTCAATATAGCCCAATATATAGCCCTAAAGAAGTAGAGAATTCTATGAAAGAGAAGTAGGATACCCATAGATATGATACTAAAGCCCAATTCACCTATAAGTAAAGAGGATATTAGAATATGGGCTTTTAATGAATAAATACAATACAAAAATGTCATTTGTATGCAATCTGGTGCATATTACACAAAACAGAATTGTGTTTTCTTTTTTCCATCTTAGAGTTTTAATACTTAAGACAAAAACAAACAAAAACTTAGAGTTAAACCAGTCAGAATCTTTTATTTCACAGATTAAAAAGTGAAGCTCAAATTCTCTTTACAACTGCTAATATTTGACTGTTCTTATAAGAAACTATTTTCTGATTTACTTATATCCAAGTCTTAAGGATATCTGTCTGTTATCTGGACTTTATTGTAGTTCTAGGCATGACCTTCATAACAGGAAGACATGTGATTTAAATTTAGTATTTTCATTAATGTTAAACAATGTCAGTTTGTATCTTTAATTCCTGCTATGTAAATGTATCAACACTAGAAAGTATATCATATACACAGGAAGAAGTTGTGTTTCTTCTGAATGCAGCACTGGAATAAACAAACAATTAGGAACAACCTTGTATTAGCTAAAAGCACTCAAGTGTGAAATCATTTTCACTGGTTTTCAGATTTTATTTTAAAAGTCATATACACACTCATATCCATTAAGATAATTATTTATTAGGAATGAGATCATTTTACAAATAGACTTGCCCATCTGTAAATTGGCAGAGGTTATGTTTTTAAATTTCTGTTTTAAATGTGAGTTTAAACATTAAATTATAATAAAGTTTTTCTGTAGCTAAAAAATTAAATCATAGTTCATTTTTTACAATTATTTTTTAACTAAACAATGGTGCATACTTTTTATACTCTCACTCAGGAAATTTTGATTATAGTATTTCAAATGCACCAGTAATACTGCATAGTCAAAGAACACTTCCACATATGAGCTTTAGCATATACCCTTATTTTTTTCTTTTGATTGCATTTTGAATGCTAAGTAACAGAAGAGAAATGTATTAGTTTTCTTGGACTAGCTTTTTTGAACAACCTATTAAATTTTAAAGATGAATTTAAATCCAAGGAAATTCTCAGAAAAAAAAATCTCTGGCATATGACTTGAACGTCTAAGTTCTGAACTTTTTATGTTTACCAATATTAGAGCTGGAGGACTACTACTCAGCTGGCATAATGGCATCTGCCCACAAAGTTCCAAACTATTTGAGAAAATAGTACATAAAATTAATTTATATATGTTTCATAACAAGAAAAAATAATAAAACTTTGAAATTGTACATGTACCAACACCACAGCCATCATACTAACTTACTTAACTTAGCTATAAGCGTATCCCCTGCTATTTGACAATTACAGATTTAACTTTTCAAATACTAATAGCTTTTACATAATTATATTAGATGTTACTATTCATATGCTGCAAAACACAATGCTTATGTCAAGGATCTTTCCTTGATAATATAATCTGGCACCAGGCCAAGAGAAAAAAAAAATCTTGAATTCCAGTTCAAGTTTCACTAAAAATCTACATAACCTCACATGTCATTCTTCCAGAATAATACAATTTCTGTCTGTTCAAAGGAAAATTATCTCCTCTCTCTGGTTCCTAGAATTATAAAGAAATCAGAACTGTTTCATTGTGAAGCAATTAGAGTTTGTGGGCAAAATGTAAAATATGTATACACTGGACTATGCATATTAGGTATTATTCATGATTATGTTGTCATGCCCTATAGAAAACTTCCTGAGATTTGAGGAATAGTTTTTGCCTATTCCTGTTCCACCTGACTATATTAGTAGTACATATACTTCAATGTAGCAGCTCTCTCTGGTACTAAGGGCAGATTTTTAATCTCAGAGAACCAATCCTTCAGAGGATTTCCATCCTGATATCAAGGTCAGACAGATGAAGGGGCATACTCACAGGTTTTGTGCAATTTTAATTACTTTCTCCTTACTATAAAACTAGTACATGCACATTTGACATTATAAGATATTCTACACATATATTTTGTAAAACATTTATAAATTCAAACATTGTAAAAATGTGTCTTTAGTAAATAAAAAAAAAATCTTCCACTTTCTTACCCTTAGAAGTAAGAGATCACAGTGTTAACTAAAAAGAGCACTTGGCTACAAAGCAACTATCTCTCTCATTTGAGAAGGATGGGAGGAGTTCATAAAATATAAGTGGTTTTAAGAAATAGCAATAATTACAAATGGCATCTATTGAACAATACCTTTGTACCAAGATCTGTGGGGGGAAAAGGTTCTATATAATTACCTTTACATTTAAAATTTTTAACATGAAAAGACAGTTATTATTATGTTCTCCATTTGATAAATGAGGAAACTTTAGGCTTAAAAATGCAAACCAAGTAGGAAGTTCAGTTATAAGAATCTATAACTGTACTGAATTTTGGTCAGTGAGAGAGTTACCTAACCACAGCATAAATCTAACTTGGAAGTAAGCATTAGGAAAAGAATGAATGAATGTATGTTTGTACTTATGAATGATGGTTACATTCTCTCTGTCCTTCAGTTTCATTATCCAAAAATAAGATCAAATATACAAACCCTAGTAAATCATTTATTTAACAAAAATACTAAGGGAATAACTACTATGCCATGTGCCATGCTAGGAACTTGAGATATTGGTGGGCTAGTCCTATGTTATCCAATAACCACTAACAGTACATGGTTAAATTTTAACTTTAATTCAACATAATTAAATAAAACTAAAAATTCAAGTCTTCAGTGACATTAACCATATTATAAGGGCTCAATAGCCACTTATTCGTGGCCACCATATTGGACAATGCAAAATAGAATGTTTCCATCATTACAAAATGCTACTGAACAGCACTAAACAAGACAACTGTTGAGTCTATCCTTCTGGAGCGTGCACTTTAGTGGGGAAGACAGAGAGCAATTATTCAAGTAATTTTATTATAGTACTGATATGTGCCATGAAAAAAAAAAGCTTTTAAAAAGGGCAGAAAGGACATCTCATCAGGAGACTTAGCCTAGTCTAGGGATTAAGGAAGGCTTTACAGGAAGTCACATTTTACCAGAGACCAAGAAATTAGAAGTTAGCCAGAGGAAAAAGTAAGGAGGAGATTTCTGAAGAAATGGAAGTTGTGTGCAATCCCTAAGAAAGAAGAAATTTGGGAGGAATGGAGTGACTGGAGCATGGGAATGAGAGTGGAGAAGGTGCCTCATGGGCTGGTGGGGTGATCAGAGGCCAGAGCAGTCAGAACCTCCTAAAATCAACAAGAGGTGATTAAAGGATTTAAGATTATAAGAGTGGCACATTTGATTGGTATTTAGAAATACCACTCTGGCTTGTAAGAGAGAAAAAACTGGTAGAGAGAGGATGATAAATATAATTTAAGAAACAAAATGTGATGTGATTTGTAAAAACGAAAAGAAAGAAAAAATTTCATATTGGTCTCTGCTCCCAGTTCCTAGCAAAGAATTCCTGAAATCCTTGAAATAACATAACAGGAGTGATGTTTTTTTTTAATGAGGTGACTCTGGGTGGGCTCCTGTGTGATGGCTAGTCACTGGAAAGACCAAGTCATGATTAGAAGCTTGGAATTTTCAGCCCCACCCCACGCCCCATTCTCTTGAAAAGGGAGAAAGGTCAAAAGTAGAATTAAGATCAATCATGCCTTTGTGCTGAAGCCTTCATAAAATCCCAAAAGTACAGGGTTCTTAGAGTTCCCAGGTGGGCAAACACATCCACATCAGAAGGGTGATGCATCGCAACTCCGCAGGGACAGAAGCTCCTGAGCTCAGCACCTTTCCCAGATGTCAACATATGTATCTCTTCATCTTGGTGTTCATCTGTATCCTTTATCATATTATTTAATAAACTGGTAAATGTAAGTATTTCCCTGAGTTTAGTGAGCCAGTCTAGCAAATTAATGAAACCTGAGGAGGGGTCGTTGGAACCTCTGGTCTATAGCCAGTAAGTCAGCAGCACAGGTGATAATTTGGGCTTGCAACTGGTGTCTAAAGGGGGGCAGGAAGCAGTCTGCTAAGACTGAACCCTTTTCTTTGAGATCTGATGCTATTTCTAGGTGGAATTTTAAGACACTCAGCTGGTGTCACAGAGAATAGCTTGGTGTGGAGAAAAAGTCTCCATCCATTTGCTGATGGGAAGTGTCAGAAGTGAAGAGTTTTGTGTAAGTGGTAAAGGAGATAAATAGGGAAGAAACGGTAGAGAAGAATGGTTTTTTTCCCCTACATAAAAAGGAAAAAAACTGAGTCTTTTGTAAACATGATGTTACTGTGGTATTTAGGCAAGAAGTCAGCAAGAGTCATGGCTGATCTGGCTCTACATCAGTATGTCAAAAATCAATCTTTCTATTATAAAGTTTTCTGGGGCAATTCACCTGAAGTTCCATTAGCTAAGCAGCCAAGTCACCAAATTAAACACATTTGTCAATTAAATTCTGAGAGAATATAATACTTTTTGAAAGAACGAATTAGTAATTGAAATGCCTGGAGCCCCTTAATGGTGGTTGAAAGATAATATCATCAATGAGCCACCACAAGAGTGTTCTAACCTGGCACAAGATTCCACTTTAAGAGCACCAACTCTGGCTACAAACAGTAAAATATCTGTATGTCATGATGCTTCAGCCACTTAGAAGCCAGGATAAGCCTTGAAGTTCTAGAACTGGTTTTTAGCTATACCAAAAACAAAATAACAGTTCCTCCTGCATGTTTAATGGTTTTGGTGGATTAGAGGTTCTAACTGAAATTCTCTGATGAGACTGTCTGGAATTGGAGGGAAGAATAGACAGCCTGGACCTGAAAACTGATGCCAGCCACCTACTGGGGGAGTTTGCTCAGCCAACTAGTGAAAACTGCCCACCTCTACCAAAAGAAAGAGAAGTGATGGAGGAATCAATAAAATATCCCACCTCACAGGGAGTCATAGAATGGTTAACTCATTACAAGTTTCCATGCCACAAGACAGTTTACTTCTGGGTGGAAAAAGGTACTATTAATATAGAAGTCAGTAAATAAACAGTTTAAGTTTACAGCACAGAGCTGAATAAAGATTGATAATTTTTCAAATAGCCTATGGTAGTGATAATGACTATGAGTAATAAGAGCAAAATGCTGTATTTTTGGATAAATTTTGTAAACATTCTCAACCTGAAAAAGTAAGCATAAAACTATCAAAGTCATATATCTAAATAAAAATAAAAAAAAAGAATTTTCAAAAGACATTCTGTTTATTTTTCAATACAAAGTCGATTTTTTATTAAATTATTTTGTACTATATTTACAACAATCAATCAGAATTAAAGTGGAAAAATAAAACCATATTAGAACACTGCACCATTACCTTTCTTTTCTAAGGAGGAAGGAAAATGTTCTCAGAGGTTTGGAAACAATAATACATTTAAAAAGTAATACTGTTGCTCTTTAATCTATTTATTTTACACTTTCAAGATTGTAATTAAAGAAGCTCAATAGATGCACAACAGATACAGAGAAGATCTCTTTGAGATAGCAAAAAAAAATGATAAAGGCCTAATTTTTATTTCACTGATAGCCATATTCTGGGCCCTCTAAAACAGAATCGAGAGTCCAAAAGTAAACCCATGTTTATATGGGCAAATAGTTTTCGACAAAAAAGCCAAAAACATACAGTGGAGAAAGGAAAGCCTCTTCAATAAATGATACTGGAAAAACTGGAAAGCCACCTATAAAGGAAGGAAACTAGACTGTTGTTTATCACCACACACCAAAATTATCTCAAAATAGATTAAGGACCTGAATCTAAGATGCATAGAAGAAAATATACGAACTAAACTGAAGGACCTTGGACTTAAAAAAGATTTTATGAATTTAATAACCTCAAAGGGAAGAGAAGTAAAAGCAAAAATAAATGAATGAGACTACATTAAACTAAAAAGCTTCTACACAGCAAAAGGAATTGTCAACAAAGTAGAAACAACCATCCAAATGGGAAAATATATTTACAAGCAATGCCTTTGATAAGGGCCTAATATCCAAAACATACAAAGAACTCATCTAATTCAATAACAAAAATCAAACAATCCAATCAAAAAATGAGCAGAAAACCTGAACAGACACTTCTCCCAAGAAGACATACAAATGACCAACAAATATATGAAAAGATGCTCATTATCACAAGCTACTAGAGAATTGTGAGTCAAAACCACTATGAGATACCATCTTACACCTGTTAGAATACTGTTAGAATAGCTATAATCAAAAGGACAAGTAATAGCAAATGTTGGAGGGGATGCAGAGAAAAAGGAACCCTCCTACACTGTTGATGAGACTTCAAATTGGTATAGCCACTATAGAAAACAGTATGGAGATTCCTCAAAAAATTAAGAATTGATCTACCATAAAATCCAGCAATCCCTCTACTGGGTATTTACCCCCAAAGACTTAAAAACTCATATCCGAAAAGATTATTTGCACGCCGATGTTCATAGCAACATTAATCACATGGTGGTCAGGACATAGAAGCAACCAAAGGGTCCCAATAGACAATAGATGATTGGCTAAAGAAGCTGTGGTACATATATATAATAGAACATTCTTCAGCCCTAAGAGATGAAATACTTCCATTTGTGACAACATGGATGGACTTCAAGATAATCATGCTAAGCGAAATAAGCCAGACAGAAAAAGTTGAAAATTCCATGATATAATTTATGTGACATATAAACCTAAAAGCAACAAATGAACAGGACAAACAGAGACTCGAGGACATGAACAATAAACTAGTGGTTATCAGAGGGGAGAGGGGAGGGAGAAGGGGGGAGGTAGATGAAGTAATAAGTGATCAAATATGTGGTGACAGAAAGAATTCTAACTATGGAAAGTGAACACACAGTATAAATATATATATGCCTTACTGTTAAAATATACAGCTAAAACTTGCTGAATTTTATTAACCAATGTCACCATAAAAAATCTTTTTTAAATAAATCCTTAAAAAAGTTATTCTGGGCCCTTTGAGAACAAGAAAACAAGCATTCATAGTTGTTTGGAGAATTATCGTAATATTTCAGCACTTCAAATTCATTCTCCCCTTTAACAGAGGAAAAATGCTTAATAAGAGGTTAAATTAAGAGCCCAGTGTTTGCTTTTCCCTTATAGGCCACTATGGCCTTGCCCATTTCTGCTCCTCTTGGTTTCATGGAGTACTTTGCACATTAGGCCTATGGCAATTGCTTAAAAAATGTGTTGTTGGTACTGTACCCTACATGGTAGGGCTCTCAGCAGCTATAATAGTATATTTTAATAATGAGACCCAACACTTGCTCCTGCTATACTGAGACAAGTAAAATATTGCCCCTAGGTTCGAAAGGCTCTAAAACCTAAAAAAGTCCAAATCTCTTTTGAAATGTATCAGATATCTTTACCGAGGGCTCTGAGTACATTCACATAAAGTGTTCCCTGTCTTTCCATCAAGGTTTCTACCAAGAATCTCTTAGTTTCACTGTTTATGTTTAAGCTACTGTATCAATACCAAGATGAAGTAATGATTTTCAAACATGAAAAACAGCTTAAAAATATTTTAAAGGACAATATACAGTCGCTATGTAATTCATGCCAACGTTATGGGAAATGACTTCAAGGATTAAATTAAATTGTAACTTTGATCTACTGGTTTCCACAGTCCTAAACAGGACCAGTGCTAACCATTTACACAATTCACCCATTAATTTAACAGAATTCTTCAAAATGCAGAAAGGAATTAATTCTCTAAAAACTTTAAGATAAAATATTTGGACCAAATGATACTGGCTATTGCAAGAATATAAAAAGAAAGTACAAAGAATATTTAACATAACATAGAATCAAAGAGGCAAGTTCTCATTTCTGTTGTCAAATATAAACTTGAATTGTTGCTTGAGATTATTGTAATAGAGGATTAACAATGAGACTTGCAGATGTAGCAAATTTTCATGTGTTTTATAACCAATCTAAATTCAGTGTGCCACCACCTATAAACATAAGCAATAGATTTTTTTAAAAAAAAAAATGACCTGGAAAGGCTATCCTTAGGGAACTAACACTTTTTGGAACTAATTAATCACCAAATGTCACCAAATGCTCCATTCCACTGAATATAAAAAGCGGTTATTGGGCAATAAAAAAATTCTCCAGAAAAGAAAGTTTTGATATATCACTATTGTAAGGCAAATTATTCTGCAAACATTTACAAGTCTTCTTCAAAATCTTCAATTTAAGCAGCAAAAATATACACAAAATTTTTTTCTACATGAATGGATTTTAACACTGAAACTAATTGAAACATTATGATTTTCTTATTACTTTGAAAGAAACATGGATCAAGAGTAACTAGATAACGAAGACTAAGAATATTAGAAGGAAAATGTATTTTACAGTAGCTAGAGCCATGAAGTAGACTAAACTTCAAAGGGAATGATTTCTATTTTGGGCCTGATAATCAACCAACTTTATGACTCTGGACAGTTCACTTCAGCTCTGTTTCTCAGTCTCTCCAAGTATGAAATGAGATTAGACTAGATGATCTTTAACATCCTTTCTAGCTCTAACCTTCTATGAAATGTCAATGTTTTTAGAACTACTTTTCTTTCACATCTGTACAACTTTGTCAATATTTAGGCCACTACATAAGAATTATAGTTTGGGTTCAGCATTTACAATCAATATATGAATTTTTATTATTACTTAGCTAAGCATCTAAATCCTGACACTGTTAACTCTGTCAGATACTTTAGTAATAATAAATAAACAAGGCAATCTATGAAATTAAGCAAGAGATAGGAAGTTGTGACTGACTGTAGACAAATATCACACTAAAGATACTTTGAATACATTATAAGCATCCTCTTCTTGGAATTCCAAAACACAATGCATTTTTCCTATTCATTGTTATGGTCTTCTAATTATCTTTAGAATATACCAAAATAGGTTCAACAAATGGAGAATGCAGAAGAATTGTGTCATTTGTTACAATAACCTATGAGATAAGAATTTAAATTCATATTCAACAGTTTACTGTAGGAAGCTACATGAGAGCTGCAATATGGTGAGTTCACCAGGTGTAAAAATCTGAAGATATCTGCCAACATGATAACTGGAAATAAAACCTATGTGCATAAAAATCATTCTCTGCCAAAAAGGACCATACAAGAAAAAAACAAAATGCAAATTTAGCCTACACATTACAGTGCACTAAAATTACATATCATATACTTTCTTGGTAATAAAAACTAATATTCTTTGAGAATTTACTGTGAATTTACAAGAACTATGATAAATACTTAAAATAAATTTTGTATTGTAAAGGCTAGTGAGCTCTCATTTTTCACATTCCCTTTTATCTAGAATTCTAAATGCAGTTTAGGTATTACCAACTAGATGCATGACACATGAAGTCAGTACTTAAGTGTAAGAGAAGCTGTGATGCACAAGGCAACCATTTTTTCTTGGTCAGATCTAGTAGTTGTGGTATGGCTCTGGAATATACAGTTCTGGTGAAGGTTCTTGATTTCCCAGTTTCCTGATTTTAGCAGAGCTTGCTATTTCCTTGACAAAACTGTTCTACAACATTATTGCAGGAGTCTCCCTAGAGGCTCCAGTCTAGCTTTTATCCTCCCAGAATGCTAACATTTGTAAGCACCTAACTCCTTGTATTTAATCTCTTTTTGCTTAAAATAGCTAATGTGGTTTCTGTTAGCAGCAACTAAAACTTAACTAATATAGACTGTTATCAAGAATAACTGTAAATACAACACCAAAAGATGAGTATCTGAGTTTGCTTAAAAAAATGAGAACCCAGTTGCAAGAAGGAGTTGAATACTGGTAGACCATGTTCTCCAGTAGTAAAACAGATATTTCATTTACCACCGATGGTCACCTGGAATGAAGTGCCTACAGAAGGCATACCTTTAATGTAATAAGCCATAGTTTCTGAAACAGAGTAAGATGAGTATAAGGATACAAGAATGGTCATCGGGTAAATTAATTGCTTGTAACTTCACTGGAGACTTATAAGAGAAAAATAACAGACTCTAACATAAAGTCTTTGTTTAAGCTATGAGCAGAAAACAGGACATTTTTCTGGCTGCCTTAAAAGGATGCCTTATCTCTACTGTTACAGGACTAATTATCAAAATAAGAATCTGATCCTTTAGCTGTTGAAATACAGCAAAGTCTTATATTGCTCATGTGAAAATCAGAAACTTGCTTAGGAAAAAGTAGGCCTTGAGAATTTGGTGACAATTGAAGAAGGTGACAATTGAGATAATTCAAGTGTCTTTGAGTACACAGAACCCCCAAATCCTACCAAACCTCTTGAGTCAACAGAGACCTCTTCCGCTGACTGATGAGGCTGGTTTTACCTTGCATAAGGAACTGCTAACTCACAAAGGGATGCCAATTCTCCTCATGCCACACCCTGTTTTCTTCTAGATCTGAGTCAAATGCCAACATGTCATCAGTTAGTTATCTGATACCTAAACCCACTAGTGACTTAAAATAATTTGGTGAAAAATGCTGGAAATGTCTTGGTAGTATACAGAAGAGGGAATGCAAGACTTAGAAAAAGAGAAATGTTGGAGTTAGTTTATCACATGCAATCACCTCTTAACTTTCTCCTCTGCCAAAGGACTCTATTCTCAAAGACATTAACACACAAGTTATCAAAAAAGCAACAATATCCTCAGAAAACATTTTTATAACTATTATCTGAAAGCAGGGAATAAGGTGGCACAAATTGCCATTGAAATTGGGTCCTTGACTTCAGTAGGCACGATAAGATCCAAGGGTGACAGAGACTTAACTAGCAGAGGCAAAGAGAATACAGCTACCACAATAGGTGTTAGGGCTAGAGAGAACATACTGTAACACACTTTGACATAGGGTCCATATAAGTAAAATAAATGAGCAGCCTTCCTTGATATGTATGATAAAAACCTCTAGGTAAACAGAGGCCTGACTTGAGTCACCCTAACAGAAAAGCAGAGACTCTCACTATGAAGGCCAGGTACCTATGTGGAAGAACCTACAATAATATCACTTCCCAGTTTCCTCCAAAATAACAGCAGCCATTTACTGCAGTGACTGTACATTGAGCAAAGAGAAATACTCAGACCTTTAGAAGATTTTTAACATGGGCTCTGAGCTAAAATTAATTCTTGGGGACCCATTCTGACCTATATTCAGAGAAGAGGCTTATTATAGTCATGTGATCAATGAAGTTTTGACCCAAGCCCATCTCTCATTCAGTTCAGTGTTTCCAAAAACATATTCTGTAGTTATTTCTCCAGTTCCTGAGTATATAGTGGGAATAGACATTCTTGGCAGCTGGCAAAATCTCAGCAATTGTTCCCTGTATAATCAAGTGAGAGCTATCATGAGTCACAGTAGGTGTGGTAACCACCTTGCAAGATAGTCCCCAATGATCTCTGCTTCCTAGTATTCATAGCTGTATATAGCACCCTCCCACACTGAATCAGTCTTAGTCTGTTTGACCAGTAGAATGTCACTTCCAAAGCAAGGTTATAAAAGAAATTGTGACTCCTGCCTTCTTCCTTCTGTTGTACCACAAGGGAGTCTGCTGCCTTGTTATGAGGAAACCCAAATAGAGAGTCAGGTGACAAGGAACGAAGGCCCCTTGAAAACAGCCAGTTTTCAAGTGAAGACATTATGGAAGCTGACTCTCCTGATTCCCTGACTGCCCCAAGGGACCCTGAGCCAGAACATCTAGCTAAATTCCTGACATAAGAAATCTGTTCTCAGCTCTGACTACATATTAAATCTACCTTTTAAAATTGCATATGACCTTAGCTCAGATTCTAAAGATTCTGGCAGAAGATCTGGGGTAGGACTTGGTTATCTGTAATGAAAACAAAAAAGACATAAAAGATGATTCTGGTTTGCAACCAGGATTGTGAAACATTGTTCTATGCTGATTTATATAATACCTACTCCTGATTATTTTAGTTTTTGTTGTTATTATTTTTATGTCATCTTAAGTACAAATGAGAATAAGGCAAGAAATCAATCATAAATAAATACATCACTAAATCACTTTAATGTACAAGAGGAAGTTCCTAGAGCCATGACTACAATAACTCAGGAAATTTCATTGTATTTTCTTTCTCTTCTTCTCCACATTCTCCAAACATCCTTATTTTGGTGCAATCAAAATAAAATTAAGGCTACTTTAAAGGACAAATATTGCACATGGGAAGCCTGGAAAGCCAGTAGAGAGATGAAAGCAGAGAGAGATTTTTTGCTCTGACAGCAACTTCATGCACAGGCTTGGATTCAGGTGTCTTCCTACACCTAGCAAGAAAGAATCCTCTTTTTTCCACTGAGATGTCATCATACACAATTGCCCAACCACAAGAAAGGTACAGTTAACACAAATTGCTGCATCTTAGAGACTGCTACCCAATCTCAAACTCTCATATAGTATTTAACAGGCTCAATTGGTGACATCTAGGAAACCCAGATTTAAGTACTGATCTACAAATGTCCTATTGCAGGTGTAAACACCTGTAATTCCTACTCAACTCCAAAAGGAAAACACCTAATTCCATTCCCTGCTACTGTAAAATTTAATTAAATTGGACAAACTCTAATCAGAGGTATAGGCATGGAAAAGAAAAAGGGTCCCCTAATAACTGAGTATGAAGAAAGCAAGGATCAGAGATAACTCTAAGCAAGAAAATGAGGACTAGGAATTTAGTTTCAGGTTTTTTCCAACCCCTCTTACCCACATGGTTCTGCCTTTGAGGTGCTCAGTGCCCTAACTCAACTCTCCACCCTCTATAAAGTTAGGATTACATTTTGGCAAACCTTTGCTGACTTGAAAGACAGAGCTCATATTTTTAATTCACCAATTTCCATTCACACCTTCACAAATGAGCTTTTCTGCATAATATTCCCTCAGCAATCACTGTTGAAGTTAGCAATCGAAAATGGCTTACTGTGTTACCTTCCCACAAGATATATCTTCATTTGATCAGCAAACTTTAATCCTTGAAACAAAGGAGTAATTGATGGAAAAATTTCTAGGACCAACATAGGTAGAGCATACACATTTCTATTTATATCATACATGCTAGAGACATAGGAGATTATTTTAAAACAGATATTCTGTTATTCACATGACTGAAAACTCTGACATCTATTCTACTACTTATACCTTTGGAAAGAAATAATGCATTGGGAAGTTTTTCACATGCCCTTCCCTTCAAGGTTGTTCAGCCTTTACTTAGATATATCCAGTAAGAGAGATCTCAATAATTACCAATGCAACCCATTCTATGAACAATATGAGAAATTACTGAAGCTTCTTGTTGAGGCTCAATCATACTACCTAAATTTTCTACACATTAATTTAAATTTTTCCCTATGAATTACAGAGATTAAGTAATATTATTCTTCTCTCTGCCAAGATCTCAAATATTGACAACAACAATAATGTCTTATCTTTCCCAGAATAAGTGTCTCCAAATCTTTAAAACCTTCCAGCTAAGACAGAATTTTATGCCTTCTTATCATCCCATGTGCTCCATATCCTTCAGTTCAATATTTCCCAATACTGAGTTTGTTTTCTTAAACACAAATTTCTAGTCTCACTCCCATAGATTGTGATCAGTAATTTGAAGGTAAGTTTTTAGCAATTTACATTTTTTAATTTTTTCCCAGTAAATTCTAATGAATATTTACTTTGGAAAATCGATGCTCTAGGTTATTAATATGGTATCCTAAACAAAATCAGAACTCTAGTTGAAGGCTAACCGGTTCCAAAAAAAGAAGAATTATTATCTCCTTGATTTCAGGTACAATATTCTTATTGACAGAGTCTAACGTTGCATCATAATTATTAGTATTAATTATTTTCAGTATACCTGTAAATAAAATCTCTAGGAGGTATCGATATCACCTTCTTATGCCTATGACATTAGACAGTTCTACCAAAGTGCATTGCTGATAAGTAATCACTCTCATTTTTATAGCCCTTAGCTTAGACGAAACCTGCATTTTAGTTTTAGATTTCTCAAATCAAGAAATGTTCCACTCAGGAAAAGCAGACCCTCAGGTAAGACCATGTATCTTATCCAGCTTGCGCTCAAGACTGGGTGTTTTTTTAAACAACAAAAATGTATTTCCTCACAGTTATAGAGGCTGGAAGTGCAAGGTCAGGGTGTCAGCATGGTTAAGTCCTAATGAGAGCTCTCTTCCTAACTTGTAGATGGCTGCTTTCTTGCACACGGCCTTTCTTCAATGTGTGTATTTAGAGAGTAAGCTCTCTGGAGTTTCTTCAAGAGCATGAATCCCATCATAAGGACCCCACTCTGATAACCTCATCTGAATCTAATTATCTCCCAAAGGCCTCATCTCCAAATACTATCATATTGGGGCTTAAGGCTTCAACATATGAATTTGGGAGGAACACTATTCAGTCCATAGCAAAGTAGAAAATTTTAATCTGTGCATACATGATTGTATGTATGGTAAAACATGGGAAATAACAATGTTCATTCCGTTCTCACTTGCTAACCTTCCTCATATTTTTACACTGAGGCTCAAGCTTACCAAAATCAAGAAAACTTCCATAGTTTGCTCTGCCTCTCTTCTACCTATTTCTATTCAATATATACTTGAATTTTTTTATAGTGCTCATATTTAGTATCAGTTTTCTAAGAATAAAAAATGGATTCTTGGATCCTTTAGTGAAACTCCAAAGTATTACGTTTTGTAGTCATCATGTAATCAATAAATGAGAAGTTATTTAGAATTAGTAACTTGTTTTACTGCATCACTTTCAAACCCTAACTATCCTTTAAAAAAAAAAAAAAGAAAGAAGTATTTATTAAGAGTTTATAAGCTGCCAGGCACTGTGGTAGATACTGGGGAGAAGTAATGGGTAAGACTATGTGCTCTCTTTTTTGGAGCTGAAAGCTCAGATAGGGAGACATGTATTAAACAAATAATCACAGAGATAAGTATACAATTAAAATTGTGATATACATTGTGAAGGAAAAGTAGAATGACAGATTATAATGGGAGCCTGATTTAGATCAGGATTCAAGGAAGACTTCTCTGAGAAAACTATTTAGAAGAGACCTGAATTATGAACAGGTGATATAGCCAGGCAGAAGGACAAACTCCAAGAAGAGGGGCTAGAACAGGAAAAGCCACCAAAGCAGTAAAGAGCTCAGCCCATTCCAGGAAATGTAAAAAGGACATGTGGCTAAAGTGAATGGAAAATGGATCATGATCATGCTGGAAAGTTATACAGGGACCAGATTATGTAGGTAGGAATCAATTAGAGATCCAATTAGAGGGGTCTGTATTCATCCTAAATGTATTGCAAAAGCTGTTGCAGGGAGTACTGCATTTGCAGATTACATAGGGCTGCTCTATACCGAATGTGTTGTTGGAAGACAAGAGAAAATAGAAAATCAAGTTTGAAAGCTTCCACAGTAAATGGTATGGGGGAGAAAGGATATTTGCTAAGAATACAATGATCACAGTGGACATTTGAAAAAGTAGGTAGATTCAGGGTATATTTTGGAGATATATTTCAGAGGAATAAAAAGGGAGGTGTAGAACTTGACACATATTTGTTTTCATAAAATGCCTACAAAACCGTGTGTATTTTCCATAACTACTAAGACTCAGGAAGATATCTTAATGCCTAATCATGCCTTTACCTTTTGTCTAATTGTTCATTTCAAGTAAAACCTAGATTTGCTTAACTTTATATAATAATCAGCAGAGCATGACACCCATTTTTATGATTTCTTAAACTCACTTGATAAAGTTCTATCTAACAAGATTCTGGGGTTCTTAGTAAATCAGTATTATAAATATTGAAGGAGAGTATTGTAGGGACAGATTTAATTCAGTTCAAAAGAACAAATTTGACGTTCTCTTTTAAATTGCATTTTTTCCCAAAAGTTAATATCAGTTTGAGTCAGAAACGTGAGCCTTGTAAAATTAACCTCAAAAGCTTCCAACAACCACCAATATCCCTGACCTCAGGGGAACGTATCTCTAAGTTTGTAATGAGGACATAAATGCATTTTAATATTGTAAATACAATTTCTACATGAAACATGTAGGACTTCTAAATGCACATAGGATTCATAGGATAAGAGTTTAAAAAAATAGCTTAATGGTCAGATTCATACTGCATTTGAATATGGGAATATAAAACTTCTTGGTCCTAGCTAAATACTCAGAAAAAAAGTCATATGGGGAAAAAATAGCAGTAAAGTCATATAACATCCTTTAACTTTAAAAATCATGCTAACTTTTCTCTCTTCTAGAATGTCAACTAAAAAAGAAATAATTTAAATTACTAGAATGTCAACTAAAAAAGAAACAATTTGAATTACATAGCTGCAAATATTCCTTTTTATATTTTCCTTACTAAAAAAATGGAAAGATATTTTAAAAAGAAATAAAGGGGAAACTTAGTCAAGAGGAAAGAGATTCCAAAAAGATTTATATATATAAAGATTACATCTTCTCCATCACCCATAATTCCTATTTCAACCTTGATCATTTTCTTCATGGCTAATAAGCACTAACCTAGTGTAAAACAGTGTAGGAAGAGTATGTGCATATATGATGGATAAAATACAAGCTGCACCTATTTTGGGTGTTTTGATCATTAACTGCTGTTGCATAAACTGAACATACAATGGGCTGTGACACTGGATAAATCATTTGTTTCCACTTGTTATTGATGACATTTCATAACTCGTTTGGGCTCTGCTTTGCCCCATCACATGTGAGTTATGAGGTCATCAATCATGACTGGGAATAAATGATTTATGTAAGTCACCCTATTGTATATTTTAGGTACAGTATACCATAAAATGCACACTATTGATTTTTAATATTGTGGCATTACGTTTATCATGTGTGTTTGTGAGGCTGTGATCTTGTGTCATCTGCTGCAACAACTGAGTATAAAATATTAAAATAATTTATGAGAAAAGAAATGCACAAAAATAATTCAGAGAAATCTTATTTTTAATTAATATCTTGCTAAAGCAATTTTAAAGGTCTCCTTGAATTAAAAATATACTGTCTAAAGAGTAGAGAGCTGTAGTTAAGGACATGAAATCAGTATACAAAGTCATGATTAGAAAAAACAGAAAAGGACTGAGAGAGACCTTTTGAATAGAGCATGTGCCACCCTGAGTAATCTATAGAAATAGCAAGGATACACTTCCCATTGAACAACATTTTTTATTGTGTATTACATTTGCAAGTATCAATGGCTTAGTAACAAGGATATCATGAAAATGTAAGAACTTCTTCCAGCCATCATTAGAAAGGAAAGAGATAGGGTGGGGAACAAAAACTAAACTGATATTTTTTCTTGATGAAAGCTTAGCCCTTTTAACTACAACTCAGGTTGAGTTTGCAAAGAATCCACAAGAAATTTTAATTAACATGTTAAACAAAAATAAACAGAAAGTTATAGGGAAAATATAATACTGTTATTTGAAAGGAGTTCTTTTAAAAAGATGGCATCTTAAGAGATTGAAAATTTTTTCTTTTACTTCATTCCTGTTTCATCTGCCAACTGACTTCCATTTTTTCCCTGATGAGCTTAAAACTATAAACATGGTTTTAAAAAAATAAAAGTACAAGAAAATGCAAAGAAATTTGAGGGAGGCAATCAAAAACATATTGAAAATCAAACCTAGAATAAGAGCATCAAAAATCCAAGAATTTCAGCTATTTGCAATTATGAAAGTAATTGCTATTTTAACATGTTTTGCTTGTTCCAAAGAAGCTCTGGTTCATAAGCTGAAATTCAAGCAGTTTAAATCACAGCAAAATCTTTTAGGAGCTGATCAAGACTAAATATACAATCAAAACAACCTATTATCTACATATTTTAGTTGATTTAAAAAATAAAGTACCTCTCTGAGCACTATTACACAGAAGTTGTCGTCCAGCTGTGTTCACTTCCCAGTAATGATAAAAAAAAAAAAACTATTTAATCTGAAGTATAAAGAATTTAGGTCATATATAAAAAAAATTTTCCTTTTTTTACAAGAAAGTATTAAATAGTGACATATATTGAAAATAATTATAGAATTTTCTTTGGAAATTTTTAATAGTAGTTTCACTTTTTAAAAGTTTAAGATTTGTCCTAATCTAATGACCAATTGTTGCATTATAAATTCAAAATGATTTCTCACAATTTTTTTCATTGCTGAATTCTATCATGACACTAATTAATTAAGAGCACTATTTTATAGAGCAACAGCATAAGAGGAATGGGGATTTCAAAAGTGAGAGTTGGTACATTTTACAATTAGTAAGACAATACATGAAAAGTGAGTCAGCAGGCCATGGTGTACCTAAAAATCCTTAGTTTAAGTCCAATATTATTTAGAAATATTTTGGCTATGAATGTTTATTATAGTTTTTTTTCAAGGTGTTTTAATTAAGTATAAGATTCTTTAACTTATGGTCCTAAATGGGCTTTAAGGAAGTTCAAAAACTCCCTAAAATTGTATTAAAAATTGTATGAGTGAATATGCATGTTTCTGGGAGCTCATAACATTACAAAATTTTTAAGAATCCAGGTCCAAAAACAAATTTTTTAAAAAATTAAAAATTACAAACCACTTATTTGAGAGGCTGTTATTCAGTTAAGTCTATTATCTGTCTTTCCAAATTGTTTATAAAATTAATTCCACTTCTTTAACCTACCTTTTCTCCTTCTCCCTCTCCTCTCCCACTCCTTTCCTTCTCTCTCATATGCCCTTTATTCTATTCACTTTGACAACTGTTCAGAAGGAAATACTTAAATTCAGTAGCTAATTTTGCTATCATTCAAGTGTCTTTGGATGATAGCGTGGTTATAAATTCAATAGTTTGAACTGTCAACTAAAGTCACTTTTTTTCATGTGTGCATATATCAATGAAACACGATTTCTCTTCTTTCCCACATATAATCAAAGAGTAGCTGCTGTTTAAATATGGCAAGTCACATATGGAATCAGAACAGTCATTTAAGAAAAAAAATATCTTTTCTAAAAGTCAAGGTAAACCTTATGTTTTAATTTCAGATTTTACATTTTAACAATAAAATATGATGAGATGTGGGAAGATTATCATTTGACATGAGGAGGCTACACCGAGAAATTAGCAGTATAATTAGGAAGCATCTCTGCAGATTTTTACAATAAGTAGTACATGATCAATCCAGCGTATTAAAACAGAGAGAGAGTCAGGGGGGACAGAAGGAGAGAGGGAGAGAGGAGAGGGAAAGGGAGAGAGAAAAAAGAATAAAAGAAGAAAAAATAAAAGAGAGAGAAGATAAAGATGGAAGGAAGAGGGAGGGAGGGAAAAAGGAAGAAAGAAAAAAAAGGAAGAAAAAGATAGAAAGAAATTTGTTATAAACCTAGTTTAATCAGTTTACAGCTGTTTTAATGAGCTTGTTCCCAAGCATTAGAAATGCTGATGGAGCCATAGCCTATGTATTTGGTCGTGTACCAGGTTGGGTATAAAGAGACTGGGGACTTAACCCAAGCTCTGCTCTAACTCACTGAGTGACCTCAAGCCAGTTAACCCATCTGTTGTTTTTCAAAAGGTGAGGACTCGAAGGCTGCCTAGAAATTGCTGTGCATTAATGGGGTGATAGTCAGAGGAAGATGCCTGGGGCAGAAGAGCTTCAGTGTAAGGAAATCAGCTTTTGCTGCTCTACCCAATCATTTTGGCACCAGTGCACTTTCAAGGGGCTTCCTGACATTGCTGATCCCTGCTCTGGTACACCCTGTGCTGCCAAAGCCACTGCAGGGGGTCACCTTTAACAGACAACCTCATTTTCAAATTTCCAGGCCACTAAATCAAGTGAATCAATACAAGTATAATATTTTTGAGGTTGCAAACAGATGCACAGAAGAGATGCCTATCTTTAGGAAGAGAAAATTACAGCAGAAGTCTTGCTTTGTGATGACTAGAAAATAAGTAGATCAGAAAACAGCTTCTTGAGTTGAGGAATTATTTAGAATTTAAATTGTGTTTTGCTCTACATCAAATTGGATTAGATTCCTTGAATCTTCTAAGACTTTGATCCAACCCATTTCACATTTACAAATTAAAAAGTAGCTTTGGTGGTGAAAACTATATAACATACAACAACAAAGCTTCGAGAGGCATATGAACAAATTCAGCCTAGAGGCCCATGCACTTGTACTGTGTCTCATATAAACATGTTTGTACTTTGAGAAAATATACTTAATTCCTATAATGCTAAAAATTCTTCAATAGGGAAGCATGCATTCATAAAACATGTATATCTATATTTTATACTGTATCATGTTCCTGAATCCAATAATAATTTATTTCACCAGCATTAATGTCCTCATATAATTAAGAATACCAAAATTAAAGGTACTGAAGATGTTGTGTAAATGTAGGCCATTTAAAATATTAACCATATTTTAATCGAAGTTAAAATAAATGAGTTATCTCCTATATTTGATAACCTAACAAGTCCATGACAACTAGGCTCACCCTAAATCATCATGTGGAAATGAGAGCCATGAAAGGAGAGAGAAGAAAGACTGAACATTCAAATCTAAAACTTAGTCAACAGCAACTTTGTGCAGGAATTTTAAAAAGAAAATCATCTTATGTGTGAGCCAGGAAATCTGAAATAAAATATCATCTATACAAACTATAAAGATTGTATCAGGCATCCCTTAAGAAATAAAAAGATCATCACCTACTCTCAGAGCCTGTCAAGCATAGCACACTCCAGCAACTTTCTAATGCCACCATGTGTGTGCAGGGCTTCATCAATAGAGTTTGAAAAACACTGCTGTTCTCCAGATAGTGCTCACTACATGAACGCTAACATAAATCAAAAATACTGGTGTGTGTTCCCTGTAGTCACTGTTGCTTAATCCACTTATGCAAACCCTTCCCACCTTCATACAGGGTCATCTCTCCATGTAACTGACATATTCCCCTTTCAAAAATATTTTCTTTTATGAAGGTTTATAAATGCCTTACTGATTTTTCCATACAAGGCCAGTCAACTTTTGACTTCACAAGAGTTAAATAAAATGGCTGAACCCACTGCTGTTTCCCTACCTACACAACTAAAGTACCACTATCCAATTAATTTTAGTTCAACTAAATGACCTAGTCATAAAATAGCTGTCATCAGTCTCCAGATGCCCAAAAGACAAAGACCTTTCTGTGCTCCTGCTTGACTACAAAGTTACAAAACCATTGGCCATATAACTAGAGGGCTAGCTTGATTCTTCTCCCAGTCTCAGTCCTATATGCTAGAAAAAAAATCTTGATGTAGCTTCTGAAATATTTTTTTGATATGTTTATCTTTTCAACAAATCAGTTAATCAAAAAGGATTGTCTTGCATCTTTTGCATTTTTAAACATATTATAATTAAGGTTATAAACTTAAAAATATTTTTGTCTCATCTCACAAATTTTCCACAATTTTTTGAGAATATTTATTGTCTTATTTTTATTATTGTTATTTATTATTTATTTTATAAATTATTAAAATTTTATGCTATTTTGTAGTTTTAATTCTTATTTTATTTATACTATTTCATCCATAATACCTTCTATTCTCCACTTTCTTTCTTTAAACAAAATTAAGTTTTCAAAAATGATCTTGCATTAAATTTTAAAATAAAGCAAAAAAAATTACACACACAGAATACATAAGTAGTGGTAAGTAGTAGTAAATGAGCCAATATAGTTGCAAAGTCTCTATGTTTTACTTAGAGTAACACAATATTAACATTAATTGAATTGTAAAAATTAATGATGTACATTATGTATATTATTCTTCCAGTTATTGGGTCTTGGGAATTCTATTTTAAACCTTTTTTTTTTTCATTCCTACAATATGAAGATGAGAATCTATGAACTTTAAGAGTACTGCCAGTTCTATAAATAAATAAAAAGATATACCATGCTCATGAACTGGAAGAATTAATAGTGTTAAAATGTCCTTACTACTTAAAGCAATAAACAGATTCACTGTAATCCTTATTAAAATACCATTGTTTTCTTTTCAGAACTGAAACAACTAATTCTAAAATTTATATGGAAACACAGACCCCAAATAGCCAAAAAAAAAAAAAAAAACAAGAGAAAGAATAAAGTGAGAGGTATCATGCTTCCTGATTTCAAACTATACTACAAAGCTATGATATCAAAGCAGTATGGTACTGGTATAAAAACAAATATAGAGATCAATGGAATCGAATAGGGAGCTCAGAAATAAATCTTAACTTACATGGTCACTTAATCTAAGGAGACAAGAGAGGCAAGAATATACAATGAGATAAAGACAGACTCTTCAAAAAGTGTGTTGGGAAAATAGAACAGATACAAGTAAAAAATAAAATTAGATCACTTTCTCACAGCATATATAAAAATAAAACTCTAAATGGATTAAAGACTTAAATGTAAGAACTGAAACCATAAAGTTTCTAGAAGAAAATATCAGCAATAAACTCTCTGGCATTGCTATTTTTGGATATGTTATCTCAGGTAAGGGAAACAAAAGAAAAAATAAACAAATGGGACTATCAAACTAAAAAGCTTTTGCACAAAAAGGAAACCACCAATAAAATAAAAAGATAACCTATTGAATGGGAGAAGATATTCACAAATGATACATCTGATAAGGGGCAAATATCCAAAACATACAAGGAAATCATACAACTTAACATACAAACAAAAACTAAATTAAATGATCAGAGGGAGTTCCAGTCAAGATGGCAGGATTGGTAAATGCTTTGCTTGCCTCCTCTCATGGCCACATTAAACTACATTTAAGTTATAGAACAATCAACCTGGAGAACCATCTAAAGACTAGCTGAACAGAAGACCTATAACTATGGATATAAAGAAGAAGTCATGACAAGACTGGTTGGAGGTTGAAAATCTGAAATGCAGTCTGGTCCCACTCCCATGTGAGAATAAGGAGGAATATCCCAGTTACAGAGGTCTCCCATGGAGAGCAAGGGGACTCAGACCTACACTGGGCTTCCCAAACCAGAGCACCAGGTCTGGGAAAAGGAGTCCTCACAACATTTGGCTGTGAAAATCCACCAGAATTCCACCCATCAGGAAAGAAGGCTGCAGAAAAACCCAGGCATTCCTCTTAAAGGGTCCATTCATTGACTCTCTCATTTCCAAGCATACACCCTGGACAGTGGCTTGGGAGTGGGCAGAGACATATATGGAAAGACTAAGTTATGTGGTTACAAAGCAAAGGCTGAAGGGACAGCCGCCAGTGTCCCTGTTTTGAGACCTTCTCTTGTGTAGTTGGTAGGCAAGTACCATCTTGCTTGTGTTGAGCATTCCCCACCATCACAAAGCTGGAACCTGCTTTGAATCTTCATTGGCCTGGTGAAATCCACTGGCTCTACCCTGGTGGCTCCCTGAGGACCCACTCAACCCAACTCATACACCCTGGAGGCATTTTTGGTAGTCGGCAGGTGGTCTGCTGGGACTGGCCTACACTGTAGACTTACTTGGACAGCTCTCAGGGACCCAGGGACCCCAGGTGGGTTTCTGATGACCTAAAAAATACTGTGAGCCTTTTGGGTGATCCCAGGCTCAGATCTGGTGCCAAATCTGAATCTGCACTAACCTGGTGAACACCACTGCCCTACCCCAGTTATTCCCTGAGATCCCACCTCACCCACCTCACTTACTGCCTGAGGTTCTTCGAGTAGCTGAAAAATATAGGCAGTTAGCATGTTGTGGTAGACCTTGAGGTACCCTGGGCCTTTTGCTGAGCTGCCCCAGGCCCAGTGCTAGTGGTGGCCAGCCTTCATTCACACCCAGGTCCAAGCAAAAGCAGTGACCAACCGCAGATTGCTATGTAGCTCCTACTAGGTAGCCCTTGGCCAGTCCAGGCAGTGACTGAACTTGGCCTGCATGAGAGGCCCTCCCAAGAGGCCCCAGAACCAAAATGTCCAGTGGCTGTCTCCAGACCACAACAGAACACCACTTGATTAGCCCCACAAGTGACACACCCAAAGGGTGGTCTCAGCAGTCACCAGAGCATAGCTGCTCATGTACTATGGTTGTGGTCAATACTTACAGCCAGTCAACCTAAGGATCAATCCCATCAACTGATATGCAAACAGCAACTGAGGCTCAGCTACAATAGGAGGGTGACACAGACCACACGAAGGACATTCTGGGAGCATCCAGCTCAAGCAGCCAGGGAGACTGTGCCACTGGACTTCACAGAACACCTACTACATAAGTCTACCGAGACTGGGAGATGTAGCAGATCTGCCTAATATATTGAAACAAACACAGAGAGGCAGCCCACATGAAGAATAAAAGAAACATGTCCCAAATTAAAGAACAAGAGAAAACTTCACAAAAAGGATTAAATGAAATGGAGACAAGCAACCTACCAAATGTAGAGTTCAAGACACTCGTTATAAGATTGCTCAATAAACTTAGGTAGAGAATAGATAATCTCAGTAAGAACTTCAACAAAAAGATAGAAAGCATAAAAGATAACATAGAAACCATAAAAAAGAACCAGTCACAAATTAAGACTACGATAACTGAAATAAAATGAAGAATACACAGGAAAGAATCAACAGCAGATCAGATGAAGCAGTGAATCAAATTCACAATTTTAAAGACAAGGTAGCAGAAAACACCCAATCAGAATAGCAAAAAGAAAAAAAAAAGTCTTAAAAAATGAGGAAGCTTAAGAGACCTTTGGGACAGCATGAAGCATAACAACATTCACATCAAAGGGATATGTGAAAGAGAAGAGAGAAAACAAGGGACTGAGAACCTATTTGAAGAAATAATGACAAAAGAATTCCCTAACCTGATGAAGGAAACAGTCATAATATTCAGGAAGCACGGAGAGTTCCAAACCCAGAGAAACCCACACCAAGACACATCATAATTAAAATTACAGAGGTTAAAGACAAAGAGGAAATCTAGAAGCAGCAAGAGAAAGGCAGTTAGTTACCTACAAGGGAGCTCTCATAAGACTGTCAGCTGATTTCTCAACAGAAACTTTGCAGACCAGAAGCAATTGGCATAAAATATTCAAAGTGATAAAAAGTAACAACCAAGACTCCTCTATCTGGCAAGGCTATCATTTAAAATTATAAGAGAGAAGAAGAGCTTCTCAGACAAAAAAAAAAGCTAAAAGGAAAAATTTATGACTATCAGACCAGTATTACAAGAAATGTTAAAGAGACTTCTTTAAGAAGAAGATGGAATAAGGGGGCAAGAATATGAATATGAACAATAAAATGGCAATAACTACATACCTATCAATAATCACTTGAAATGTAAATGGCTAAACACTGCAATTAAAAACCATAGGATAACTGATTGCATAAGAAAACAAGACCCATACATAAAAAGACCCACATCAGATGGAAAAGACACACACAAACTGAAAGAGATGGATAAATTCCTAAAAAAATACAATCCTCCAAAACTGGATCAAAAAGAAACAGAAAATCAGAACAGACCACTTACTACTGACAAAATCAAAACAGTGATCAAAAAACTCCCAACAAACAAAAGTCCTGGACCAGAAGGCTTCACAGTTGAATTTTACCAAACATTCAAAGAATTATCACCTATCCTTTTCAAGCTACTCCAAAAAATTCAAGAAGATGGATGGCTCCCAACCTCATTTTATGAGACAATCATTACCCTGATTCCAAAGTCAAAGACATCACACACACACACACACACACACACACACACACACACACACACACGCGCGCATTATAGGTCGATATCCCTGATGAACATAAATCCAAAAATTCTCAAAAAAAATATTAGCAAATGAAATTCAGCAGTACATTCAAAAGATCATATACCACAATCAAGTGGGATTTATTTCTGGGATGCAAAGTTGGTTTAATTTCCATAAATCAATTAACATGATTCACTATATAAACAAAATGTAGGATAAAAATCATAAGATCATATCCATAGATGGATAAAAAGCATTTGACAAAATCCAGCATCAATTTATGATAAAAACTCTCAGCAAAGTGGGAATAGGGGAAACATACCTTAACATAATAAAGTCAATAAATGATAAACCCACAGCTAATATCATACTCAATGGTGAAAAGTTAAAAGGATTGTCTTTAAGATCAGGAACAAGACAAGGATGTCTACCTTCATCGCTTTTGTTCAACATAGCATTGGAAGTCCTAGCTATAGCAATCAAATATAAACAAAACAAACAAAAAAACAAATGCCATTCAAATTGAAAAGGAAGAAGTAAAATAATCTTTATTTACAGATGACATGATACTATATAGAGAGAACCTTAAAGATTCCACCAAAAAAAAAAAACTGTTAGAACTATCAATATATTCAATAAAGTAGCAGGATACAAAATTAATATTCAGAAATCAGTTGCATTTTTAAATACCAATTATGCATTATCAGAAAATGACATTAAGAAAACAGTCCTATGTATAATTGCATCAAAAAATAAAATAAAATACCTAGAAATAAATTTAACCAAGGACATAAAAGACCTATACTAAAAAAATTATGACACTGAAGAAAGAAATTCAAGATACAATGAAATGGAAGCATATAGCATGTTCATGGATAGGAAGAATTAACATTGTTAAAATGTCCATACTACCCAAAGCAATCTATATATTCAGTGCAATCCCTATCAAAATACCAGTGGCATTTTTCACAGAACTAGAACAGAGAATTCTAAAATTTTTATGGAACCACAAAGGACGCTAATAGCCACAGCAATCTTGAGAAAGAAGAAGTTAGAGGTGTTATGTTATCTAATATCAAACTATACTACAAGGCTACTGTAATCAAAACAGCATGGTACTGGCATAAAAACAAATACATAGATCAATGGAACAGAATAGAGAGCCCAGAAATAAACCCACATCTATATGGTCAATTAATCTATGACAAAGACGTTAGAGTATACAATGGGGTAAGGACAGTCTGTTCAATAAATGGTGCTGATACATTTACATGTAAAAAAATGAAACCAGACCACATTATTACACCATATACAAGCATAAATTCAAAATGGATTAAAGACTTAAAACTCCTAGAAGAAACCATAAAACTAGAAGGAAACTCTCTGACATTAACTTAGTAATATTTTTTTGACATGTGTCCTCAGGCAAGGGAAACAGAAGAAAAATAAACAATAAACAAATGGGACTATATCAAACTAAAAATTTTTACACAGTAAAGAAAACCTACTAAATTGAAGAAGATATTCACAAATGATGTGTCTAATAAGGGCTTAAAATTCAAAATTTATAAAGAACATGCATATCAACACACAAAATAAATTTTTTTAAATGGGCAGAGGACATACAAAGAAGACATACAGATGGCTAACAGACGTATGAATGATGCTCAGCATCACTAACTACAATGAGACATGACCTAAACCTGTCAGAATGGCTATTATAAAATCAACAAATAAAAAGTGTTTGTGAGGATGTGGAGACAGGGAAACCCTTATACACTATTGGCAGGATTGTAAATTGGTGCAGCCACTATGGAAAATGGTATGATGAATCCTCAAAGAATTAAATGTAGAGCTGCCATACAGCCCAGCAATTTCAGTTCTGGGTATTTACCCAACGAAAACAGAAACACCAATTCATAAAGATATCTACACTTGTATGTTCATTGCAACATTATTTATAAGAATCAAGATATGGAAGTAACCTAGATATCTATTAATAGATGAATGAATAAAGATGTGTTTTATAGAATCAATGGAATACTACTCAGCAACAAAAAAAGAGTGAAATATTGCCATTTGCAACAATATGGATGACCTAGAGGGTATTAATGCTAAGTGAAATAAGCAGACAGAGAAATACAAACACTGCATGATTTCAGTTATATGTGGAATCTAAAAAAAAAAAATAAGACAAATCAATACACACAACAAAACAAAACAGAAACAGGGTCATAGATACAGAGAACAAGCTGATGGTTTCCACAGGGAAAGAGGTGAGGGAGGAAGGGTAAAATAAAATTTTTTTTTTAAAAAAAAGCTGCTAACAGGTCAAATAAATGAGGATGAAAATATGTCCATTACATTTAGCAATATGAAGGCCATTTTTGACCATTCTAGTTATTTATTTCTGTACCGCACACAATCTCAAAATTTAGTAGCTTAAAAAAAAAGGACACTGCCAGTTCTAAGATTTTACAATTAGAATTCTATTTGGGTTAAATATCAGTGAATGTGTGTTACTAAACTTTGACCATTAACCATTAATAACTCTAACTAAACATTATACTTGAGAAGGTGAAGAATTTACTGTGTAAAACTTTGCAATATAGTGTGACTTTTTTGAGAGCCACAACATAGAACTGTCATCAATCCCCAGCAGACAGCTACCCTGAACTAGTGCTGCTAATGAATTACATGCAGTAGACAAATTGATCTTGTACAAC
The DNA here is from genome assembly GCA_030015415.1 of Cynopterus sphinx. Lineage (NCBI taxonomy): Eukaryota > Metazoa > Chordata > Mammalia > Chiroptera > Pteropodidae > Cynopterus > Cynopterus sphinx. The sequence goes on along the minus strand of CM057386.1, from coordinate 83,518,467 downwards.
AATTGGTATTAAAATTTTCAATGTACATCTGGGGATGCAAACCTGGGTACTCCTGGATTCTCAAATAACATTTGCCATGTTACCTATTACAGTAACACGTTTTGGGTGCTGACATACCCCAGTATGTACACAGAAAATAGTAGTACACAGAAAGGGCATGTAGATGTCATGTTAACAAATAAATGGCAGGAGTAAAAAGAGAAAGTCATATATTTAATGTCAATACTTAACTGCTACTTAGTAACTGCATATCCCTTTAAGGCAGCAGTCCCAAAACTTTTTGGCATCAGAGACTGGTGCTCCTACGAGAATCTAATGCCTGGTGATCTGAGGTGAAGCTAAGGTGGTGAAGCTAATGCTGGGGAGTGGCTACAAATACAGATGAAGCTTTGCTCACTCGCCCACTACTCACCTCCACCACGTACCGTGTGGTCCAGTTCTTAACAGGTCATGGACCAGTACTAGTCTGCAGCCCAAGGGATTGGGGACCTTGCTCTAAGGATCTTGTACTGAGCTTGAAACACTGTTTTTGTTTAGCAACTGAGTCAAACATTTAAGAACCATCTTTCTAAAAACAAAATGAAACTTCTATCATCTTTTGCAAAGAAAAAAAAAAGACAGGGAGGAGATTTTTTTATCCTTGAAATACCTGTACTCTTCAATTCTTATCCATGCAATTTATCTTCTTCATCATAACAATGATAATTCTTTAGGAAAAGAACAATTCTCTGAAAAGTAACAACTACTGCTACTTCTCAAAAAAAAAAAAAAATATATATATATATATATATATATATATAGAGAGAGAGAGAGAGAGAGAGCTTTTCTGCCTTAGAGTGATACTGTTCCCAATAATTTCTTATTCTGTGAACATCTTATTTTAAATAAAAAGTTACTAAATTCCATTTTTTAGGGCAACATTTCTTACCTGACAGACAAATCTTTCAAAGTTTCTAATATCTCATTTCTCAAAAATCAAAATGTATGTCCATGGAGAAATCTATCTTATTGGAAATATAATGCTGTATTGAGACTTTTGCTTTTTCATTAGATTGGGAACAATTTCTTCTTTTTCTTCTCTGCCTTTTTACTGCTTTCTTAGTTCCTTTTCCTTTCTTTTTCTCATTTGATTTTTCTCATTTTCATTTCTCAGTGGCCTAATATGGTTAATACTTAAGTCTTCCCAATAGAGTCTAGTAGAAATGCATTTCATTGTGGAAAAAAAAAAAAGCCAAAAAAGCTGAAAAGTAAATAAAAAAATTTAAAGGAATAAATCTATTTTTCTGTCATTAGGTGCCTGAAAAGAATCTGTCACCTAGAAAAAAATCTATTTAGTTCTATAGTATAACTAATTATGAATGAGCTTAGAACAGAATCATTAATGTTCATAGAACTATATATATATACATTATGTCACTGAGTAGAGCCATCTTTCATTTTTAAGAATTGTTATAAGCTTCAGGTAACTGTAGAGTCCATTTGCCCATTGTACACAATGGTTTTATATAAGCTAAGGAACCAAAGGCCATGAAGAATCAATTCAGAATGGTCCAGCATTTGACATAATGCCTCAGATTGTCCTACAATACAACCTCTAACAAAACTAGGCTGTCCCAAACCCCTGGTGATAGAATTGTTTACTTTTTTACCAAGAAGGTTGGGAAAGCACCAAAATCTGCATATTTTGTGCACCGAGGCTAACTTCAAGGAGTTGGTGCTAGGAGGCTTAAAGTTCTTATGAGGTTGTCTAAAACAGAAAAAAATATTTTGTAGCATTAACATAATGGGTGTAATGTAATAAAAAGACCTAAGAGTGGCTATGTTCAATAGATGTTAGATAACAATAGAGGGAATTTCAATTTTTTACTTAATATTCTGAATATACATTTCTAGTTAGTTCAAGTGCATTTCCAGAAAATTTGGTTGTACTTCTATACCACCGTTTTTAAGCCCCAAGAAAGATATAAATTTAACAATAAACATTAACTAAAGTAGCCCCAAAGGAAAATATTTTTTGTTTGTTTCTCAATGGACAAGCAGAGCCAAATTAATTGGCTCTTCCAGAATCATTCTATATGAGTGTAAAAAAGAATGTTACTATTTCTGTGTTTTATATCTCTTTGATAGGGTGTAAAGGTAGACATAGTCATTGTGCTTCTCATATAGTTTTAAGCTATGAGTGGTAATGGAGGGGAATAGGGTGGAGGAGAGGAGATAAACAGCATGAAGACTTTTTTTCTAGAGATATTCTAAAGGTTATGAGATTTCTGGATTATTCAGAAAATAGATGAAACTATTGCCTATCTACTACCCCCATTTCTTATAGTCATATTCACTTTAAAAAAGAAAATACCTATTCCTCTAATATAGCAATGCATAGGAGATAAGTTCTGTTATCCTAAACAGAGCCCCTCTGAACCTCTCTAAACTCAAGTCAATAGTAATAAAGATAATTTCTTTATTCCATTACTTTGAAGATAAGAAGGCAGGAGAATGTAGCAAAAAGGCAGCGTGGGCTGGGATACGGGTTGCAATGGGGTGAAGCTTAATGTGGCTGCAGCATCTGTGTGCGTAGGTGAGACAAAGAAAGGCTGCTAATCAAAATAAACTTGGAAATTACTTTTCTGGGTAAAGTTGGTAGATCCCTTCCATGTTGGTAAAGAAACTGATGCTAAAGAACAATTGTCTTCCTGATAAGTTGTGTAGCCTGATTATCCAAAAAATGGTTACCCTTAGGTATTCTATTTTACCATCAAGCCAGAATTCTCTAGGGGTTATTTTCATCATTTTATCATAATATTAGATTCCTAATCCTTTTACTAGACTTCTTTCTCCTCCCTCCCTACTATTTTCACAAACATTTCTTAAAAAAGAACAAACAAATCATATGAAGGGAGCTAATTATGGATACAGAAAAACAAACAAGGCCATTCCTCGAGACACACAGAATCAAAGATAGATTGCTTGAAATGCTGCTTTGTCATATACTAAAGTGAAACTGCTGAATACTACTAATGACAATTTAAATAAAACAGACGCATTTACAGTCAAATTATACTATTAATAAAAAATAAACTATTTCCTTGATGTCATAAAATGGTGTTTTCCAAGGAGATGTATGTATTTTCCTAGTATATAACTACGCCTTCTAAAAATTTTTTTTTTCCTGAAATATGCTGTTAACAGTGACTATTGATAGAAACTGCTTAAAAATTCTGACATGGGTTAGTATGTGAGTTATACTCTGAAAATAAAGCTTAAAGTGAAGAATAAACACATTGCAAAAGATAAGGGATACATAATAGAAGAATTAAGTAGACAAAATGCATATATAATCATTTCTCTTTCCCTCCATATGGGCAAATAGGATATGGCTAAACATAAAATTCAATTTGTATTGTGTTTCTAGTGACAAGTCAAGGGATCCCTGAGGCATGTGGCTTTGCTCTCAAATAACAGCACAAAATATAAACATTTTCAGATTCCTATCAGGAAGTTCAATCTTGAACTCACCACTACTTGACACAAATTAAAAGCAGGTTTCATAGAAATGTCATTTGGACATAGCTGTCTAAATTTTATGGAATTCCAGTATTGCTTTAGCCTTTGTGACATCTATCCCTAGATCAGGTTAGACCACTAGACATAAACTGAACTTTCTCCTACTGACAATGTGCAGGACTATTCATTGAACACATGTAACTAATTTGTCAGTGTAAATTGTCAGGAATAGATTGTAAGTCTGATGAGGGCAAAGGCTATATCTCTTGCTCACCACCGTTTTCTACCTGTTGCAATTCCACATGATACATACAAGACACTTAACAGATGACTATTGAATGAACAACCTTCCACTTGTTTTCACTGTCTTGCTTCACCAAGATAATACAACATATAACTAGCTTTCATTATACTAATGTGTGTGTTGACCATAGGCTATAGTTAAGGACCATATTTCCCTGAGTTACACAATGTTCTCTCTATGAAGACCCAGGAGATAATTTCCCATGAGCCTGTGTACCTGAAATCTCCTAAAGAATCAGTTTATTTTCTTGAACCTGACTCTGTGCATTCGGTAATTAATTGTTTCCATTTTTGTGCTAGCTGTTAGAGAGTTGAGGACTAAACCTGTGTTCCCTGTCTAGTCGGTACACAGGGCTTTATGGTGGGCATTTGGTTCCATAGTTACACTTCATGCTCCGCCTTCCTCTTTTATGGTTTTCCCTTGGCTTAATTTTCCTCACTTAGTTGTAAATTTATATTATGTATCTTTGTAAGCCACCTTAATTTCTTTTTGAATCAAAATGGGACATAAATAAATTGATTTTTCCCCTTCATGTACAAGTTATTAACTTTGCTGAAGAAGAAAAGGGGCAAAGACAAAATATAGATTTTGGCAATGTATGGCTGATTTTAAGAGACCTTGGGGATACCTTGGGAAGAGAAGATACTATTTCTATCCCATATTGCATAGTTTTAGTTTTATGTACATCAAAGGCAATTGCACAATGTCAACCCTTTTTATTACATTACATCTATTATGTTAATGCTACAAAATATTTTAAAATGAAAAACAAGGATTGTAACTGGACCAGAAGAAGCTTAGCTTTTACTTATGGTCAGAACAATGGAAATAAGAAAAACTGATGAATATGGGAACACACATGGGAAATATTGGTATCAAGTAGACAGAATGACCTCTTGCTGTTGAATTATGTTTGAAGACACTGGGTCCCTCCTCATCCCCATAATCCTCTGTTTCACAGGGCAAATTATCCATTTATGAGAAGTAATTTTTTGAGAGACAGAGAAATGGAGCAATGCTATATAAGAGCAAATAATCACAATTTTTCTCAGAACTGATACTTGAAAGTTTATTCAAAAATGCAATTGTACTCTATTATAATCTGAAAAAAATATAATAGTCAATCTGAATATAGAATATTTGTATGTTTGTTATTGCTACCCTTACATCTACATTTCAAGTATATTTAACTAAAAGAAACAATGACAAAGGAAAATACACACACACACACACACACACACACACACACACACACACACACACACACACTCACAGTAATCTGACCCCAAATAGCAAAGACATCTCTGCCACAAGAGCCTTACTCATCTCTGCTCCAGGTTGAGGTAGAGAACTACTGTCAGTCTATTTTAGCACACCCTGTTTAAATTCTGTACATCTTCATAAATGCAGTTATCATTACAATTGTTGCCTTATCACTCTCCATGATTGCTCTTTCAGTCAAGTACAAAGGCAGTCTGAATATAAATGTTTTGTCATAAAAATGCTATTCAAACAATAGAAAAGGGTTAAATAGTAGTAAAAATAATTCACCCCCAAGGCTGCTGCACAGACTGCAGGGTACAGATTGAGGAGCACAAAATGCCTACAGCCACACTCTCACTGTCCTCTGAACTCTTCTACCGCATAGGTATCCACATGTGCATGATTTTAAAGACAATTCAGATACCATCATATGGCTGAGATATCCAAAACCTTTTTGCATAAGATTTAAAAAATGGTGTAAATTATCTTTAGCAGTATTATCATCACTATACTTAAGAGATATGGGATAAATTAGATTGAGAGTTTGTATCTTTCAAAGAGAAATTACTTTTAAGTTAATTTGAAGGCCAATGGTAAACGCATAGTGCATATATATATGTGTATATATATGTATATATATGTATATATATATATATACACACACACATAATGCACATACATATAGGTCATATACACATATATACATATACCATATGTATATACACAGATATTATACATACATATATCACATGTACATACATAATCATGTTTCATATATACATATATCACACATATATCATACACATATATCATGTGTACACACCTATAACATATACCCTACATATCATACATATACCCATACATATAAAATCTTTATTCTGAACATGCTTTGCTGGCATTAGGACTAGCTGTGCACTGCCAGGAGCTGTCTACAACATCTTAACACTGCTATCTTGCCAAGAGTCATTCAAAGTCATTACAGAATGCATCCTGGACTGATAGTCCTTCATGGTAGCTGTTAACAGCCCCACACGTGCATGATTCCTGTAGCTTTGGTGTCATATCCCATAGCCTGAATGAACATTGCAGGGAAAGGCAGAGAAAAGAAAGAAAAGAATGCCAAACAAGCAAAGGACCACCTAGAAGGAAAAAAACAAATCTTACTGACAAGGCTGACAAGAAGGAATAAGAAAGAGGGAAAGAAAAGGAGGAGTTTTATCAGAGCTTCATGCCTACTGCTGCTCTGGGTAAATATCTCTCCTTGCTACAATAAAGACAAATAAAGTACAAAGAAAAGATAAAGCAGAATATTATGGACCTGGCCAGTGTTTGATAAATGGCACTCTACTTCACTCTGCTTATTGTGTACTTCATACCTCACTCCTGAATATAGAATAGAATTTTATTAAAGATTTAGCCACGGTGGTGGTGGTGACTGGCTCACAGTAATTTTCCTACAAAGTAGTTTAATCTATCACAGGGCAGACAGTGCACCTTCTTACCATGTATCATATCTGTCTATTGAGTAAGTGCTATCCAAATCCAATTTCTTTTCATTTTTGGAACCTGTGATGCATATTCAAGATACACTTTTGTTTTGTCTTTGTCCTAAATTGGGTGCTGTATGAGAAGTGTGGAGGGGGAGGAGTACTAATAAATAGGAAATATGCACTCTATGGTTTCTATATCATTCTGGTCATTTTTTGTATTTTACAAAACTAAATTGCATAATTTCAATGGCATATAATATTGGTCACATGTAGAGTCACCAAGACCTTTCAAATTTATGGCTATGAATATGAAGCATTGCACCACTGATTATGAAATGAACTTAGAAAATCATTACAGTAGAGTTCCGGTTTTAAGCTTTGTGGAGCACACAAGGGTTGTTCCATTCAGTAATGAGATGACTTGTGCAATAATAGGGAAACTGTTTCAACCAAAATCATTCAGCAGTTCATTATGTGGTAAAATGTAAATCCAGAAGTGTCATAAGCAAGGTACCTTCAGAGTGCTCTGTTATGGAATCACAGAAATTAGAAAAGCCCCATGAGGTCACTCACTTCATCTGTTCCTGGTATCAGAGTGCTCTCAGAAAAATATTTTCAAATATAGAGTCCATGCTCCCATCATGAGATTCTATTATTTCTCCTTTCACTGTATTACTTTATTTCACTATGATGAATTGTTTTCTAACTTGACAATGGTTTCCTTTAAATGTTATCAGTCTTTTTTATAACATATAAGTAATTCTGCCCTCACTCAATTGTACCACATCCTTCACACAACTGCTATATCCCTTTAAAACTGACCTTACACATATTTTTAGTTATAATTATAGCAGATATTGTACCCAGCAAACTTACATTTAGAATCACAACTATTATTGTTTTATAGTCCCTTGGAGGACCCAGAAATCTCAGACTCAGTCAATTGCCATCTACCAGCAATTTAAATAGTACACCTCTTTCATTTCCAAGCTGTTTCCACCCTCAGCAACTTGGACCCTTTCTTGGTTGGTCCCAAATCCAAACACGAGATTTTAGAAAACATTGAAAGTAATTTTTTTCATCAGGAAGACTTTGAGTCCTCTATAATCTTACCCAAGTCCTTTAATTTAAAAATGAGAAAGTAATTGAATCTCAAAAAGTAATTTTTTATATGATCAAACAACTGATTGAATTACTAGACAGGAGAGAATAAATTTTAAATCTAAAAGACCTAGTTTCAGATCCCGCCTCTGCAGTTAACTAGTCCTGTGACTTTGTGTAAATCATTAGCTTTCTGAGCCTCAGTTACCTATCTATAAAATGAAAATACTAATGCTGAGCACAAATTTGTTATAGGAATTAGGTATTTATAATGTTATTATCCCAATGCCTGGCACACAGTAAGTGCTCAATAAATGATATCAGTTACAGAACTGAGTCTAAAAACTATTTTAATAGGATTTGTATAGCCACATTTATTCATGCCAGTTATCATTTCTCCTTCACCTATACATTATGAACCAGTGCTTAGGATAAAGACAAAATTTAACTCTTATCTAAAACTAGGTACAAAGTATTCACTTATTTTAAAAATCTAAATTTATTACAAATAAAGATATTTTTAAAATCTGATTATAAAAATAAAACCAGTTAGATATTATACCATGAAAAATTTAGTCCTGAGTTTGAAAGGAATGGGGATAACTATCAGTAACATTTGAGAGTACCTAATTTTTTCACTAGTTTCCTAAAATATATTGACAATCAAATGTTTGTATAAACACTTTTTAACATAAATTAATACTGCTATAAAGATCTTTATGTTTGCTTCTGTTTTATAATAAAATAAACTTCTTCATATTATAAAAATAATTCATGTAGGGAAGAAAAATTTTAAAGTACAAAAAGAGAAAAAAAGGAATCATAATCCTACTATCTAGAAATAATTACCTTTACTATCTTGGTGAAAAATCTTTAAAATATTATATGTATAATTATTTCATATAAAATTAAGTTCATCATATATGTTATAGAGATACAGATTATTTACTATTTTATAGCCTACCTTTTTCCCAATTATAAATGGTGAGCATTTTTCCGTACCTGTATATTTCCTGAAAACATAATTTTTAAGTAGGAATTTGTGAGTACTTTAACTCCTCTCCTAGTCTGAAACATTTATGCTCTGCAAAAAGCATCTGTGAATTTCTTTTGAATTAGAATTTTCTGTCATTCATTAAACTGAAAAAGCCTTTGAAGCCACAGCTCTTGTCCAGCCCTCTATTTGATTTTACTGCCAGCATAGTGTGGATATTCAATAGAAAATACTCTAGGAAATGTGTTCCTATCGATTAATATTCAGCAAAAACTTTTCCCCTTACAAACACTATGAAACTAATTCACAATGTGGAATTCATAATTTCTTTACATTACCATAATAAATTTTGCATGGAAAATTTAATAATTACATTAAATATGGCTCCTCTGGATTTCCTCTATAAACTGTAGACCTTTATAAATATCAACAATCAAGATAAATTCATAAATTAAAGAAGTGTTGTTAGTCACTGTAGTGCCTAGATGAGTAACATGAAGAGATTAAAAAGGTTGGCAACTGGAAAATGAAGACTGCAAAAATACTCAGATCTTTTAAATTCCATCTCTTAAAAAATCAAAACACTGATTCGTATTTCTGACAGGTGTTTCATATTTTTTTAAAAAAACATACATTTATCTTACACATTTACATGACTTAGAGATTTAAATTTGTAATACTAAAAGAAGAAATCCAAAATTTAAAATAATTTTGGATTTTATGTTTGCCACCTGCACTGGTCTTGGAAACTGCCCATTGGAAGATAATTTGAGAGTAATTTGAAGCCAGGTCATTATAATAACAAAGAAGAAAGCACCAAATTACATCATGCTGAAAAAGAAAAAGAACAACCAGAAAGTTGACCATTTTAATAATGATCGTAATTGTCCCTGACGGCATACTAGTCAAAAACATACTCACTTTGAGGAGAAAAAGTGATGTATAAGGCTTTTCTTTTAAAAAATGATTTTAAGTGTGTGCTTACACATGTATTTCCTCTATTCATTGCCTTCAAATTCCTTCTAGTCTGACTATTCCAAAGTAAAAAAAGCGCTCTATTGGTATCAAAAGAGTTTTATTTTTAATACTGCTTTATTTATATTCAAAGTAGAGTACTTATAAGGCATGAGGCACTATTTATAATGAAAGACATTAGTGCATCCTAGAAACTGAGTCTTTTATCCACTCTTTTAAGATGCGCAAGATGCATTCACTAAACACAGAAGCTTCTCACAAAAAAATAAAGATTAAGACATATCTAAATGTATTTATATAGAGATGATTTATACATTTGTAAAATAAGTTTATTTTCACACTTGTAATAAAATCAGTTCCCAGAGTCAGCAGTACAATTAGTCAGGTCAGGCAACTAACATTTTATTTCTTACACAAGACTGCACCCCCTACCGCACAGCGCCACCTAGCATCAGGATGAAGAACTGTGTCACTGGGGTCTCCGGAGAATAGTCACTAATTAGTACAGTACACTGAGTTCTTCTCAAAGTCCAGCTGAAGCTAACCTCATATTCCTCATTAAAAATGGACACATTCGCATACCAAGTTTTAAAATCTTGGGGTTTTACTCTCTTGGTTTTTGTTATTTGTACTTTTAGGCATCTTAATTTAGAACACTTCATTTTCAAAGGACATCTTCACTGCACCTGATCGCAGTTGATGATGATAAATGTATCTACATTTTTCAAAAATAATTTATCATCAGTTTTCATGGAGATTATCACAATGAGTTAATTTACAACAGTGACACAAAGAAAAATCCAGTGTTCAGCTGAGTATAGCTGTATGCCTCTTTGAAGCAGGAACAACAAAAAACAACAAAAAAAAAATAACCTTTCATATCTATATATTTGAATTATTCCAATTTTATTTATATGTCTATACCCATAGAAATATTTATATTGTGCTTGGGTAAGTTTCTAAACACATGTACATATTAATATGAATAAAATATTATTAAATCTTTCGATCTTTCTCTTCCCAATGATTTACTTATAATCTAAATACATGTAAAAACTAGAGGCATTTACACACACACACACACACACACACACACACACACACACACAAACACTTTTAAATAGCAACTATGTTCATAATCTGACTGAAAATAGTTTTTCTTTTAATTGAAAAGAAAATGTTGGCATCCATTGTTCTTTAGGTTTAAAATTTTAACATCCATTTGTCATTTTCATTTCTTTATAGCCACACACTCAAAAAAAGGTGGGAGAAGGGTAAGGAATTGATCATGATTGTCTTAGATTTCCAGCACAACTGAAATTCCAGAAATAATACTGCCAACTCAATGAGCCAAAATACCAAGCTGGATTTGTATTCATATTTAGCTTGTTAGATGGTTCTGACTGAAGAAGTTAGTAGCCCCCTCTACATTACATTATGATTTTCTCAATCATAAAACAGAAATAATATTTAGCATCTTCCTAACTTGTAAGGCAATTTTCACTTTAAACAAAAAATGAAAATGTACTCTTTTTTGCTTTCTGCTTTCTAGTCTTTTATCCTATAGTTTCAGAAACAAAAATTTACCTTAGAACTAATCAAAAAAATTCCCAGCTTCTGAATATCTAAAAGTTGACAAAAGTGTCTGCTCATTTTTAAATATTACAGGGCATAGGGTGCAGCAATTCAGGCTATATACTCACATATAGACTACTTTTCACTTTTTCTTTAGAGCCTTTATAATTGTGCATGAGGTAAGAGAAAGATCTTATTGGCAAATAGCTTAAATCACTTCTTGCTGATGCAATTTCCATCTTCTCTCAACATCTAAGTTTGGAACAGCAGTGTCACCACACTGGAGAAGTAAAAAAGGCAGACAAAGGTAGTGTTCTTCCCAGCCTACCCGTTTGGAAATGCTTCCCCACATTGGTAGACGCTCCTCAGGTGATGTTAAAGATGAGCCCTTCAAGTCAAAAGCGGGATGTGCAGCGGAAAGATGGCTTATTCAAAGACCCTTGTGACCTCATTCTCACATTTAATATGAGAGAACATTACACTGTGGTCACAAGACCTGAATCATAGCTTTCAGTGTTGCCATCAGAGACTGCTCTAAGCAGAGAGGCCCCAGGCTTACACACACTGACACATGTGGAAGAACAAGCTTTGTATATTCCTCTGCAGGATGTCTGTGGTCTTTGCTGGATCTTTGCTGCTAAATATATTCATAAGTAGAAATATATATATACATACACACACATACACTACATGGAATTGTACTGGATATCTCTTAGGCCTCACTTCACTTCCTTTTCGCTAACCTTTTTACTACAACTTTTGCTGCCTTCTGGTGTGACCTGGCAGTCCCTCACCTTAGGGCCACTGTGTATCTCTAGCAACACTGGCTAGATAATTTGTGGGGTCTGGTAGAAAATAAAAATGTGAGATCTCTAGTTCATGAATAATTATGAATTTCAAAATTGAGAGCACAGCATAAAACAAAGCATTAGGAACTTCAAAGTGTGGGCCCCTGTGATTGTAAAGATCACTAATGGATCACATACCCATGAAGTCAGACCTGTTCTTTTGTTTTATGCAATTAGACTTCTCTGTTGTGATCCCATGTTGGTATCTGTTCAACTAAATCAGGAAATGCTCAAGGTAACACCTTCAGAGCAACTCTTAAGGAGTGAGGGATTGAAGCTAGGCGATAAATGCTCCCTTCTTTCATGCTTTGGATGTATAATTCTGAGGTATTTTCTATTGGACTTCTCAAGATTCTCCAGCAGGATGGAGTCCAAATATCCACAGTGAAACTCAGTTTAATAACACAACCCTAGATCACCATTTCTTTTTTGCTTATTCATTCTCCTCAGTTGCTCACTCCTGTTCCTTAGGATCACTTCCCAAAATAAACTACCTGCACAAGTGTAAGATCTGCTTTAGGAGGAAACCTTGATGAAAATAAAATAGAATATAAATGAGATGGGTGAGGCTTGGGATGAGAATAGAGTGGGAAGCTAGTTTGAAAGCTATTGCAATAGGAACAGAGGAGGTGAAGAAAAGATGATTTTGGAAGTTAAAAAACAGGATCAAAGGGACTTAGCAACTGACTAGATATGGGAGGTGAGAAAGAAAATCTGAATATAACTAAAATTTCTCATTTGAATAAATAATGGTGGTGACACTATTGAACAAGTTTGGGAATTTGGAAGAAGAAAAATTGGAGTATGAAAATAATAAATTTGTGATTGCTCAGTGAAAATGTATCAGTATCCAGTTAAACTTGAGTCTAAAGTCAATAAACAAATCTAGGTCAAAGCATAGCAATGAATATAACTAAAATGCACAAATAAACACTTGCTGAATACAGAAAAAGAGCTGGAGGAAATTTTCTGAAAAAAATTATTATAATGACATCCATTCTTTATTTTTACTATTGAAACTCTCGCTGGCAATCTATTATGTTTTAAAATACTTCCATAAGAAATTGAAATACAATGGGAAGAAAAACTAGATCAACTAATTATTATACTGAATAATTTTAATGTGAAGTGTTTCCAAAATCAATATTTAAAAATCTCCAGGCTATTATATTTCTTTTTGCCATTATATTTCTTCAAATGAAGTAACCTATTTAAGAATTTAAATAAATTTAAACTTTTATTAGGAAACTAAAGCATTAATACTATGAATCTCTGGGGATCTGCCAAAGTTTTAAGCTTCCAAAGATTTTCCAACAGACCCCAGCTATTTGGCCAAAAACTATAGGGCAAATTTTTCTTTAAGTAATGTTTACTGTAAACGTCACATAATATTTCGTTTCTACAAAAAAAAAAAAAAACAGCAAGTTGGTTTGGAGGGGATAGTTCAAAACCAGCTATACCTAGAATTATCAAATTTGGCTTTATTGATCTGTCTTGAGAGGGATTAAAATCTACACAGATGATTAGGAGTTGACTTCCTCTGGAATTTATTATTCACATATCCAATATCTTTAAAAGTCTGTCTTTGGAATTGCATGCACTTTCAGTGTTGCCAGGTTCTTCAGAAGGTAGAGCTGTCCACCTGAATCATAAAGAAATGAGACTGGCATGGAATATAAGGTAACTTGCTCTTCTTGATAACCAACATTTACAACATTTTAGAGGCATTCAAAACCAAGACACTTCAGTGGAAAAGATCAAAAAGACATCCCAGCCAAGATTAGAACCAGAGGAGCCCTGAACCAGAACATGTACATGAGAAAACCTGCCCCAAGGCCTGTGAAACACAAAATATATTGGAATTTTGAGAAAACAAAAATTTTAAAAACAAGAGGTAAGAAGATTCTTTAAAAAGACACTAAAAGAGATGAAGTGATGAAGTGAACATCAAATTTAAGATGTCAAAATAACAAAAGTTAACATACATAATGTTAAGAGATTAGAGCTATACAATGCAACTATGTGTGTGTTCACATGCATGTACAATAAACAATGGATTAGTTATACAGAATAATTGCTTTTAAAAACTCTTTCAAATCATAAAGGAAACCAAGACTAAAAAAAACCCTATACAAAAATGGAACAAGAACAGGAAGAGAATATCATAAAACAAGAATTATTAATCACACAAATAATTAAAAGAAATGTTTTAAGATTCTCATCTTCATTAGTAATCAGGGAAATGTAAATTAAAACAAAAATGAAATAACATTATTCACATTAGATTGACAGAAGAAAAATTTAAGTTCTAGATCAGTTAGACATTGGACAATCTGAGAGAAAGGTCATTTTGGGGTACTACTCATAGGCACATGAATGTGTACAGCAAATTGATGAAAAATTTGACAATACCTATTCAGACTTACACTATACATTTCTTACTACCCCCAAATCTCACTTTTAGGTATCAAGCATAGAGAAATATTGACAGATGCCATCAAGAAGGTATGTACATGAATGTTCACTGCAGCTTTTTTATAATAGCAAAATGTTGACATGTATAATATATAAATCACTTATATATAGTGAATTTTAATAAAGAAAGACTAAACACATATTTAATTATTTCAAGGGAGGAGCCTACGATAGAGAGTATTTTTAGTTAGCCTTATTTTTAACGTCTCACAAGGATAATTTATTCACATATTATGTGAGTAATTAGAATGACTTTAAGAGCAAACAAGAAATCTCCAGAGGATTAAACTGAATAAAAAGCAATCCCACAGGTCATCTATTGCAAACTTCCATTTATATTATATAAAATTTCTGAAATGACAAAATTTTACAAACGGAGAATGATTGGTGGTTGCAAGCTATTAGAGATGGGGAAAATGTTGGTATCTGTATAAAGGGGCAACATGAGATCCTTGCAGCAATGGAATTATCCTTTTCAATATCTTTTCTGTGGTAGTTGATACAAGAACCCACACATGTGAGAAAATTATATAGAACTAACACATACACACATACACACACCCATGCAAGTACAAATAAACTATAGTTTGGGAAAATGTTAACATTTGGGGAACTGGATAAATTGCTGAGGGACTGAATATATGATTGGATAATAGCAAGACCACATAAGACAATAGAACTCTGATGCCATCATTATGGAAAGTCAAATCTCTGCAGCAATTGGCCCAGAATGTTCAGGATTCTTCTAGTAACTTCCAGTTTTCCTATTTTTTACCACCCTTCCAACTCAGAATCACCTAGAGAAAGCCAAATATGCCCTTCAAACTAATCCCCCAAGATGCCTCACTTCTAGTTAGCCTAACTCTAGTTTCCTCATGTCAGTAATCTCCAATCAGAGCATACCTGAGATATTCGCTTTTATCCTACTATAAAGCTTCCCCACTCACCTGCCTGGTTTTGATTCTCTGCTGAAGGCAAGTGATGGTAGCTGACTCCCTTGCTAAATAGCAAGCTTGGAATAAACAGCCTCTGTCCACATTCAGGTGGTTTACATCTACACAGCATAAATGGATCTCTAAATATTATGTGTTACAACTGCATGTGATCCTACATTTACATCAATAAAATATTCAATTGAAAATATGTCTAATATTTAAAAATGTCCTTCCAAGCAATGGTCCTTTATCGTCTTCCTCTCTCCATATAATTTGTTTTACCTCCCTCTACTATAGAAGACCATCACAGAAGTGTAGCTTAGAAAAGAGGAGGAAAAAAAGAATGGCACAAAAAAAGAAAATAAACATCCTAGAGTAGGCATTTTAAAATATCTTTGAAATTTCCAAAACACACTAGACCATCTTTAACTACATGTAAATAAATCACTATATCCTAATTGTTTTATCTACTTGATTGGGGGCAGGAGGTGCAAAGAAAACTCCTAAAGCCCACGGTCAAAGACAATTTTTTTCAAGTATTTAATTTACCATTTAGAACATTGAAATCACATGCACACTACGTCAAAAGAGAAATTTTAGCAACAGCCACTGAAAATGGATTCCTTAAAACATCAGAGATAAGACTTTCTAAGAACATGCCCTAGTGTACACAGGTTCAAATCTAGCTACCATTAGAATAGCAGCAAATCTCCTACAAGGCAATAATGACAATCAGTCCATTGTGAATTACACTCAGCACACACAGTAAAATGTAAAAGCTAGCAAATAATTGGCAGAGATTCTAAGCAGTAGTCACAGTGCATATTACTAAATATTGCACGGGATGCTTCTTTATGACTAAGGCCTCTGCTCTTCAGAATGTAGTCTGAGATAAGTAGTAGAAGCAGAACTTGGGAACTTATTAGAAATGCAGAACCTCAGACCCTACTCACAAACCTACTGATTCATAATCTGTATTTAAGTAAGACTCTCAGGTGACTCATCTACGCATTAAGGTCTGAGAAAAACCACTCCCAACTAAAACCGTAGATAAAGAAAGTTGGGGCAAGCACCTAAAAATTATTGTGTGGTATTCCAAAATTGATATATAGACCATTAGATAATTTGCTTAGATAGTTCAAGAAAACAACTGAAGGTCTAATTTCATAGCATTTTCCCTGAAAAGCTAAAATCTTAAAAAAATTTTTGCAACACTTAAAATTATTTATTTTTAATTTCAAATACTATATCATACAGACATGTAGCAATTAGAGATGAGGTGGCCTAGCAAGTATAATAATGTGTCATCTCAAAGGTTAAAAGACAGTTTTTCAAATTATAAATCTGCAAAAGACAAAATGCATTTCAGATCAATCTTCTCAGTTGTCACTTTAAAAAACAGTAGCACTTACAGAAACTTTAACTTCACCATCTAGGGTGAATTTGAAACCCTTCATACATTATAAAATTGTCCCCATCATTTACAGATAAGTATAAACTATCCACCGGTGTGACTTTTGGTAAATTTCATAACTCTTTTAAGCTTTAATTTCTTTATCTGTAAAAATTGGAATTCTAATGCCCATTTTGAAGAGTTCTGAATTAAATAAAAAGAGAATAAGGAATTCTTCATGCAATGCTAACCACATGATCAACAAACACATATTTAGTCTTATTTACAGGTAATTAGATTGCTGTCAAATATACCTGTCATTGATAAACTTTTAACTAGCAGGAAAGTATATCCCACCCAAGAATAGTTAACTAATAGTAGTTAACAAATACATTTTGAATTAAAAGAGTTTGAAAGGTATAAGTGAGTCACAATTGGATGATCTGGTATTAAGACTAAGTTCTGCCTCTGGACATTTCACTGTTGTTATTAATTATAATAATAATACTGAACATTTACATAATGCTTACTATATAGCAAACATTTCGTGTTTGTCAAATTATTCACCTAATTCTTACAATTCTATGAAGTAAAAGTACTCTTTTTATCACCATCATCATATATATGAGGATATTGGGACACACAAAAGCTAAACAACTTTCCAAAAAATTGCATAGCTAGTATATGGAAGAATCAAGATATAAATCCAGGCAGTCTTTCTCCAAAGTCACACTTTAACATCTGTATTATCACATCTGGTATGGGCATTACAAATGACCTGTCCATCTTATAAATTTCTTAAGAATGACATTTTATCATTATAATGCTCTTAATTTTTTTAACTAAAATTTGAGTTACACATCTAAAAATTTAAAACTATAATTGGTCAAAGACATACTTTAGTTAAAATAACGTCACTGACCTACACTTATTTAATTTTTAAAATAAATCAATTCCCACATATGTTACACTCTCACAAACCACATAGTGTTCAAATCCACTTAAAAAATGTATCACAAATTAAGAATTATTCTTTATGGTGGTGGTTAACAGAAAAATAAATAATCAGATAAAGTAAAATAATTATGCACAAATTTCAAAAGCAGATAGGAGAGGGAAATCTACATAACTGGAAAGAAAAACTTTTTTCTATTCCTAGAAGTTTGAAACCTAGAAGACAAAAAAGTAAAATTCTTTAAAATCCTTACCAAGTACGACTTTTCCCCCAAAACAACCTCATACAAAAAAGAGGTTGCCCTATATTTGAGGGCTTTCAAAATCTTTGATATTAAAGAGTACTTTTAATATTTATTTTAAGTAACCAAATGTGCTTTGAAGAAGAAGTATTAACCTATCATCTATGCTAATTTCTGATGCTTAAATATGTCAACTCATGAGACTGACTAAACAAAAAAAAGAGAGACAAAAAATTCAATACAGATTCAATAATTACACCTGGAGTAGGATCTCACAATTTGAACAAATTTATGGCCATAGAAACCAGCTTTTTAAAGATCACGTAACAAAAAAAATGCAGAACTCACATATACAAAATAGTGTTTTAACAAATACATAGTAAAGAGGTTGAACAGAAATAAAAACTTTTATAATGTTATGTAAATAATTGCTAGTACCTTGAATTAAAACCTGAGATGGTAGTATCATATGCTGTTTGCAAAACTGCTATATTTAAAACTACTTAGAAGGTAAGATGACAAACTTTGGAAATCTATTAGATGGAAAATGGTGTTAGATGATTCAAAAAATAGGTTAAAGTATTGATAAAGACACTGAAGTGCTAGATAACTGAGATAAATTTGAATACATTAATTCTATGACATGTAAGAATAAAAAAGCAACATTTATCAATTAATGTTTCAATAGGAAAACAAAAACTAAGTTTTTAAAGAAAATATAAATGAATATTACATGATTTCATCTACATTCCCAGAAGTTTAAAATTTTAAGTCAGTCAAAAACTTCAGGGGGACCTTTTCATTAAGAAAATGAGAATAGTCTTGCATCTTCCATTAGAAGCTAACATGTTTAAACAAGTGAAGAAAATGAGGAAGAAAATCTAGTTTCAAAGTACTTACATTTGCCACAGGCCACAACACAAAAAATTAAACCAAAATAGATCATAGACTAAATGTAAAACACAAAACTATAAAATTCCTAAAAGGTAACAAAGGAGGACCTTGGGTTTGGAAATAACTCTTTAGATACAATACTAAATGTACAATCCATGAAAGAAAGAATCAATAAGTTGGACTTTATTAAAATTAGAAGTTTCTTTTCTTCGAAAGACACTGTCAAGAAAATGAAAAGACAAGGCACAGATTGTGAGAAAATATTTGCAAAAGACATATTTGATAAAACACTGTTATCCAAATACACAAAGTGTTAGTAAGGATGTGAAGAAACTGAAACTGTCTTAGACAGTTAAACATAAAATTACCATACTACCAAGCAATTCCACTCCTAAGAGTCTAACCAAGAAAATAAAAACATATGTTCACACAAGTGTTTCTAGGCAAATATTCACAGCAACATTATTCGTAGTAGCCCAAAAACTAGAAAAAATCAAAATGTCCATCGACCAGTGAGTAGATAAGTAAAATGTGGTATATCCATACAACAAATTATTATCTGACAATACGAAGAAATAAACTACAGATACATACTATCACATGGGTGAACCTCAACAACACTATGTTAAGTGAAAGAAGTCAGACACAAAAGACTACACATTGTATGATTCAATATAAAATGTCCAAAAAAAGGCAAATTTACAGAGAAAGAAATCAGAGGGAATAGGAGGTAATACAAATAAACAGTAAAGAAATTTGAGGGATGATGAAAATATTCTAAAACTGGTTTTTTGTGATCATTGTTCAACTTAATAAATTTATTAAAAATCATAGAATTATATGCTTGCAAAGAATTAATTTTATGGTATGCGAAATTACCTTGATAAAGTTGTTTTAAAAAGTCATTGGCATGATAGAATATAAAAGTTTCAGTGTTTGTATCTCAATGAACCTGAATTTAATATACTCTTATACCTGTAAAAAGTTTCCCAATATATTTATTAATTTTTAAAAAGATTGTATGTTCTGGATAATTTTCCATTTATACACATACAACTTTTTAAAAAGACTAAGTAAAAAAAGAAGTAGAAGTTCTAATATTACCTTCACAAATCAAAATAAATTATGTTGTGCAACCCACTTCGAAAGATATATTATATAACCTGTGAATATCTCCATGCACCTCATATGATGCCAGAATAACCTTACAGATTTTTACAAGAAAACCTTCTTAGAAATACCTTAAAAAGAGAGTCAATTACCTCCTAGGAGAACTGTAATTATATCTCACAATATCTCTCTTTTTGGGGATGGGGTTGCTTTAAAATATCAGAGCCGACATTTATTTAATTACAGGTAACAATAATATCATTGGTTTCACAATTTTTATTCTAGATTCTATTCTAAAATGTGACTTTGTTGTACATACAATAAGTCATTTTGTTCTGTTCTTAACTCTAGATTTCATTCTAAATATAATATTCTACCTTATGCTCCATAGTTCTTTTAATGACCTTTAGATAAAAGCAATAAAATACTAATCTTATAATTTCCATACATGCATAACAAGACACAAACTAAAAGTAAAATATATCGTTCAAACCATCAAGTTCATTTTTCAGTTGCTGTAGAACTTCCAGCAATACACTAAATATTTAAATACTCATCTTTTTTTTTAGTCTAAAATATCCCACATCTTTACATTTTCTATATCCTTTTTCCTACAACTAGCATTAAATTCCTCAATCTCTTGAACAAAATCCCATTAGTGGTTGAATTCTAGGGTTGTAAATAACCCTAGAAATCTTTCAAATCCTAAATCGAGATCTTTTTTCCCTCCAGCTGATGAATACTTGCTCCTTCACATTTGTACAATGATCCCTTTTTTTTATCCTGTTATATTGAGCCTACAAATCTTAAAACTGATCATCTTTCCACAGGCAACTCTTGAGTGTTCATTTTATTAAAGTTCAAAGTCAAACACAGCTAGAATAATCAAGTTTAAAAAATTCACTGTAACTAGATATGCTATCAGTATAATACTAAATGACAAACTAACAATTATTAATAAAAACTGTGGGTTATATAAAAATTATTTTCCCCAATTTCTGTGTAAATGATAACTTTAAGGAATTTTCTTTGCATCAAATATTTGAAACTCATGATAATGCCTAAGTTAAAGTTCACTACAACGTCAGTAAGTGACATCAGCAAGATGAAATAGGAAGCATCAGCTTTCACCCCACTTTCCAACAGAGACAATGAATTAATAACAATATATGTACCAAAATACTTTTATGAGTCTACGGCCATGCCACCCTGAATGTGCCCAATCTCATCTTATCTCAGAAGTTAAGCAAGGTCAGTACTAGTAAAACCAGGTGCTATAGGCATTAAGAAAAAAAAAAAAACTTTTATGAGAACTTAAAAATCAATTAAGATGTTGCAGTACCCCAGGTCTCCAGGTATATACAAAGCTGAGGTAAGCCACACTGAAACAGGTAAGAGGAGTCATTTTACTTTACATGTGATGGTCCTTCCCTAAGACAGCAAAGCTCAACTTGACTCATAGCTTCTTTTTAGGGGAAAGAGAAGAGTGGAACCTGTATATAATGATGTAGCATTTAGAGGACTGTCTGAGAGAATGGTTCTGTTTGCCTAAATGCTGAGAAGCTACTTAAAGTGAAGGAGTGGAAAGAGTGGCTTGCTGCTGTACCAGAGAGCCAATGGTGATATAGCATATGCCATCACAGGTCAGCACAGATGGAAGAAAACGCCCAACTTGTGGCTTCTCCTTTGGAACAGAGGGAAAATATTGAAGAGTGAATCCAAGAATGCAGCTTTTTAGAGAACTACCCAAGAAACTGTTATCTGTCCCACCTGATTTGGGGATCTAACAAGGAGTGGGCATACTTTAGAAGCTTGAGGATACTAAAGCAAAGGACAGTAGGGCAGCTTGTTGCTACACCAGAGAACCTGCAGTACTACAGAGAGACACCAGAGGGGGCAAGAGATTATGAGCCAGGGAGAAAGAAACTGGCTACCTCTCTAATTGAGAAACTACATGTGCAAGCATAGAAAATCATACTCCCCAAAAATGGTTTCTGAGCTTTAAGAATCTCTAGCTGGGATGACTGATGAAGGCCTTCCTTTATACAAAGCCAGTCCATACAAACTGGGGGAGGTGGCCGTTGGTATAGACACATAAACCTCAGCAAACAACAATAACCACGACTCACTCAAAGAAAAAGGAAACATGGTTGAATCAAAGGAACAAAGTAAATTTCTAAAAATTAACCCAAAATAAATGGAGATCTATAAACTACTTGATAAAAGATTTTAAAAAGTGTCTTAAGAACGCTCAATGATCTGTGGAGAATACAGACAACTAAACAAAATTGAGAAAGTGATGCATGGAAATGAGACCGTCAACAGGACAGAAATTATTAAAAAGAACCAAACAAATTCTAGCACTAAATAATAAAATAACTAGATTGAAAAATTCACTAAAGTATTTCAACAGATGACTTGATCAAGCAGAAGAAACAGTGAGCGACCTCAAAGAAGGCCATTTGAAATTATTGAATCAGAGGAGGAAAAAGAAAAAAAAAATAAAGAAAATGAAGAAAGTGTGAGAAATTTATGGAATATTATAAAATAGATCAAAATACATATTATGAGAATTCTGGAAATAGAGACAAAGGAACAGAGAGTTTATATGAAGAAATAATGGCTGAAAACTTCCAAAATTCGAGGACATCTAAGAAGTTCAAATAACTATAACCAAGATAAGCCCAGAAAGAACCCCATAAACATACATTATAATCTGTTAAAGACAATGAGAATCTTGAAAGTAGCGAGAAAAGTAACTTGTCATGTACAAGAGAGCTCCCGTAATATTACCATCAGATTTCTTAACAGAAACCTTACAGGCCAAAAGGAAATGAAATGATATATTCAAAGTGCTGAAAGAAGGTAATTGCTAATCAAAAATACCATATATACCCAGCAAAATTATCCTTCATAAAATGAAAGAGAAATAAAGACTTCCCCATATAAACAAAAGCTGAGGAAGTTCATCACCCCTAGATCTGCCTTATAAGAAATGTTAGAGGGAATCCTGCAAGCTACAATAAATGGGCACTAGACAGCAACATGAAATCACAAGAAAATATAAAGCTCACTAGTAAAGGTAAATAAATAAACAAATATAGAATACTGTAATACTGTAATGGTGGTGCATAAAGCAATTTTAATCTTGGTATAGAATTTAAAAGACAATAGCATAAGATATTAGTATAATTAAAAGAAGATCTGAAATCAACAATCTAATTTTATATCTCAAAGAAAAAGAGAAAACAAACAACTAAACCCAAAGTTAGCAGAAGAAAGAAAATAATAAATGAAACAGAATAGAAAAACAATAGAAAAAAATCTACAAAACTAAAAGTTGAAGTTTTAAGAAGATTAATCAAATTGGCAAGCCCTCAGCTAAGTATGAAAAAGAGAAAAAGAGGAAGCCTCAAATAAGTAAACTCATAAAAAATGAGACATTAAAATATTCTACAGAAATAAAAGGGATTATAAGAGTCTACTTTTAATATGTCATCAGATTGGATAAGCCAGGAGAAAAGGATAAATTCCTAGAAACATACAACATGCAAAGACTGAATCATAAAGAAATAAAAAATCTGAACATATCTTTAATTATAAAGAGATCGAATTACTACTCAAAAACCTTCCAAAAAAGAAAAGTTTAGGATCAGGTGACTTCACTGTAGAATTCCACAAAACATTTAAAGAATTAATGTCAATCCTTCTCAAATTCCTCCAAAAAACTGGAGTAAAAACACTTCCAAACTCATTGTATGATGCCAGCATTACCACGATACCAAAGCCAGACAACGTTACTACAGAAAAAGAAAACAATAGACCAATATCTCTGACAAATGTTAAAGTAAAAATCCTTGACAAAATATTTGCAAACTGAATCTATTAGCACATGAAAAGGATTATACATCATGACCAAGTAGGATTTATTCTTGGTCTGCAAAGGTGTTTTAATATGTGCGAATTAGTAAATGTAATACCACACATTAATAGGCCAAAGGACAAAAATCACACAATCATCTCAATTGATACAGTAAAAGCATTTGACAAAATTCAACAGTTTCATGATTTAAAAAAAAAAAAGTCGACAAACTATGAATAGAAGTAAATTACCTCAGCATAATAAAGTTCATATATAAAAAACTCATAGCTAACACCATACTCAACAGTGAAAAACTGAAAGCTTTTTCTCTAACATCAGGAACAAGGCAAGGGTGCCCACTCTTGCCACTTCAGTTTAACATAGTACTAGAAGTCCTGGCCAGAGCCTTTAAGGCAAGAAAAGAAATTAAAAGACATCCAAATTAGAAAGAAAGAAGTCAAATTATCTCTCTTCACAGATGTTATGACCTTATATTTAAAAAACCCTAAAGAGTAGAGAAAAATAACTACCTGTTAGAATTAATAAACAAATTCAGCAAAGTTTCAGGATACAAAATTAACACTCAAACATCAGTTGCCTTTCTATACACTAACAAGGAGCAATATGATAAGTGAAAAAAACACCACCATTTAAAATAACATCCAAAAGAATAAAATACTTAGGAATAAACTTAACCAAAGAGGTAAAAGACTTTACACAGAATCCTACATAATTTTGCTGAAAGATAGCACAAATAAATGGAAATACATCCTGTGTTCATGGATCAGAAGCCCTTATATTGTTAAAATGTCTATACTACCCAAGTGAACTACAGATTTAATGTAATCTCTATCAAAATCTCAATGTCATTTTTTTTTGCAGAAATGAAAAAAAAATCCTAAAATTCATATGGAATCTCAAAGGTCCCCAAATAGCCAAACAACTTGAAAAGAAAGAACTGACAGTCTCACACTTCCTAAGTTCAAAACATATTACAAAGCTATAATAATAAAAATAATATGGTATCAACATAAAGACAGACACATGTAGCAATGGAACAGAATAAAAAGCCCAGAAAAATCCTCACATATATATGGTCAAATGATCTTCAAAAAGGGTGTCAAAACTGCACAATGGGGAAAGGATAGTGTCTTCAACAATTCAATTTTGAAAATGTACATCCACTGTTAGTTTTATAGATGTAGTCACAATTGATTGTGGGCTTGAGAGACTGATCCTTCTAACTCAGTAACAAACTAAACAAATTTTAACGTACAATAAACAGGTGTTTCTAGATACAAGCATGTCCTCTAGTAGCAGAATTTTAGAATAAAATAAATATGAAAGTGTTTTAATAATTGCTTAGCCACTAGCTCATAAAAGGCAGATTTGCCAATGATTACAATTCAAATCTTGGAACTATCCATTGCATCTAGCTTCACACCCATACTGAAATTTCTCTAACTCTGCTTATCACTCTTCTCAATCCCTTCTCCTACAGTACCACTCCCCACATTTTAACATAAGACTTTATTCCAAATTAGACCTGGTTAAAGCAACCAACCCCAAATGACATCTATCCCACCCACTCCAGTTTAGCTTGTTCCTCAGCCAAAGTTCTTTCCCCTTGATTTCTGGACAATTGGCCTGACTCTGACTGTCATCATTTGCTCAAAAATTGAAGCCCATCAAAACCATATTTCTTTTTACTCAAGTAGATAATATCTTTTTAGCTTTACTCAATTCCCTTCACTGAGACAAAACTCTGTATGCAATAGTTATTTTTAATCCTTTATCCTGTTTAAGCATATGCTTAAGATATAAACATAGTGACTTAAGTGATTGAGCAAAATCTGATGGAACACAATATTTTATCATTATTATATAACAACAGTGGTAAGCCACATTCATATGACTGAAAGCTTATCTACCCAGTTATTTTCATAAAACTATGGGAAAGTAAAACTAACATCTATTGAGTACCTATCATATACTATGTCAGTGCCAGAGACATGAGAAGTATCATCTCTTTTTCTTTTATTTTCTGATGAAAAACAAAACAATCACCCAAAAAGAAAAAGAGAAAAAAAAAAAACATAGCCCAGGCATAGTTCTCCAAGAAATCACATTTTGTAAAGCTAGGATTTAAACCAAGTTTTTATATAAGTCCAGTCATTATACACCTTAAAATGTTTGATATCACCTTAAAATAATGATTTGTTTGATAGTAGGCCCCTCTGGATATGTTCTAAAAGAACTAGCCACGGAAGTTCTGGTAAATCATTTTTATTGTATGAAAAAGGTACGCTGTCCCTATCTGGCTAATGAGAAACCTGGTTTATAGAGAAGTAAATCATCTGACCTAAACCACACAATTAATGCAAATCTAAACTAAAAACCCCAATTTTATGGTGATTTAATTCCATTAGAGAATGTTTAGACAAAAATGACAGAAGGCATATGTTCATTTTATATATTTCATATGGTTCGAGAGTAAAGGGAAGCACTACTAGTAATTAGGCCAGAACAACAAATGTAAACCAAACTGTCCCATGCAAACCGAGATTTCTGGTCATCTAACGTAAAAAAATAACTAATATTTTTAAAGTGGTAGTTCCTTTTTCCTTCAAGAAACAGGTGTGATCTCATTCTTATCTTGAATAGTAAGATTGGAGGATTGTTTAATAAAACTGCTTATGTTAAATTCTGTTATGTTAAAATTTGTTTAATGTTTATTCATTTCCTAATGGAAAAAGTCAGACAATGTCATAATAAATTATTTCCACAGCTGACATATTAAAATGTTTATTCTCTTATTTCTTCTTATATTAATATAACCCAAATTATTTGCTTTAAGGAAAAAAAAGCAAATAAATAAACTCCTCATAATGTATAACTGAGGAGCCAAACTAATGATATCTAAGTTCTCTACTAACTGATCTCTAAACATCCATGTCTATGACTCTAAGGGTATCTAATATAATACTACACAAATGGAAATCAAAAGCAAGAAACAAATGTAGTTCACCACACTCCATGTAATAAATTCCACTAACGACGAGAAAACTCTAAATTATTGTAAAACCACTACACTGCACACACACACGTTTCTATTTATCTTGTAATTTTTTCAAAACTGTAACTTAAATATACATAAATTAGGAGGAAATAGAAAGGTTTAAGATATCAGCAATTTTCAGATACGAAAAACTTATCAGGGAAAATAGCATTCTATTATTTAAAAAAAAAAGATACTGTCAGACTTCTAAAGTGTATGAGACAAGGGCTGAAAATAGCATTGAACTGATATTTTAAATTATTATTAACATTAAACAGACTTTTATAAAAAACACTATTTTAAGGGTTAATGGATTTGATACATTTTACACATAGTATGGCGAAGGTGATGTCCTCAGGTGAATTATCAAAGATGACACAGACCTCTCAGAAAATGAAAGCTCAGTTATTAGAGCATTTTGGTATTAAAATTTTTTTAATGACATACAGGTAAAACTACTCATCACTTTTTGCTACCTTTCACAAACTCCTTGAATAGTTCTAAGACTAAGCCAACACTCCAAAAAAAAAAAAATAGTACACAACCCATAGTCAGAATACTTATGTAGTAATCTACTGAACAAATTATTTGTATACATAGTTATGACAAAAAAAAAGTGGCTTGGGATTAAAACCATCTCTGCCTCTCAGTGACACAGGCACATTGGGCAAGTTGCCTAGTTTTTCTGTAAATCAATACATTCATTTATAAATTTAAGGCTATTAACCTATCCTGAGCTACTGTCTTCACAATTTATGATGAAGATTGAACATGATGAAATATTTTATAAACTATGATAGAACATGACAAAATAATTTATAAACTATAAAGCAATATATCAGCATAGCCATTATATGATTCTGTATATGGCTTAATGATTAATTAAAATAAAGTATTTCCAAGAAAACAAGAATTATCTTACCCAAACAACTTGGGTTGAGTATGAATTCATCTAGCCCAACATCTTGCCATTAATTCAAAATTCTATAAAATGGTAGTGATGAAAAAAATAATTTACTTGAAAATACATGTAGCAAGTTGGCCACTAACAAGTTATAACGAAGTTGAAATTTTTTTAAATAAAATATAAAAATTGAAAATGTGAGAAAAATGTAAGATTGAGAAAAGGAAATGGAACAACATAAGTAAATCAAGACTGTTTGGGTGATTTATATTATCCCATCTTTGTATGTTTGCCCAGCAAGGATCTTTTTTTTTTTTAAATCGACGCTCAGGAAATTATTCACCCTTTAAAAAATTTGACTATACGATTCAATCTGCTTTCGAACCAGTAATGCTCAATGGTCTGACAGTTTTTTAAGTGTAAAAGGCGTTTATAACTGAACTGCATTGAAGTTCTTTCCTCTATTTCTTCCACCACATCCAGCTAATTGCTCTTTAACATGCTAACAGAAGGATAAGCTGGTACATAATAATTCAGGCATGCACCGATCCCATAATGCCAGGAACTCAGAAGCAGCATGAGAAAACATCAGATTTTTGGCATGTGAGCTAGATGTTTAAATCTGCATAGATTCAAGCCAATTAGACTTGTCAGACTCCAATCCAGTTGAGAGTGACCCCTGATGGTGGAAAGACATGTGGGACAAGCCACAGAAAAGCTTGCAAATGTCAGAGAGGCCAAAAGGTGCCCCACTGGCCTCAAAACTATTAATTAGCAACCAGCAAAAGCACCACCAAAGAATCGCTGCTCCAGCACTCCTCCTCCAGAGGTTGCTGCTACTCGGCCTCATTATCATGTGGATGGAAAACAACACCCTTTCCTGGGAGCTCTGGGCAACACTCTTATTGATTAAGTTCCCACAGTGTTAAATCATTCTGTAGCTTTCACTTCAATCTTCCCACCCCTGAATAATAAAACCTTCAAAGGATTTACTGGGATGGAGAGGGAAGTGGAGGTGCAAGGAGAGAAGGAGCACTGAAACACAGTTTATATAGTGCCCACAGTATCTGCATAAATCAGATCCCAGAAAGCGTTTAAAAGACAACATTTAAAATGAAGTTAATCTGAATTTTCTTTAGACTTAATAATGTTTTATTTTCTAGGAAAAAATACTAACATATTGACTATTTCTACTTCATCTATGCCAAATAAAATCGTGACACTAAATTCTATTTCTACAGGTCTTCAGTGATTTACTTGGTTTGAGGATCACAGGTGTCTGACAGACAGATGCCTGTTCCAATGTACAGAAAAAATTATTCCAAGGAGGTAGAGAGGAAAGCTAAAAGCTTGAGCCCTAACCTGAATTTCGTGAGAAAAATATGCGCACAAACTTTCATTCCAAATAATTTACACTTATTCTTTTTTTTTAGTTATCTATTACTCTTTAACCAGGAGTAACTTAAATTAAAGCAAAATAGTTACTGTAATATAATAGATTCACTATACATACTGTATAGTAGTGAATGTCAGTTTTCTCATCTGTAAAACAGAGATTATAACTATCTTGCAGAGTAAATGTGGGAATTAACTAATAGCACCTTATGAAATCCTTACTATATGCTTACTATATGTTCAAAAATATAGCTGTTACTGTCATTATCATCAGCATTATAAAGCAAACAACCAGTAGCATGCTTGTTCTGTAAAACAAATGCTTCATCTGTTGGGTCTATTTGATGTAATATATCTACACTCCAAGTTATTCTCAATTTCCCACGGAGAAATAACAAAATAAACATTAAGTGAACACATAAGACCTATACTTACTGCCTTCTCTCTCTCAGCTAGCATCCCCTGACAAACTGCCTGACTCTGACTTAGTAAGACCAGATCTTCTGCCAAAACACAGAGAGACATATTTAAGGGAAAACAAGATCTAAATTAGATAGACAGGAGCTCTAAGTTGGACAAACTTGCCTGTAAATTCAGTGCAATGTTCACATCTTTGGACAATGTACTTGGGCCTGCTGACCCAGGAACAAGTAAATTAGATAGGAAAAAGTATTAATTTCATTTGATTAGACCATTGTGGATAATAGTATGCCACAACTGTGACATGTAGTAATTAGAATATCTGAATCAGTGGAGAGTCACGATGAAAATGTACAGATTTTGTATGAAATTAAAATCTATATTACACTGCATAAGTGAGATTATTTTTCAATATTTTCAACTCATCCTCTATGTGTCTTGAATCACCTATGAAAAGCTTTGTGGTCTAAAAATTCAAGGAGAGAGGTGAAAGGAACAATTTAAACTTAGTAAATTTAGAAATAAATAACAAATAGAAAACAGTATTCAAGATTGAAAAATGGAAATATATTATACAGTTCTCGAGAGAAAATGTTAGTGAATATTTAGAAATCATTGAAAAAATAGTCTGAGCAGTAAAGGAGAAAGAGTAAGACCTCTCTTGGAAAAGTAGATGGGGTTTTGAAGACAACAACTTGCATATATAAGAACTTTGAAAACAAAGGTAGAATTAAGTATAAAATGTCCTGTGAACACTCAATCTTCTATTAGTACTCTATTCCTCCTATTGAACTTGTAATCGCTGCACATGTGACTACATAGAAAGTTAGATACAGGACAGCAATATCACCACACTCACACACAAAACAAACATTAATGTTCAGTAACTTGCCTTTGCATTAAGGCACTTTACATTTTCAAGAGAAAGGGGCATGTGGACTAAATCATACTGGAAGTCAATTTACAATTTCCCTGACAAATAAGTTGAGGTGGTAAAATTATTTTTTAAATGGACATTTGTTAATATTGTGCTGAATTTTTTTTTTAATGTTTAAGCTCAAACTTCCACTATAAAGCCCTCTTTGTAGAAATGTTGACTGATTACAACATCTAGACAGAATTTACAGCTAAAGATATTTTGCTATTATATTTCCAAATTATACACAAACAAAACTACTTTGGCTCTCAGTCTACATTTTGGCAGAAGACTACTCTTCAAGTTTCTACTTTCCCAACCAATTCCACTGTTTTTATAAAACAAAAGCATAACAAGTTTTCACCTCTAAACACAGTGGGATTGATTATACAAGCTGCATGTGAAAGCAAAATGCCAAAATATATTCTAGGCTTCACTACACATCTCCTGCAATATTGAATACTTTCTAGTAGTAGGACTACATTTTCAGCCACGTATATGAAGATAACAGAGATGATTTTCACTGGGGAAAACAATGCTTCCTGTTCCTCCCTCTGACCCTATCAATAGCCTCATTAATGCCAACAAGTCACAGTGGGAACAATTTGAAGACAAAACCCACCTAGCAAATAACAATCATTGAACTCAGCAAAGAAAAACTGAGGTGACTGATTTTATCTTTGCTATTATTTTCTTAATAAAATTTTAAAAGTATGAAAATTCATGACAAGCAGTTGTTATACGGAGAGAAAAAACTTTAAACAATAGATGCAAATCTATTTAATGGCTATTTATTAAAAATTAAATAACATTTAAGTCTATAAGGTTAATGTGATAATATATGGACAATAAAATACAAAAAGGAGAGTAGATAGTCAGGCAACATCAGCACCACGTTAATACACTCTACTCCAAAGAGGTAAATATGCCACATGGTCTCCATTACGTCATCCCAAATTCCTGAGACATCCATCTTAGAAAACACAGATACACACTCCCCAGTGATAATTAGAGCATCTAGTCATTGCAGAATTAGCCAAAGAAATTATGTGAGCCCGAACCCAGGAAAGAACGTAAGAATCAGCTTTTTGAAAATTAAATTGCTTCCTTTCAACTGGCACTTCCCTCTACACAAACACATACATACACACATGCACATGTGTGCACATGCATGCGCACGCATGCACAGGGACACACACACACACACTCACACACACACACACACACACACACAGAGAAAAATTATCCTAAACAATATTCTGGGAGTCTCCTTTTCTCTAATACTAAGGCCTGGGCTCTTTCCTCAGAATCTTGTTCTACATCATTAGACTGAAACTCTTGCTGGAAAGGATGAAGATAGTCACAACTCTAACTGAGAGGCCATTCACACCACTCATAATTATAGAACAGGATGGAAGTGGTTAGAGAATAGCTGGGGGATTAGGAGGTAAAAGAGAAATCCATTCAGTCACAAAAGCCATTCCTTACCAAGGATGAATACCAGGGCTTAACAGAAGTTCAAACACCATATTTATCTATCACTTCAGTAAGAGCTGATTTCATAACTGATTTTATTAATTTAAATGCTATTTAAAAGAGTTGATTACAAATAAGTAATTATTTAACCATGGACTTAAAACTAATCACTATAGTTTTCTTTAAAATCAAATCCCCCATAATAGTTTCCTACTACAATAGAATGGTGTACTATAACAAAGCATAGTTATACTTGTTCCTTATGATGAGAGAACAATTATAACTTAAAAAACACATATTCTTGCTGCTTCACCAAAAAATAATCAGCATATTTTTGCTCCTTCAAATAAAAATTTTACATTAGCAGAATTGAAATTATAAACTAATCATAGTAACATTCTTGGAGTTCATCTTAGTAAATGTTGTCCTCACCCAAAGAAAAGCCCATCAGTTTGAACTAAAGTGAAATACTCCTTTGAGTACCCAAAACTTTGCTATGTTCATACTAACACTATATTTAAAAACTGCATTCTTATGTTACTTGTTTTGTTTATCAAGAGTGCTAAAAATTTTGCTAGAATAATTCAGCACTATGACAAAATTACTACTATAAACTTTATATATTAAATAAGCAAAAGTATTCCTTGTAAAGGAAAATGAAAACCAGGAAAAAGGACTGATACAAATCTCCTTTTATACAAGCTAGCGATGATACGTCAGGTTACAATGGAATATCAGTAACTGCTGATAGCTAGTTTTATTAAGGGATGAGTCAGAACTCATTTACCAATAAACTAAAAGCAAGAGCGACGAAAGTCCATACCACCTGCTGTCATATTTTTCTATTATATGTTACTGACGTATCTACGGTTTCATTTTTGCAACGTTTTGGTGAGCATAGGTGTCACTCTTTAATTTCCATTACAACTCACTGTGAATTGTTTGTGTAACAGTGACGAAATGTTGATCCCACTCACAAAACCATTATTTTTACTCTAGTTAATGAAAACTGGGTGTGTTTTTTTTTTTTTTAGTAATTTTTTTCAGTGTCACTAATGGTCTTATCATAATAATCATAGTATATAATCTGACACAAGTGCTCTTAAAGAAATTTTTAGTAAAGGACTGTAGCCTCTGTGGGAGGTAACTGTCAGAATTATCTTAAACCACTACCTGTCTTCAGCTACAATAGAAAAGGCCTTTAATCAAAATAATCCTTTTTCAAAAGAGCAACTTTTTTCCCTCTGCAATTCACTCATCTTAAAAGAGCACTATAGCTTTTGTGCATAACTTAATTCATTCAAGACAAGTACAAAATTTGTCACTGACATTTAGCGCCAGCCGTAGGCAATGGATAAAATGAACTAGTTAGCAATTTAACCTGTAAAAAAACAGAGTGGGATGAACAATTTTCTGCCATCAAAGCAAATGGCTAACATTTAGCAGGATTTTATTTTTATTTTTCAGCCCATCCCATCTTCAAGAAGAAAGAAGTCAGGCTAACATTTTTTCAGGGTCCTAAATCTTCCTCTCAGCCTATTTCTTTAATGGTTTCAAGTAAATGACTATCCAGAGGATAATTAGGCACTGTGCTGTCGCATCGTGTCAGGTCACAGCTGGATTTAGTCAGCATTAACCTTTGGGGAGAATTGGAATATCAGTATCATTTAAAATTAAAGACGTGTAAGCAGGCATTTCTGGAGATGTTAGAAAAGTAATTGTCTGTAAATTGTTTGACCTTGAGATTTAATTGCATGCACAACACATTCTAGCAAGAGCCCTGGACTGTCTTCCTTCTTTTACCTCCAAACCTCACTCCACAAGGCCCATTAGGCTACCTGTGGCTTTTCTGGTAAAATATTAAAGACTTTAGACTTCAATTTAAAACAAAAGCTTTGAAGCAGTGCTTGATAAACTAAAAATTTTAAGTAAAGATGCTTATCAACCAGAATACCAATTTTACTATATACTTTTAAATGTACACATACTACAGTTATGTTTGAAGGCTAACTTTAAATCTCATCCCTTCTTCTTTTCTGCTAACAAGTTTGCATATTTTGCCTTATTCCCTTTCACCTTAATGAGACAGCTTATGCTTTCAAAGTCCCTCAAGCTAAGCAAATCTCTATACCGCTTCCACTGTTAATAATGAAACTTCGTAATTATACAAATCCAAGGTGGCCAATCAGCTTTCCAGACTGAGCCTTTGGGTACCTCATAAATTATTCATGTGACACTTGGGCCTGTGAACTCACTTGCTTATATTAGAAGCCTAATTAATATTTAATCACATGTGCAAAGGGCACTTGAAGCTTCACTGTCCCTGAAAGAAAGGTAAATATAAATGTGCATATGCCTCGATGTAAATCTTATTCGGTATCAAAAGGAAGTGTCTATGGGCATGCAGAAGGAACCAGAAGACACATTAGGTGGCTTCCAGTTAGTGTGATTAATTCATTGAGCTTACTACAAACCAGGCACTGTGTAGGCCCCTGAGAAGAAGTTGAAATTCTTATCCCCCAGGGCAACTATGAATACTTGCTGCTTTGAAACCAGGGAGTTTCAAAGTCTTTGACAGGTAAATATTGCCTTTTCAAATTAAAAGTGGTGGGGAGATGGGGTACTGAACATAGTCATCCAGGAGTCTAGAAGGGACAGATACACAATCATATTATCAAATGACATTTAACCTTGGATAATGTTCATTTTGTTTTTTAAGAGGCAGCAGTATAGTTAAGTTGACCAGACAGCATACCTTGGTAACTTTTTATGATATTTCACTATTTTTTTCCCCAGAGGAAAGGACTAGAAAAGTGAGCCAAATGTTATCTGGCTTGACAGGATTGCAGACAATTGCTATTTAGTGGATTTATCCTATACTGTACTAAGAAAAATAAAATATGTTCTTCCAAAGGGTGACAAGCAAAAAAGACAGACCCATATTTAGTTATGGAACACCAGAACCTGAGAGTTAACAAGAGAAACAGTCACCGAGAAGGAAGCATGAGCTGGGTCCAAAGAAACGACTACTGGATAGAACAGCACTGCCACATTTTGGGAATCTATACTCCCAGGTTACACAGCTTTAAAAGTAAAGCCAGTGGCATTGTTTTTAAAGATCTCTTTTGTTTTTAACAGCATTTCCATTCTGCCAGAAATGATGCTGTTGCTTTCCTGGGACCCGCCACAATCATCACTGTTGGCAAATCCACATTAAAAACATCAATGTGGAGCAAAGTTTATAGTTCTTTAGGCATTATACTGCAGTAGCTCCAATATCTCATGAGGTGATTGTGCTTGGACGTGTTAGCAGGAAAGCCAAATGATGTGATGGTGATCATTTACCAAATGTAAAAATGACAAAGAGTGACAGGGCTGCCACTTAGATAACTATCAAAATGCTTTATGTTAACCCTTGGAAATTATCACTTGGACACCCTGTTATTTTATTTTACAACATAAATTAGGATGTGCCCAAATGTGGTCTTCTTAACTGAAAGTTAGCATAGTTAATAGAAATAATGGTTCCATGTGTCTAATTAGGATTCCTACTAAACTTTCTTGTTCCTGCTCAGTAGGAAACACTCTTAAAGATTTAAGGAATATTTGTGATAAAACCCTGCTGCCTTCTTCAAAAGTCAGTAATCGCAAGCTGACAATTAGTAGGAACTATGACTGAGAAGTTCAGGTTGGACTAGGCCAAATCATGGGCTATGGGATGCTAGAATTCAGAACAAGATTTTTCTGCAGAGTAAGAGGAGTAAAAGGAATGAAGGTAGAAGAACATATGCAAGTATACCTCCTGGACCCAGATCAGCTTTTTTGCAAAATACAAAAAAATGGCAAGGATTTAGAACTAAGCAACACTAGGTAGGCCACTAACTCTGGGCCATGAACTTAAATGAAAGTCTAATTTATACAGTACAGCTGAGAGCTGAGACTATTTGAATACTTCCTGTCTCAATGAAGACTGCCTCTGAAAGAGGGAGAGTTTGAGTGGGAAGAGAAGTGAGAGGAGTGAGGAAAACAGTGGACTCCATTTTGTAAAGCTACAAATGGTAGGGAGAACAAAGGCAGAATAATTGAGGGGTAGACTGTAAAGGAACATTCCCATCAATTTAACAACTTTCAAATATTTTTTAAAACATAGATACCCACAATTAGACTCCATTTATGATCAAAACACTTAACAAATTTGGTATAGAAGGTTAGTACCTTAACATAATAAAGGTCATCTATGACAAACCCTCAGCCAACATTGTACTTAATAGTGAAAAACTAAAAACCTTCCAAGATCAGTAACAAGGCAAAGCTGTCCACTATCACCACGGTTATTCAATATACCAGTGGAGATCCTAGTGAGTGCAATCAGGCAAGAGAAAGATATAAAAGGCATCCAAATAGGAAATGAAGAAGTCAAACTGTTACTATTTGCAAATGACATGATTATCTATATAGAAAACCCTAAAGACTCCATCCATATGAACATTACTAGAAACAAGAAACAATAAGCAAATACAGTAAAGTTTCTGGATACAAAATCAGTGTTTAAAAATCTATAGTGTTCCTACACTCTAATAATGAAATGTCAGAAAAAGAAGTGGAAAATAATTCCTTTTGCAATTGCAACAAAAAAATAAAATACCTGAGAATAAATCTACTGAAACATGTGAAGGACCTATATAATAAAAACTATAAAGCCTTATTAAAAGAAATTGAAAAAGATACAAAGAAATGAAAAAATATTCTGTGTTTTTGGGTTGAAAGAATCAACGTAGTTAAAATGACCTTGTTACCTAAAGCATTATACAGATTTAATGCAATCTACATCAAAATCCCATCAGTATTTTTTAAAGAAATAGAACAAAAAAAATCATCAGATTTGTATGGAAACACAAAAGACCCTGAATTGCCAAAGCCATCCTGAAAATAAAGAACAAAGCTTGAGGCATCACTCTGTCTAACTTCCAATTATACTATAAAGTGACAATAATCATAACGGCATGATATCGGCAGACAAACAGAAACACAGACCAATGAAACAGAATTGAGAGTCCAGAAATAAACCCATGTTTTATGGGCAAATAATTTTTGACAAAAAAGTAAAAAAACATACAGTGAAAAAAGGAAAGCCTCTTCAATAAATGGTGCTGGGAAAACTGGAAAGCCACCTGCAAAAGAATGAAACCAGACTGTTGTCTATCACCACACACCAAAATTAACTCAACACGAATTAAGGATCTGAATATAAGACCTGAAACAATAAAATGCATAAAAGAAAACATAGGAACAAAACTCATAGACCTTGGAGTTAAAGAGGATTTTATGAATTTGACCTCTAAGGCAAGGGAAGTAAAAGCAAAAATAAATGAATGGGACTATATCAAACTAAAAAGCTTCTGCACAGGAACAGAAACTGTCAACAAAGTAAAGAGACAACCACCGAATGGGAAAATATATTTGCAAGCAACACCTCTGATAAGGGCCTAATATACAAATGTACAAAGAACTCATATGACTCAAAAACAACAATAAGAAAACAATCCAATCAAAAAATGGGCAGAAGACCTGAAACAGACACTTCTCCCAAGAATACATAAAAATGGCCAACAAATATATGAAAAGATACTCATCATGATTTGCATTAGAGAAATTCAAATCAAAACCACAATGAGATACTATCTCATACCAGGTAGAATAGCAGTTATCAACAGGATAAGTAATAACAAATGTTGGAGAGGATGTGGAAAAAAAGGAACCCTCATACACTGCTGGTGGGACTGCAAATTGGTACAGCCACTATAGAAAACAGTATGAAAAAAAAAAAAGAATTGATCTACCATGTGATCCAGCAATCTCTCTACTGGGTATTTACCCCAAAGACTTGAAAACTCATATCCGAAAAGATATTTACACACTGATGTTCACAGCAGCATTATTCATGGTGGCCAGGACATGGGAGCAACTGCAGTGTTCTATGATAGATGATTGGCTAAATAAGCTGTGATACATATAAATAAAAGAATATTACTCAGCCATGAGAAGAGATGAAATACTGCCATTTGTGACAACATGAATGGACCTTTGGATAAGCATGCTAAGTGAAACAAGCCAGACAGAAAAAGTTAAAAACCATATGTTATCACTTATGTGTGGGATATAAACCTAAAAGCAACAAATGAACAGGACAGAGACTCATGGACATGGACAACAGACTAGTAGTTACCAGAGGGTTGAGGAAGGAAGAGAATGGAGGTAGATAAGGTACAAGGGGTCAAATATGTGGTGACAGAAAGAAATCTAACTATGGGAGGTGAAACACGCAATGCAATATATATATGCCTTACTGTTAAATTGTATACCTGAAACTTACTGAATTTCGTTAACCAATGTTATAATAAAAAATAAAATAAAATGAAGGTGCCCAGACCTTACTTCAGTCACTGTTGTATCAGAACTTGTGCATGTGGACTCAGGAATCTCCATGTCAGCACAAGCAACTCTGAGGACCACTGCCCAAATAACAAATAAAGTACCGGAGGTCAAGAATCATCTTATTCACTCATGCTGTTCTCTTTGCATATACAAGTTCCCTTTGCATATTTCCAGCACACAGCAAGTTCTCAGTAAATATGTTGAATTACAAAGTTAATTTTTGATGTGTTTTATCATTCTATAAGATCCTGGAAGGCAGGTACTAGCTATGTAGCTCCTTGAATCATTTCAGAAGTTTAGAACCATGTTCTGTACATATTAGACTCTCAAAAAAAAAAAATAGTAAGCTGTAATAAAAGCATAAATTTTGGAAATTCACACCAACTTGTAGAAAAGTTTTGTATATCAATAAGAGAGGATGTCACTCTTTTTAGGAAAAAATTTAAAAAAAGATTGCCAAAGCACTTATAGTATTGAAAATTTCAAGTAATGTGCAGGTACATACACATCTTTTTACTCTCCTATAATTTTCAACATTATCAATGACAACATTTAAGAAGACTGCATGTGGGTAAAAAGGAACATACACATACCTATTGTATAACTCAAATGTCACAAACCTCTAGGACTTTGCAGAAAGCCAGGACAGTCTTATAAAAAGCCAAATGGGGTGTGGGACCTGAAGAGCAGTAGCAACTCTGCTCCTCCCAGTGGTACCCATGTGGGAATCAGCCCACTGGAGCCAGATTTTTCAAGAGAAGCTGAAAATTTGAATCACAATGAGAAGTCTTATAATTTTTAATCTGTTGAGAACTAATATAGCTAACCAATGCTTGATGGCTATAGGCCATCAAGATAAAATCTCTAACACAGGGAGTATTCAGACAACACTGAAGTTCAGAACAAATATCTGTATTATGGCCTCATATAGTATGATAGCTGCCTCACCAAACTGTGGCCTTATCCATAATACTTTTTATATATCCATCTTTAAGTATAGTGCCTTCCAGGAATATATAATTCACTCCTGAATGCCCAGCACCTAGGACTCTGCCTGGCATGTACTTGATGCACAATAAATAGTTATTGAATCAATGATTGGCACAGGCTCCACCAACCTCATAGATGAATTTCAAAACCATATACTGGGTGAACAACGCAAACTGTGTGTGTGTGTGTGTGTGTGTGTATACATATATACACATACACTATACACATATATATGTATCTATACATACATATATATATGCAGTATGCTATTATTAATTCCAAGCTTAAAATACATGGCACAGTATTAAATACAGTATATAGATTCTTATATATAGAAAAATATACATAAAGATATGCACAGAAATGGTAAAGACAAATTTAGAATAGTAATTACCTCTCTAGAAAAGGATTGCAGGATTGTGGAGGCATACATAGATGACTTAAACTATATTTGTAATTTTTCTTTCTTAAGTTGGATAATGAGTATATAATATTAATTACATTTTTCTTAACTTTTTAAATTACTGAATTATTTAATAATTATTTAAATTAATGTTTATTTTGAAATAATTTTATATTTACAGAAAAGTTTCAAAAATAGTAAATAAGTTTCTCAGATACCCTCCACCCAGCTTCTCTCACCTTAAGTTAGTTGATATCTTATATCTGTATGATACATTTGTCAAAACAAATAAGCTGACATTGGTATATTACTACT
Source organism: Cynopterus sphinx (assembly GCA_030015415.1). Classification (NCBI taxonomy): domain Eukaryota; kingdom Metazoa; phylum Chordata; class Mammalia; order Chiroptera; family Pteropodidae; genus Cynopterus; species Cynopterus sphinx. The sequence continues at coordinate 83,478,239 of CM057386.1, read as the reverse complement.
AACCTAACTCCAGACTTTATTTGGCTTTTACCAGTTTTGCCTTTGAAGTCCTATTTCTGCTCCAGGATCCACGTTAGGGGACCACATTGTATTTAGTCATTATGTCTCCCAAGACTCTTCTGGTCTGTGACAGTTTCTCAGTCTTCCCTTGTTTTTCGTGACCTCGACAGTCTTCAGCCAAAGATCCTGAAATGCCTCCTATTCTAGCCTCTTCTGTTTTCTCATTAGATTTGGGTTATGGGCTTTTGGAAAGGAAACGACAGAAGTGAAGTACACTTTGCATCATATCACATCAGGAGTACATGTTTTCTATAAGACAATGTTGTTAACTTTCATCACTTGGTTAAGATAGTGTTTGCCAGGATTCTTCACTGTAAAGTTACTGTTTTCCTTTTCTTTATTCTTAGGAAATGAGTCACTAAGTCCAGCTCACTCTCAAGGTTAAAAGTAGGGGAGAAAGGGAGCAAAATTAAGTTCTACCTTCTGTAGGGGGAGGAGGGTAAATACACATAAGTAATAA